>JABCMI010000019.1:600000-1135521 GCA_026261945.1 Hirschfeldia incana | reverse complement strand
GCCCGGTCATTGTTCTTTCTGCGATGGGGAAGACAACCAACAATCTCTTGCTTGTAATGCTGAAAGCTCTAACCTTTATAATTTGTTATTGTGTTTGGTTTGAATTTGAGCTTCTGATTGTTGTGTTAGTTTAGGCGGGAGAGAAGGCTGTGAGTTGTGGTGTTTCTAATGCATCTGAGATTGAAGAACTGAGCATTATAAAGGAATTGCATCTCAGGTTGTAATACATTAATAAAGTCTCTTGCTTGGTGTTGGTTTTTTATAAAGAATGGTTTTTTTTGTTGTTTCAGGACAGTGGCAGAGCTCAAGATCGACCCTCATGTAAGAGTAGTATTGTTTGTTCATGTAACTTTGTACACTAGGAGATTTGTTCTCGCTATTTTAATTAGGCTCATTGTGATGAGTTTGGTAAAATATTCAAGAGCTTATTGTATTTATTGCTTTCATTTTCTTAGTTAATGTGGGAAACATTTTTGCAGCGTTTTTGGAAGAACTGGAGCAACTACTGAAAGGCATAGCCATGATGAAGGAGCTGACTCTTCGAAGCAGAGACTACTTAGTCTCCTTTGGAGAGTGTATGTCTACAAGGATTTTTGCAGCTTATCTTAATAAAATCGGTGTCAAAGCGCGCCAAGTATGTCCACCATCACATTTTAGTATTTTGTTTAATTCTCTCTGGAAGTAGTATTTATATTTTGTTTTGTTGACTAATATGAGAATTGGTGTCAATAAACTTTTTTATGAATTCGTTTCGGTTGTGTTCCCGAGCTTCGGGGAACGTTACCTCTCGACAATGCTCTTCCAGTCGATCAGTGAAGAGTGCGTCAAAATGCAGCCTGAGATTTGAAGTTGGGAACCTCTTTGTTCTTTTTTTGAACAAATGTATATTTGCTTATTACAATGTGCAACACAATTGGTGTTTGTTAGTAAATGCATAAGGCGTCATTGTCCCATTTATAATACTAGTGTTTAAAAAAGACTAGTCATAGTAACATTGTAAAATAAGATTTTGGTCAAATGAAAAGTCTAATTTAGCACAACTAGATTTTATAAGGATCTATAAATCATTTATAAGAATATTTAAATTTATTTATAAGGATTTATAAAATCATTTATAAGAGTTTATAAATCATTATTTATAAGGATTTGAAAAATCATTTATAAAGGGTAATATAAGAGTTGTATAGGTTTATAACTTAACTGAAAGAGTCTATAACCATTTAGAAAGCATTATAAAACAATTTATAATGGTTTGTATAATAATTTATAAGGGTATAACTAATATATAAACAATTTATAATGGTTTGTATAATAATTTATAAGAGTTTATAAGGATATAACTAATATACATTTCATAAACCTATATAACTAATATATAAAACAATTTATAAACCATTATAATTAATATATAAACAATTTATAAACCATTATAACTAATATATAAACATTTTATAAAGGTTTATAAAACTATTTAAAAAGGTTTATAAAACTATTTACAAGAACTTATAAGCTATTTATAATAGTTTATAAATCTGTTTATAAAGGTTTATTCCAGAGATTATAAGAATTTAATAATCTTCATAGCACAATTTATAAGAGTTTATAAATCAATTTATAAATCAGTTAGAAGAGTTTATATAACATTTATAAATTCTTACAAAAATTATAATAAATCTTTATGAAAGTATTTATAATGTTTATAATTCTCATGTAAATTTCTTCAAGGTTGACAAGTGTTAAAGCAGTCTCTCCTACTCTTACTTCTCCTGCAACTAATAGTTTACTGTTGGACCACAAAAGCAGTGGAATCATTGATACGCATGTCTCAGGACCAAATTCTGGTCACGCTACTGGTACAGTATTTTTCATGTCAGATTTGATACGTTCTCACTGCAGCTAATTGAATAGCAGAAATCTCGCCTTCTAAACTTTGGAAATGTGATTATCTTGTTGCAGCTCTCTAGCTAATCTATTATCTTGCATGTTAGAAACCTCTTATAAATGTTTATAAAACTATTTATAAGAACTTATAAATCATTTATAAGGTTTTATAGATATATTTATAAAAGTTTATGAATCTGTATATAAGGGTTTATAAAAATTTTAAAAGAGTTTAATATTCTTCATATCACAATTTATAAGAGTTTATAAATCTTCACAAAACTTTAGAAGTAAATATTCATAAAGCTACTATAAGTGTCTATAATTCTATTATATATGTTTGTAAATTATTTATAAGAAATAGAAGATTATTTATAATGGTTTATAAAAAAATTAATAAGACTTTATAGGGGTTTATAAAATCAGTCTATAAGACTTTCTAAATAGATTACTAAAGTATAATTCATTTATAATAGTTTATAAAACAGTCTATAAGGCTTTATAAGGATTATAAATGATTAATAAATGTTTATAAATCATTTTTAAAGATTTATAAATAATTTATAAACCCTTATAAAATCACTTATGATAATACCAAATATTTACAAGGTTTTATATAATCATTTATAAATATTTAGAAAGGTAATTTATTTATAAAGTCTTAAAAGTCATTTATATGAATATATAGAACCTACAATCTCATCTCTTCTAATTGGTTCTATATTTTTTCTACCATTATTTCTTATTTTCTGCGGTACTTTAAACCGTCCATCTGGTACTGCAAGAGAACCATCTAGTCTCCGTTTTTTGTATCCTGGAGATGTCCGTGAAGCTTCGCACAGAAATGTAGTTAATAGTGCACATAAAGGTAGTTAACAGTTTGTGTTTTCTCCATATATGGCTCCGACACATTTTATGTAGATCATTCGTAAAGGATAATAAATCAAATATAGGAGGATGCAGCTGGAAACTCCGTATTCTAACAACTTCCCCATCATCAAGGCTTTATAAAGGATTATAAATTTATATAAATGTTTATAAATCATTTTTAAAAGTTTAGAAATCATTTATAAACCTTTATCAATAGTTTATATATATTCATACAAATGATTTATAAACCTTTATAAAATCACTTATAAGAATATACCAAATATTTATAAGGTTTTATATAATCATTTATAAATATTTAGAAAGGTAATTCATTTATAAATTATTAATGAATTTGCTTATAAACCTTTATAAACCAGTCTTTATAAATCAGTTAAATCTTTATAAATTAGTTTATAAAAATCATTTTATAAACCCTTATAAATTATTTATAAGCCTTTATAAAGTCGTTCCTAAGCCTTCTAAATTGGTTTATAATAATTGTTTAATCTATTTGTAAACCTATATAAATTCTTATAAATCTCTTATAAGAGTCTATTTATCACTGATAAAATTATATAAACTATTTATAAATTTATAAGTCATTTATAAAGGCTTCTAAATATCTTATATATCGTTATGAGTCTACATATATCATTTATAAAATTATATAAACTATTTATAAGTTTATACATCATTTTATAAGGGTTTCTAAATATCTTATATAACATTATAAGAGTCTATATATCATTTATAAAATTATATAAACTATTTATAAGTTTATAAGTTATTTTAAGGGTTTATAAAATCATTTATAAAGATACGAAGAATTTTAAAAGATAATTTATTTATGAAGTCTTAAAACATTTTATAAAGGCTTATAAATCATTTATAAGAGTTTGTGAAAGCTTTTTCAAAATCATAAACTTGTTTATAAGGTTAATAAAACATCTATAAGAATATATATAAACTATTTATAAACCTTTAAAGTGATCTATAAACATCTTATAAATGATCTATAAATCATTTTTATAAACCATTACAAATGATTTGTAATATCTTATAAACAATTCATAAACCCTTATAAGTAATACATAAACCCTTATAAATGATTTTAAATGGTTTTATGAGTTTCTATAAATAAAATAAACCCATTTAAATTCATAAATAACTTACAAGAGTTCATAAATCATCATTTTGTAAGGGTTTGTAAAATATATTCATAAGAATGTATTAACTATATAAGTGCATATAAATAACTTTGTAAAAATTTATAAAGGTTTATAAAGATTTATAAAAATATTATAAACCATTTATAGAGGTTTATAAAGATTTATAAAAATATTATAAAGGCTTTATAAAAATTTATAAAAGGTTTTAAAACTGTTTATAAAAACAATTTGTAAACTTTATACCCCAGTTTATGAGGTTTATAAGGGTTTATAAATCAGTTTATATCATTTTTAAAACTAAAATTAGTTTATCATAATAATAATTCAACTTAAAACCCCTAAAATTCTTATAAATCTGGGTTTTTTAATATTGTGATAATACATCAAAACAATTTATATGCTTTTATAAAGTAGTATTTGAATAAGATATAATATATATATATATATATATATATAAAATATCTCCACTTAGACAATTTATAAGGATTTATAAAGGTAAAATAAATCAGCTAGAAGAACTCTAAATCATTTAAAAATTATAAATAATCTCATAAGGATTATAGAGATTTACAAAATCAAATTATTACCAAAAGAAATGAATGTATGTGTAACATAAAATTTATAAATAATCTCATAAGGATTTGAATTATCTTATAAGGTTTTATAAGAGATCTTCAGGGCTTTGCAAGAAGTCGTAGAGCTTGACTTGTTTCTATGCTACTTTGATGGCTTCATACTCATCAAATGCTCTGTAACTACAAATTCATAAAATTAATCTATAAGGCTTTCTAAATAAATTATTAATGAATACTTCATTTATAAGAGTTTATAAATCCAGTCTATAAGGTTTTATAAGGATTATAAACAATTTATAAATGTTTATAAATCATTTTTAAAGATTTAGAAATCATTTATAAACCCTTATCAATAGTTTATATATATATATATATATATTCCTATAAATGATTTATAAACCTTTATAAAATCACTTATAAGAATATACCAAATATTTATAAGGTTTTATATAATCATTTAAATAATTTATAAGGGATTATAAAACATTCATAAATCTTATAAAAAAATTTATAAAGTTTATACACCAATTTATGAAGGGTTTATAGGGGTTTTAAATGGTTATAAATCAGTTTATGTCACTTTTAAAACTAATATTATTATAAATCTGGGTTTTATGATATTCTGATAATACATCAAAACAATTTATAAGTTTTTATAAAGTAGTATTATAAAATAAAGTTTTATAAAATAAAGTTTTGAATAATATATATAAAGTTTTATAAAAAAGAAAAAAATATCCCTGTTTACACAATTTATAAGGGTTTATAAAGGTAAAATGAATCAGTTAGAAGAACTCTAAATCATTTAAAAGTTTATAACCATTTAGAAAGTCTAATAAAAGAATTTATAAGGGTTTGTAAAATATTTTATAAAGGGGTTTAAGGAAACAATAGACAATTATATTCTTTAATCTATTTCTACTCATAGTGAGAGACGAGATCGACAAGTTTTAAACCGCATCCATGGGTGGACTACATTATCTTTGCCAGTAGACTACGTACGACGGATTAAATATAGCTGGATCGTATTCGACCTTCTATAAAGTTTATAGACACATATAAATATTTATATAACTATTTATAAATGTTTATAAAACAATTTATAAGTTTTATAAGAGCTTATAAAACTTTGTATCAACCATCTATAAAGTTTATAAAACAAATATAAACATTTATATAACTATTTATAAAGGTTTATGAAATTATTTCAAAGGGTTTAATAACTATTTACAAGAACTTATAAGTTACATTTATTTATAAGGGTTTATAAATTAATTTACAAAGTTTATAAATCTATTTTTAAGAGTTTATAAATTTATTTATAAGGGTGTATTCCAAAGATTATAAGAATTTCATAACTCAGTTCATAAGAGTTTATAAATCAGTTAGAAGAGTTTATAAATCATTTATAAATTCTAATATCATTGTATGTAGCATTTGGGGTTTGATAATATTATTAGAAACTCTTTCTCTTAGCTTATGGTAAAGATGACATCTTGAGAAAGTAGAAAAACAAGTTTTGTATGATTACAAAATAAAGAAGCAATCTTATGAAAATCTTAACATTTTTTACACTCAATATAAAAAAGACCAATCCAATCATGGGACACTGTGTGTCTGGAAAGCAACAGAAATCAAATGTTGATGTTTCACTGAGACGATGACAACAAGATACAGCAATTAAAATTTTCAACTCAAAGATAAAATAGTATTCTTGAATTGAAGGGAAACTTCAGAACTGGGACTTGTCAAGGCTGTCAAAGTAAGGGTGACCGAGTGCCTTTTTGCTGCAATTCTCTCAGCAGGATTGTGCTTGAGAATTTTCTGCATTTGTTAAAATCTATTTATAAGAGTTTATAAATCTATTTATAAGGATTTATTCAAAAGATTATAAAAATTTAATAATCTTCAGAACACAATTTATAAGAGTTTATAAATCAATTAAGAAGTATTTATAAATCAGTTAGAAGAGTTTATAGAGCAAGAAAAGATCAGTGAAACAAGAAAACATCTCCCAGCCTACAGAACCAAAGATATACATAGCAAGTAAAGGAAAACAAAACCAATCTATGCATTATCTGAGCAAAGAGGGAACGGCAAAGGACACTTAAACTTACGCAGAAATGGAATCTGTAACATGGAGAAGATCAGTTACGTGATCTCCATTATCATCTTCCACAGTTAATCCTTCACTCCCAGCCAGGTCAACTAAAGAGAGCTTGCTACTTACAGTTTCTCCCGTAATTGTGTTGCTGTAATGTGTACTTACACTTATCATTCCCTCTGTTCCGAAGTGCAGATTTCAGGATTCAAAAGAATCCCCTTAACCTCTCTGCACTTTTCTGGTGTACATTCAAAGATGAAGATTCAAATGAACACTTTAGGCAACCAAAATGTGGTCTCTTCTTGCTGCGAAAGTGGTATACTCTACAAAAGATACATGGATTTATTTTGTCTCTGAACAGCCAAACCAAGTTCCTCAACGACCTGTGAGCTTGACCATCCACGCACCACCCAAGTATAGCCCCAGAAGCGGCGTTGCTAGGAGCATTTGAGTGACTGGGTCTGTCGAGGGCGTGACCACAGCTGCTACAACCACCGTACCCACCACCACATATCTCCATATTGAAAGCATTTGATCTCCAGACACCACCCCTACTTGTCCCAGGAGTAACTGAATTACTGGAACCGGTTAAACCAACAAGGCAAACAAAAGTCAAATTCCGGGTGAACAAACCAAGAAGATGTAAACTCTCACTGCCGTGTACCTGGAAAGACAAACCGGTGCTGAACATAAGAACTAGCACAAACTCAAAGTACTGGTCGATAGACCACAGAGATTCAACCACCCCTTCTGCGTAATTCACAAAGAAGTTTCTGCAGGGGTTAACACCCAGTAGGAGAAGGCGAGTCCAGCGTAGAATAGCAAGGAGGAACCAAACACAATCGGCCCCAGAAACCTTCTCTCAGCTCGTGTCAGACCAGGAAGTACAAAAGCTATGATCTCATACAAGATCACTGGACTCCCTAGTAGAAGCCCACAGTAACCAGAGACCTGCACCACAACAAAACAAAAGGGAGAAAGAATCATCTCTCTACTTCATTTGAGTAAGCTATAGAGTCCAAGTGGGCTCTGACCTTTAAAGTAGTGAAGAAAAACTCGCCAGGAGCTATCTGGAGAAACCGTACACCCTGATTTTTGACAGGAGCTTCAAGAAACACTATTAGATCTTTGGAGAAGGCGAAGCATCCGGTGATTGCAGCTCCCACAGCCAAAACAGAGACGAATATTCTCTCCCTGAGCTCCTCAAGATGATCGAATATAGTCATCTCTTTGTCATCAGGGAGCTCCTCTTTATCTGGATACAAGAACTCATAGATGGGACTTGATTTATCTTCTTGCCCAATTGATGCATCTTCTTCCACAGCTGTGTAAAATGACAAGATTCGATTCATGGGTTGTCTAATAACTCTTCCGACAAAACACATACAACAAACATGGTGTTTAAAACATACCTGGTCTGTCTTGTACAGCAGAGCCAAAGCTAAGAGTAGTTTCCGTCGGTGAATCGCTGGAATTTTAGTCGAGAGCTGACAAGCGAACCACCGGAGTAAGCTTTTTCTACACCGTCGCGTTACACCACCGTATCGGAGACCACCTTGATTCCGCGAATTGCAGAAGTTCATAGTGTAGGAGGGACGCTTTCTAGGCGAATCAACATCGCGACTTGTGAGGCGGAAATGGTGGATTAGAGCATCGGAGCTCGTGACATGTGTCAAAAAACTTGAAACCGTGTCGTCAAAGGTTTATACCATTTCTGGAGACGTCGAATCTCCTCGTCCAATCTCGCCGGAGCCATCGAATCTCGCCGGAGACGTTGAATCTCGCCGCCGGAGTAATCAAATCTGAATCTCAAGAACGTTTATGTTCGATTGGTTAGGTGTACAATGGTATTTTGATCATTAAAATCTTGTGATATAGTTAATTAGTGTAAACTTGAAAAGTGTTATCAGAAAAGTGTTATTTTTGACAATTCCCCTATTTATTCGTAGTATAAAGCTTTGATTAATAATAATCAATACTATTAAAATAGAAAATCATTTTTCGAAGTGCCTTTCAAATTTTGAAATATTTACTACCATTTGCCACTGAATATTTTTAATCATATACTTTTTATTAAATTCCATGAAAACATTTACTTTAAACAATCAATTTACTTCATTTTCTCTCTCTTCTCCCTTTCAACTAAATCCAGAGAGTTACGTGGGTTTTTAAAAAAAAATTGAACAGTGACTGATTAATTATTTTTCTATACATTTTTATTATTTTTCTCTATTAAAGTAGATCATGTGGGTTTTATGTATTGAAATAGTGTTTTGAGGTAGATAATCGAAATTTATATGATATTCTTTGGGATTTATGTATTCAAACTTATACATCGAACTCAACATTATAATGTTTTCAAATTAACATGTAATATATACATACATATTTCGGTACTCATAAGCATGAATTCTTAACATGTATGATCATAACCTAATAAACCCTAATTCACAAACCCTAAACCCCAATATTAATTTTAATTTAGATTTCCCTCATATTAGTTACATGAATATAAACCATAAAACAAATTTTATGCCGGCGTGGTTGTAAAATTAAAATATAGGCCATGAAAATAAAATTATTATTATACCAATTTCTTTTACAGATATTCAAAATACAGTTTCAGCTATTGTATTATTTTTTTTCAAATCAATATCAAAGAATAATAAACGGTAAAATAAAATATCGTGAACAGTGATATACTAAACACAAAACTAGGAGCCTATCGTTTTTTAGCCACACTAGGAGCCTATTGTTATATACCAAATCTTCGAAAAATCAATTTTTACATTAAATTGAAACAAAAGATCTCACAAGTTTCAAACCAACTGTCGAATATGCTGATTCACAAGATCTATATTTCCATAACTTGAACTAACCTGATACTCAAAATATTTTTTAAAATGGGAGTATGCTATTATACTGCCCTTCACCAATCTTATATATACTATATTCTAAACCTCAAAGCAATCACGTTCTTTTCTGCGGATAATATCTAACATGTCGTGTTCGTACCTTGATGAGCTTACGCCATGAAAATGGACATCGTTGATCCAAGTGAAAGTGCTACTCACCTAGAAACCATCAATTTCCGGGTTTGGTGATAGTTTGGAAATCATATTTACAGATAATAAGGTATATATTATTATTCATCATCCTTTTCCCATCCTTAAAGAGTATTTTATTGTTATTGTATCATTATGAGAAATCGAAGAAACTAAAACGTGAATTTGAATATATCATTTTATTTTTTCGATTTGGTAAACATTTTATTTTCAATGAGACATTGCATTAATCTCTACGTTATTTTTTGAAGGGCTTGAAAATCTAAACTACCTGAAGTCTTTGGGGAGGGGGGGGGGGGGGGAAGGGAGAATGCAATGTAGGCGAGTGGAAAGACCGTTGAGAACTTCCAAGTGAGTCCTGCTGGAAAACATTACCCTGTTTTCCAACCAACAAAAAAAAACAAGATTACTTTCATGAACCAGAGACAGTCATCAAGTCATCTGACTTCCAAAACGATGGCACGTTACTTTCACCCATAGAAGCAATTATGGACCAAAACAAGTTATTTTCACCCATAGATTCCATTTATATCAATTTTTAGGTTCTTTTAAACGAAAACAAAAAAAATACATGAGTTAAATCTTTTAGATATTATACTACTTATGTCAAATGTTGTAAAATTAATAACTTTCTGATACTGAATTGTTGTTTGTTTCTGATCAGTCATTCTTTGTTTTATGTAGATCATATAAATAAGGGAGAATTGGAAAAACAAGATACTTTTGAAGTTTGTTTGTCAAAATAAAACTTTTAATACTTTTGGTCATTTTAGACATATTTTGCCCTTGTGTTGTGGAAAAATAGTAAACTAAAGTAAAAAAATATAAAAAAATATAGAAATCATTAGAAACCTAAGTATATATACTTTTATGTTTAAATTTAATTTTTAGAAAATATGGAACTATGTTTTATTCAATGTCAAAGCTATCATAGAATACTTATTCTAGTCATTTACGTAGTGTACAAATCGAATATAAAGTATTATACATAGGTTTACCTTGGATAGAAAATATAAACTACACTTTCTTCAGTAAAATACTCTACCTAGATTTTGTGTCGTACTATCCTAGCTTGATATCTTCAGTCTACCTACGACTTTTATACAAGTTCTACCCTAGAGTCATGGAAATACCTTTGCTTTTACACGTCATACCTTGTTGTATCTTTTACTTTATAATAGCCTAAGGCAGAATGTAGTTTCCATTCTCTCTACAGCTTTCTGCCTTACGTATGATGTATATTCTAGCCAAATAAAGTAAAAATGGAAACTTCCAAATTTCGTGGTCATATGTTTCCTAAATCTATCCTAACTAAATCTTTCATAATATTCTCCCCCACGATTTTCTCCTTTTTCTCTTCACACGATCTCTATCTCGACATCAAACCTTGTTCCTCTCTCTTCTTCATCGACAAGCATCTCCTCTTCTATCAACCAACACATGATGGTTCTAATCTACGTTAAATCTGGTGTATGGACGTCAAGTTTCAGTGACGAGTGGATTTTCTTGGCAGATAAACAAAAGCGTGGTCGAATGGTTACATTACAAACTACTACTTTACTGGAGGAACTCAAGATCATGGTGTGTGAAGATTATGGGGTCGATCCTAATTTGGTTAATGTCGAGTTCAGTTATGAGATGGTCAATCAAAGAGGAAATCCTCCCATTAGTATCAGTAATGATCGACAAGTGTGTAACTTTGTGGGCTACGCAAAGAAGGGTTTCTCTACAACCTTGTGTGTCACGTTCTCTGATACTGGTACTAGAGTAAAAGAAAAGGAACGAGTCAATATCGATCTGAATAAGGAGCCGTGTGATTCAAGTAATGTTGAGGAAGGTGAAGTTCCTGACAAAAATCTGGGAGATTTTGCAGAAACATCAACAAAGTGTTGTGAGAAAAGGAAGAATCATGTCGTTGAGGATGGTTCTGGTCATGCTGGTTCAAAGAGTGAAAACCATGGTGATAGTGAAAAGGATAGCCGAGCTGGGAACACAGATTTCGTGAAGAAAGATCAAATTTTCTGAAGTAAACGTGTCCTAAAGGCAACAATGAAAATTTGGGCAATGAAGAATAATTACGAATTCCTTGTTACCAAATCAACGAAAAAGTAATGGTCTATACAATGCAAGGATAATACGTGCAACTGGAGTGTGCGTGCAAAAGGTGTTGATGGGTCTACATATTTCATGATCAATAAGTGTGTGGGTATACACTCATGTGCTCCTTCAAAGAAAAGCAACTTTGGAAAAACGGCGTCGGCAAGAACTATTGGAAAGCTGATACAACATCGATTTGATGATGCCAATGATGGCCCCAAACCAAACGACATCATTCAGTTTATGAGGCAAGAGCATAGCTGCGAAATTACTTATTGGCACGCTTGAGAAGCTCGTGAGTATGCAATTGCAGCTGTTAGAGGTATATCAGACGAAAGTTATGCAAAGATACCAAAATATTTGCATATGATTAAAGAAGCTAATCCTGGTACACACACTCACTATGAAACTAAGAAGGATGGTAGATTCATGTATATGTTTATGTCGTTTGGGCAATCAGTTAGAGGATTTCACAGTCATATGCGTAGGGTGATTGTTGTTGATGGAACTTTTCCGAAAAATAAATATAAAGGAGTTCTACTTGTTGCTACAGCTGTAGATGGTAACTCCAACTTGTACCCAATTGCATTTGGAGTTGCTGATTCAGAGAATGAAGAATCATGGGAGTGGTTCTTCAGACAGTTGAGTGTGGTTATTCCTGATAGTAAAGACTTAGCTTTTGTGTCAGATAGACATGCGTCAATTGCTAAAGCAATCAGGGATGTCTACCCACGATCAAAGCACATAATTTGTATACACCACTTGCTGACCAATGTGGTTAAATTCTTCAGGACAAAGGGGTTCACTGCCTTGGTCGACAAGGCTTCAAAGGCATATAGGTATAGTGAATTTCAGGAACGTTTCACAGAAATTGTTGATATCAGTCCGGCACTTGGAAGATATCTACAGGAGGCTGATGTGAGAAAATGGGCTCGTTCTCTCTTCCCTAGATCCAGGTATGACATCAGAACCAATAACCCAGCCGAGTCGATTAATTCAGCTCTGAGATCTCTTAGACAATTTCCAGTAATTCCTTTGCTAGATAGTATAAGAGAAATGATGACCCGATGGTTCTATGAGCGTCGAATGTTAAGCTCCAAACATATTGATCCTTTAACCGTTAAGGTGGAGAAAAAGATTGATAGGAGAATCGTGAAGGCTCGAGGGTTTCAGGTTCAGAAGGTTGACAACTTCAGATCGCTTGTTAAGGGAGACATATATGATTGTCATGTTGATCTGGAAACCAGAACATGCACATGTGAGAAATTTGATTTAGGAAAAATTCCATGCAGACACGCCATTCCTGCAATTTATTCTTGAGGTATGGAAGTATCTTGGTACCTATATATTCCAGCATTTTGCAGCATTTAGACATTGGTGGGTCTTTTTTTGACACATGTATGGAAGTACACCGATTTACTGATGGTGTCTATAGCACTGCAACATGGAGAGCTGCCTACGCGGAATCCATTAATCCCATACCAGTTCCAGAGGCTGAATGGAATGTCCCAGATGAGGTTAAACTTGCGAATATCTTACCACCAGAATCAAGAAAAAGTGCTGGTAGACCAGTAAAGAGAAGATATGAAACAGTAGAAGACAAGATTAGATCTTCTCAAGGAACAACAAAGAAGAAAAAGCACAAGTGCAGCCGGTGTGGTATGGAGGACACAAGAGAGGAACATGTGATAAACCTATCTAGTTTGGTGTGTGTGTTCTCTGTTATTTGATTTTTGCTTACACCTTTGTTGAGACAAATCGAATCTTCCTATTGACAGTTTGATTTTTGCAAATTTTTTTTTTATTTTCGATGCAAATCACCAAAAACACCAAAGAACATAGTCTTACATTTATTTAGAAAAACAGAACAAGAAATTGAACATCATGCATAGGTAAGGTACATGAAGACGATAGCAAAACAACACACAAACAAAGTCTTGATGATCCTTAACTCTCTAATGCATTTGATGGACTTTTCTTCACAACGAGCAATAGCATCTTCCATCTCATCAACTCTACTCTTATGTCGTTTCAGCATTGTCTCAAAAGCTCTAACTGATTTTTGAAACTCGGAATTGTCCACTAGCAGCACATCAAACAGATCATGAAAGTCTTCAATTTCCTCAACAACTGAGTTATCAGTCCATTTGAACAAGTGAGTTTTGTCCTTCATCATTAACATCAACAAACAGTTAGATTGGAGCGACTAGAAGGATATATGAATACAGACTAACCATCTCAGATCCCATCAGACAACGATGGAACAATCTTCCCGGATTTTTGAAAGTTGTTGAAGTGAAAAGATGCACTGCCTTGCCGCAATTGCATCTTATCGGAATTCCTCTTTGTTTGGTGTGCTGATATCTTGAATCGACAGAAGAACCGACCGAAGACATGACTGAGTTGATCTCACAAGTTCTCTCTCCTTGTTTTCTCTCTGTCGTGAAAGAATGAGGAAGAAAAGGCATTAGGTCAAAAAATAATACAAAACTACGTCGTTTCATGACGTAGAAAACATGTTTTATACCTGAGGCAGATCTATTAAATATAATGAAAAACGATTTAGGGGTTCGTTAGGGATTAGTTAGGGTATGTAATTTCACCATATATTCACTAAAATAGTGATTATACATGAAACAAAAAAAATACATTATTTGTGGCTATAAGAACTACAAATGAAATTATTAAAAAAAATACAAGTCAATCTCAAACACAAATGATAAAAGTTTAGAGTAAAGAGTTCTTATGTATAGGGTTCATTTAGGCTTTAGGGTAAATATTAGGTTCATTTGTGGTTTAGGGTAAAGATTGATGAGATTAGTGGTTTAGTGTCATTGGATATTTTAGTTGTAAATATTTCATGAAAAATCAAACCACAAATAACTAGTAAACTAAAATAGTGTCATGTCACATAATTTGTAGAAAACTCTACAATAGAGTATTGTCACAACATTCCTGGTAAAACCTAAACCAAAACACATAATTTGTAGAAATTTCATGAAAATAGAGTATTGTCACAACATTCCTGGTTAGAACCTAAACAAAAGCACATAATCAGTCTTCTTCAAGGTCAAAAAATGTAGAACTCTCAAAATCTGAAGCGATGTGTTGTGCCATAAGCTGGATTAAATGGGATCATGGGCAGCCTCCCATATATCATAAGCAATTTTCTGTCGGCAAACAGGCATTATTTCGTCTTCCACTAAACTGAGGTCGAGACCAAGAAGGATGCACTCCAAGTGTTTGAGTGCGAATGCCCCGCAATCAGCACAAGACTTGTTCAATCTTGTCTGCATAGGCATATCTACAATCGAGTAGGCTGTAAGGAGTAACTTGCTCTTAGGTGGACCAACTGCCTTGACAATTCTAGGAATCATACAAGCAAACTTCTCTACATATTGCCTATTCCTTCCCCGATTGCAATCATAGACTTCCACTTTCTTCTCAATCATGTTGACGCATACAGCAACCCAATGATTACTTGGACATCACTTATTTTGTTAAAAAAATACTCGAATAGCAGAGACGTGTAGAGGAAGCATGGATAATTACCATTGACAAACAGAGGAAAGTAGAGACGATCAACATCAACACTCCAAACTTTATTAGTCCGCCCATGAGATGGAAGCTCTCCTCTCCCATAAGCAAGAAGAAGATCGGGTACTACGTAGCCTCTTTTGTCGTCTTTACACTTCTCGTATTCTTTCTCGATCTGGAGGCAGAACATGGCGTTCATGAAAGCAACACGGTCTATATTCCAACGCCTCAAAGATGTCTTCTCTCGCCATATATACATCATCGCATCCATTTCCTGAATATTCACATGGACAATTACCCAATGCACAATCAAATATATGTTACAAATATATGTTAAGAAAATAATACCTCGTTTCCAAGCCATTTTCCAGCACGAACTATTCTCTGTGCGAAGGTCAAATTAAAGACAGAGCGAACAATCTTCAAAGCTGTTGGATTCGTAGACCATTTCGTGAATCTATCCCACGATTCTTCGGTGAAATAATACAGTGACGCCTGTGGAGAACCGTCATCTGCCATTGGTGAGTCACTAAGCTGAAGCTTCTTGCTTGGTCCTCCAGTCCATCTATCCCACTTTGCCGATGTTAGAAGTGCATTTGATTGCTTTGATCCACCTTTTCGTAGTTTCCGGACAGTAGTCATTGGAGTCCACCAGTCACTTGCATCGTTGTCGTTATTGGTCTGTGATGGATCAAAATCGGGTACGTACGACGCTTGAGAAAGTCCTTCAAGGCTTTGCGTACCTATTGGTCCGTCCATATCATCCGCTTGACTGAAATTTACATCATGTTTCAAAATACACAAGCAATTTATAAAAAACCCTGATTCAAAACACACAAGCAATTCATACAAAATATCACATTTTATAAACTAATAAAATTCATAGAAATATCTTACACATAGTTCACATAACAAAACACACATCATAATGCAGATACATAATTAATCCTGATTTTGAACAACAATTACAAACCAAACACACTTCCAAAACGAGACATGCAAAACACATCACAAAGCCGATAAACACATGAAACTAACACTAAAAGAAGTTAAGACACATTGCAGAGAGTTATGAAGACTAGTGGTTGTTTACCAAGCGTTTGGACCTCCTCGGAGATGGCTTGCTAGGCGATGGCTTCGTAGGAGATGGCTTCCTAGCCGATGGGTTGCTAGGCGCTGGCTTGCTAGGGGATGGGTGGCTAGGCGCTGGCTTGCTAGCAGATGGATCTCCATGCTCAGCTTGGACGGTTGAATCCCCACGGGAATTTATTAGCTCAGACTGCAATTCCTCAAATTTTTCATCCATCTTTTTCTCTAGCCTCTCTTCCATCGCAGCAAAACCTTGCTGAAACAACTGCGTCACAAAAGTCTTCATATCCTCACCAAAGGGCGCCTGTTGTGGGCTAGTATGTAGGACCTTATGCTTCCTTTTTTCCATTCCACGATCAGGAAGCCTCTTCTTTCCCTTTGTATCTCCTGCCCTTATGGTTGCTGATCCTTTTGGAGTTTGAAACTCCTCATCGCTCCCACTTGCTTCATTGCTCCCAGCTGGTTCATCGCTCCCACCTTCACCATCCTTGTCGTTAGGCTCTTCATCACTCCCACCTTCTTCCTCATGCGTAGCTACTTTCTCCTTCTCACCTTCTTTGTTATCAACCCCAAAAGAAAAGACCGGTGTGTCTTCGTACTCCCAATTATGACCACTGAAGTCAAACTGCTTCATTATCATCTGCATGAGAAGCATGACTCTATCATCCTCCACCTCATCTCGTCTGCTAAATTGAAGACTTTAACACACTGTATAATTCCCTGTCCACGAGATGTATGGATATATGTCATCCTACACAAGAAAGGTGAAAAGAGTCAATCATTAATACAAACATTTTTTTGCTTTTCTACTTGTTAAAATAAATATTTACCTTGGGTGTTAAGATGTTCTCCAACTTGATGAGCTCCTCGTACGAAATCTTTGCAGCTCCCATCCAGTTTACACATCTAGGACCGTTCTTAAAACTTTTGTTCAGTTTTCTTCCACAGAGCTTTCCAAGCTTTGGTATTGCTTCCATAGCCCATATCTGAAGACCGTAGGTGAAGCCATCTAACACGTAACTCTTGGGATTCTCCTTCAGTTAATCTCGTTTTTCAGCTATTGACTCGCATAAAAGGTCAAAAGAAACAACTCCCCAAGGGTATTTTCGAACCTGCTCAAGATCCATCACCAACTTCACGTACTTGATGGGGATAGGTGCCTTCTCATCTCTCCCACAAACCATACAAACAATGATGCAAAGATACACCAGCCTGATTCGATCAGCATTACTCCACTTCTTAACAGCTGCCCTGTGATGTTCCCACAGTTCCAAAATAGAAATCCCCTTATTTGTCCTGATCACTAAGCTCCAGAAACCACCATCATCATCCCAATCAACCAACTCCTTAAGTGAGAGACTAGTATCGCACTGAAGCCCGGTAACTGCGTGGAACTCAAGCAACGAAAATCGGAGAGGTCTTCTCGCAAATACAAACCAGAGCTCATGATCTTTGTAAGTCAACAGCTCCCTACACAAGAAGCCGTGTATCACTCTTGCCGAGAATCCCAAACCATTATCGAACAGCTTGAAAATCTGAGCAAAAACATGATCTTTCTTCACTGTCTCCAACTCCTTTGGCAACCACTCCTTCAGTCTTTTGAAATAGCGTACCATCTTGCAGTTGTTATTGATCTGATGCACTTGGGTCTCTTCACTCGGCTTAAACAAACGCTTTGGTAACTCCTCAAACATACCTACAATCACAGAAAAGAAGTTTATAATCAGAGCACAAACAAAGAAAGAAGATAAAGACTTTAAGTTCTACTACAAAAACAAAGAAAGAAGATAAAGACTCTAAGAATCGACCAAACCGTGGATTGCATCTTCATGAGTTTAAAATGTACTTTAAAAAATAGTTCAACCTATGTCTAAGAATCGACCAAAAAAACAAACCTTTGAAACGATAACAAACTAAAATCGACAACAACCCAAACGAAAATCAAAACCCAAACCTTAGATCGATTTGTCATTTTTTCTTCTTTCAAAAAAAAACCAAAATCGATAAGAAATCTAGGGTTAAGAGAATCAAATCAAGTAACCGAAAATTCACCTTCTTAGAAACGTGAGAAGTTGATGGTGGAAGAAGAAGAAAAGCGTCCGAAGAAATCGAAATCAAGATTTGGGTAAGAACTAAACTCCAATTCTTCAGTCTGATAACGAGAAAGACAAACATGCACTAGATCAGAGATGAAAAATGAAAGATAAAGAGTGAATAAAATATTTGGCTTTGTTCTTACTCAAAATCGCAATTGGAGGAGACTAGAGCTATTCGGCGGAGAAGATGAGAGAGGTTGGTAAAATGCTAGGGTAAAACGAGTTTTGCTTCTTCCTTTTTACTTTTTATTTTTACTTTCTGTTTTTTTTTACTTTTTATTTTTACTTTCTGTTTTTACTATTTTCTTTAAGTTCTAAAATATATTTTAGAATATAAATATTAATTATATAAATCTTAATTATACTAATTTGAGGGCAATATGGTATTTAAAAAATCAGAAATCCTACTTACCTAAAGAATCTTCACAAAGTCTTATTCTGACAAATCCGTGTATAAAATGTCTTTATTTTCCAATTTTCTCTATAAATAACCTGTAAATTTGAATTAGACGAAAGTATAATTATGTTTCAGTTATCTCAGTCATATATGCAATGGCATGGCATCCCAAATAGATGCTATAATATGACAACTAATAGACTTATCTTTTAAGTGTTGAACACATTTTTAGAAATTGGAAAAGATAGTACTTCAACCAACACATCTTTAGACCTGTCCAAACAAATACAGTTACAATAATATGTTAGAATAATCTCGCAATTTACACTATATAGTAAAGTAGACAAATTAGTCTTTCAAATATGAACTATATAATTTTATATTAAGGAATACTGACCTTTACGTTTGAGTAAATAAGTATTTGTTTATCACGTTTGATTTGTTGACAAGTAAACACACGATTAGCTTCAGGTCAGTGAAACAAAACGCCTGAATAACATAAGGTACCTATTAAAAATATAATAAATATTTTCATGTCACTAGGTTATTAGCTCGCCAACAGATTAATAAATACATTTAAGTTTATTATATAATATATTACCTACTAAAAATATAATAAATTTTTTATGTTTTTAATATATAGATATGAAATTTAGCGATATTATTTATTTTCATTTCACATAAAAAATTAGACTATTTAAAATTTATGTTATATTTTTAAAGTAATACTTAAATTTGTAAGTATTTAGATGTCTAATTTGAATAATACAATTTAAATTAAAATCCAAATAAGCTAAATATAAAATATCAAATTGAAATAAATTATCGATACCAAATCACATCACCTAATTTTGTTTCTCTGTCATCGTTTATCTCATTGTAAAAATGACATGGTAAAATTTTAATCAAAATATGAAATTCACAAATAAAAATCAAAACTTTAAAGGTAATGTAAGTAAGATTCACAATAAACAAAAAATATGTAAAAAGCCAAAAGAATACATAATCGACAGAAAATGAAGACAATAGTATGAAACAGAAAACCTAACTTTTTATTTAGAATACAAAACATATTTTAATAAATTAATTTAAAAATCTAATTTAAAAATTATCTATTAGATCAATCATGGTTTCGTCGACCATGTTTAACGATTTTTTACAGGTTTTATCGGGTTTTTATATATTGGTTTGTCCTAAAACTCAAACCGTAAAATATATCGGGTCATCAAGTTTACCGTGGGTTTGGATCGGATTTCCAAACAATCCAAATGTCTATTAGTAAAGAAACTTCAAATTATTTATGTAAGCAGTCCAAATAAACTTCTAATTCTTCATATATATATATTGAACCAATTATGTTTTGTATTTGGTCGACCTAGGTGTAATGGTTGACCAGTGTCGTCATAACATTTTATAACAGAATTGTATGGTTTAATCTAAATCTGATTATCAGCTTAACTTGGATTTGTTAACTAAGAAACACAATTGATCTGATCTGTCTAATCGGCTTCACTTTGTTTTTCAAAATACATATAGTTTAAATTAATATTGTTATATTATTTTCAAATCCAATTTTGTGAAAGAACGAATCCTGCGTTTTCACGGGTTAACTAAAACTGATATACTTTTGTAAACATAGTAAAGGATTGATATTCATTGTGAATTATTAGGATAATTAGATCTGAACATTATAATTATATTATTGAATATAAGTTTTACCATATATAATTGGTGATTACTAACATATTTTATTTGATACTATAAATTATTATGTTACGAACATAAATATTGTCTAAAATATGGAACTCGGATCATTATTACAGACTGAAAATAGTCATACACATCTTAATATTTCATTTACTATAATATATAACCGAAGTATACAGTAAAATAATTTAAAAATTTTGAAAAACAAATCCCTCCCTTTACAAGGGCGGATCAATATCTAGTCAATACTATTAAAACATAATGCCATTTTTTGAGGTACCATTCCGTTTCAACAATATTTACAAAATTTTGCCACTGAAATATTTTAAACTATACTTTTTATAATATTTGATTTATAATTAATTTAATTCACGCCAACTTTTTTGCCAACGCTTTAATATATCGTTTCATTGACTTTTTCTTTCAAGCCTTTTAATTTTACTGAGTTGTTTTAATCATATGTCATCGCTGTATTGTGAATATGTGAACTATTCATATTATATAATTATGTGTTGACTATACTGAAGAAAATCCTCTGTTTTATATTTTTATACAGAATATGGTATTGGTTTTATATATTGAATCTTACAGCATCAGGAACATTCAACACTCACGTTTCAGAATTTCATTGTTTCCAAATTAACATAAAGAAATATGGTATTGCTTTTAGATGTAATATGTTCTAATACACTATTCCAAATTATGAAATTGTAAAATATATGAAAGAATCGTACTTATATATTTGGAAACCTCACAATTTTTGGTATGAATAGATCATTTTCTTATGCAAATTTACCATCAAAAAGCATGATCATAACTCAATAACCTCTAATTTACATAACCCTAAACCCCAAACAGTTTTGTTAACCATTTCAGTCATCTATTATAAATAAGCTATCAACCTACAAATATGTGTAACTATAGAGAGTAACAATACGTATTACACGGCCAAACGTTAGTAACAATACGTATTACACGGTCACATCTGTTTTGAAAACAGTGAAGAAAATTAGAAAGAAGAAATAGCAAAAGTTTTAGAATATTAATATGGAATATACTCTTTCATAAAATACCCTGTCAATCATTAGATTTGAATATCTTCCACATATCAGTAATCTTAAATTGGAAATAAAATGGGAATTTTTATTATTAATAGCGAAATAAGAATCAGTTTAGTCTACAACTTAAATTAGATTTTTCACATAATAGCCATCCAGCCAATCATTATATTTAAAATATTTCATATAACAATAACAAAAAATAGTTCCAAAAAACACAGAAGCTTTATTATTAATACTATCTATACTATTAAAACATAATACTTCTTATGATTATGCCCCTAACTTTTCCAATTAATTACAAAAATTGCTTGTACATTTTAGCCAGCACTATTTGCAATCAATCAAAAGTCATTATTTTGCAATTATATTACAAACATTTAATATAATTCAGTTCTTAGCCTTTTTAAAAAATTTGTTTCCTAAATATTTGCGGCATATCTTTAATAATTAATTATTTGAAAGCATTTGTTAGACGAAACTTCAAAATATAATCAAGTCGAAATAACAAATGTTTAAATCAACAAAATCATGATATGTGTGTGAATTATCTCAACACCTACAAAAATAGTTTCATTTAAAATAATAAATAATCACATAAACTAAATTTAATAAATTTTTTTAAAAAAATGAAACGCACAAATAAATTTTTCGATACAAAGAGTGTTGAAGATATAAAATATTTCATTTAAATAAAAAATCAGTGTCAAATAAGTTTAACTTTGGGTTAAGTAAATAAAATAATATTACGGGTTAGAATTATTTAGAATTTTCAAACATTTACTCATATTTAAAATAACAAAAATAAGTCATATAAGTAAATCAAAGATAAATTTCATATAAAGTTAAAATATTTAATTTATTAAAAATCATAGTTTTTATTATGTAAAATAAGCTTTTCGACAATATATATATATATGCCCTTTACTTTTTTACCAGTAGTATTTGCAACCAATCAAAAGTCATTATTTTGCAATTACATTAAAGTAAATTTAATACAATTTAGTTCTTAGCCTTTTTGTAAAATTTGTTTTTTAAATATTTGCACCATATCTTTCCAAACAATATTTCATGTTATTAACTATTTGAAATACTTTGCTAAATAAAACATAAAAATAAAGCAAAGTTGAAATAACAGATGTTTAAATCAACAAAATCATAATACGGATGTGTATTATCTCAACTCTTTAAAAATGATTACATTTAAAATAAAAACTAAATCACATAAACTAAATTTAATAAAATTATAGATTTTTTTTAAACGGCACAAATGAATTTTTCAATACAGAGAGTATTGAAGATATAAAATATTTTATTTAAATTAAAAAAAAATTAATTTCGAATAATTTTAATTTAGGGTTAAATAAATAAAATTATATTACGGGTTAGAATTATTTAGAAATTGTCAAATAATTTTAATTTTGGGTTAAATAAATAAAATCATATTACGAGTTAGAATTATTTAGAGTCTTCAGAAATTTTGTCATATTTGAAATAACAAAATAAGCAATATAAATAAATTTAAGATAAATTTCATAAGAAGTTAAAATATATAATTTATCAAAAATCATATTTTTTCTTACGTAAAATAAGTTTTTCAACAAAAAATATTCCCGCCCTTAAAAAAGGCGGGTCAAAATCTAGTAAAACTTTTAAAATTCGATTAAACATTTTCGTTGTGTTATATTATATGTGTGTCTTAAATGTGCTATCTTTTAATTCTATCTCAAGATTAAAAGGAGCATTAGCCTTTTCTTTCTTAGTTTGGATATGGTTTTAAAAGTTTTGGCCTATTTTTTTCAATAATTTCACTAAAAATAATTTCTTACCGCTATACAACTTTGCAGTACGACTAGGAATGCAGTATGTACAACTCTATATATACAAGTCAAAATTAAGTGCTCTTACAAGTTCCAAATCGAAAACTTGAGTAAGGAAATATTAGGTATCTTAGAAACATTATATTTATTTTATACAAAAATCAAACAAAAATATTCTGGAAAAAAGTTCATGTAAGAGGCTCCAAAAATAACAACCACCATATAAAAACTACAATCTATGAACATTCCACGAAGAGCTTGATACAGAACAACTCCCCTTTCTAGAAGCTTCTCTGCATCAGACCAATTTTCTCCACTATTACCGTCTTTACTCTTAACTTCTTCTCCCATTTCATGACTCGATCCTCCTCCAGAAGCTTCCATGGTGAGATGAGACATTACTATAGCACAATCAGTAAGCAGAAGCAACCAAAGAGGTCTCAAAGTTAAGAGAGTGTCTGATCCTATGATGTTCAATACGGGGAGTAGTATCGCAAACGCAGCTACTATGAGGGAGATTAAACTCCGACTTCTTTCTGAGCTTATGATGCCTAGCATTGAGTTTCTTCGAGCTGGAGAAACTCCTAGGTCGTTTACTTTGACTTTTTACTGATCTTGCTTCTTCTGGTTTTGTTGGTTCACTTTTTATGGGTTTGTGAAGTATGGTCAAGAGTTTTGGTTCTTCGCTTGCCTTTACTTCCTCTACATTCATTATGAATATATACATTAGGTACAATAACCATTGATCAATTCTCATCTATTAAGTGCAATTATTTATTGATGTTTTACTACTAGCACTAAAATTGAAAATATGATTTGTAAAAATGCACAATGAAGTTTTTGTTTTGTTTATGTATGGTTTTGAGTTTACATATTACAAAACTAAAACAACAACATTACTACAATTTCAATTGGTAATAAAATATTAGTATAATAACATGTAAATGTAACACGCAGAAAGAGGCATCATCCAAGAATCATATAAGAGAGCAATTAGTTTACCTTTGAAATGATACTTGAGAGATGGGCTTTCTTGAATCAGATGACGATCAGCATGAGTCTGTGGCGTGAAAGATTCACTGAATGTACGTTGGTGTGAAGCTGATGATGATGAAGAAGACGATGGTGAGGAAAGTTCAAAGTTATGTACTTGGCCAGTGATTAGAGCTAAACGATCTGATCCTCGTTCCATTATTCTTTTTCTCCTCTCTTCTCTATCCATCACCATCTTCACTGTCAAAAAACGTTGAAAACAAAAGCTGTGTTATGTTTGGTTCCAAAAAAGTTGTGTTATACTACTATATGTTTAGCTTTTGATACCCTCCAAAGTCAGCTTTTCTTATAGTAGCAAGAAATGCTAAAGAATAGGTCTCTTACGTCTAAATTTAGAAACTACAAAGATGAATTACAAAAAAAAAAACCTAAAAAAGATTAATTACTATTCCATATTTAAAAGTTATAACAAATCTGGTTGGTCGGACATGGACATAGCTCATAGCTCTGTGAAACAATTGCTCTATTATTTTTCTAAAATTCAAAGAATTAGTATCAAGAAATCATATGGTTCTCAAATTGTATAAATATTTTAAATCAAAATTTACCTCAAAATATTATGGTTCTCTAATTTTTAGGACTGATCAGTATAACTAAAATAGAAAACAGAAACAAAAACGACCACAATGGTAGTCTAGCCTAGTCTAACTCTCTCGTTTGAGTCTCCCATACTTTTCACTACTTTTGTAGTCAAGAAGATGAAATCAATTTGAAATTTTTATCTTTTTAGGTTAAGGTTAAAACTATTTCAAAGTTAATCAGAAAGATCATCTAAAACGTTAACTTAAAATGAAATTTTTGTAGAGTTTGATGGTTCTGAGATTTCCATGTTAGTGAGATATCGGAAAAAAACTTCATCTACAGTGAGGTAAAAGTCCACTTTGTCTCATTGACTATATACAGTATATTCTTTGATTTGCGTAGCTTTGCCCCTACACTCTCTACTGGATTCACCAACACATTTTAAAAGTTAAAACAATAAGTTTAATGATTTAAATGATTAGATTCTTGATGGTGATGATTAATCTTCTGTGAATCACTTGTAGTAGCTTCTCATTCTTTTTTTATTTAGCTCAAACACGGTATCAACTAGGTGATTTTCTCGTGTTCGAAAATAAATATTTACAAAGAAAAAATATATTATAATTATTGATTGTTATTTATTTTTAATTTTAAATTAATTTATAATTTATACATAATTTATATTAATAATATTATATTACTTTAATTGGACATATGATTTTGGATATGTTATTTCTAGTTTGTTTTGTTGTTTTTACAGGCGATTTAGTTATCATTTGATATATTAGATTGCATCTATTTCTCTGAATTCAACAATAATATTTTCTATTTTAAATATATTAAACATTTAATTAATTTTCTTATTTGCATTTGGGTTGGTTGTTGTCTTAGATAAGTAGATATATTTTAGGAAGATCATGTATAACTTAAGATTGTGCTTAGAATGAAATAAAAAACATACTAAGTGTGTGAATCAGAATTTTGTAAATACATATAACAATAATATTCTCAAAGTCTCGTGCATATATATAAATTTTACAAAAAAAACTAAATTGTTATAGTTGTTCAATATTTTATTTTCATTTGTTAATGTGTTACTTAGTTATTTTATTTAATCATCTAAAACATATAGATATATTAAAATATTTCTGTTATTTTGAAAAATATAGAGAAATTATTTTATTAGTATGTTTTATCTTATTTAAAATATTTATAATGGAATATTTATTATTATTTTATGAACTTTCCTTTTTAATGAAATCATATTATTTATATATATATATATATATATATATATATATATTCGTTTTTAAGTTTGCTTTATAACATTTATATATATTTTCTTTTTTATTATATATGTTATTTGGAAAATTTACAAAATAAATTAAAATAAAAATCAATAATAATATTTAAATATTAAGTTTTTAATTCATTAAAGATATAAATGTAATCAACTACCGTGAAAGTTATCGTGAGCGCGACACATTGGAAATTGATCTCCGTTTAATTCTATCCATTTACACCTTGATCCGGTTAAGCTATATCCTTATATATATATATATATATATATATATATATTAATGTTTTTAGTGATTTATAGTCGTTTTAAAATTTAAAATTTAACATAAAAAATTATTTTTATTATATGGCTAATGTGATTATTTAATATATTTCAGTAATATATAATTAAAAATGAGTTAAGATACCAAAATTGTTATCAAATATTTATTATTCAGTATTCATAATCATTAATTGTCATATATAAGTCAATTATATTAGGTAATTTTGTAGCTTTTATTTAAAGAAATTGCGATAAAATTTTTTATACTATTTAGTATTTCAATAGTTAATTCAATAAAAAAATTATAATAGATGTTAAGATGAGCCAAACTATTTTTCTAAAAGTTCTGAATTCAATTTTCATGGTGACACGTGGCCATAACAAAATGTTGTAATGTTTTTCAATAAATACTAAGTGTTTTCCTGCACCATGTGCAGTAAGAAATTTTTCAAAAATTAATTTATATTTAAAAATAAAGTTTATTAAATATTATACATTTTATTATTTTTACCAATATTTAGATATAAATTTGATTTAGTTAAATATTGAATTAAGATAAAACGATTTTGATTTATATGTATATATTTAAATTATTATCTTAGATAGTATTTTTTATCTATTTATATTGGTTAAATATATCAAATAAATTTATATTTTTCATAAATTAGACCAATTTGTATAATACTATAAAATGATATAAAATTGTATAATTATCAAAACTTTAAACTAAACAATATTCATAAAATCTATAGATATATAAGAAACTAATGGTTTTATGTTTAGATATATATATATATATATATATATATATATATATATATATATATATATATATATATATATATATTAAATGTAGCAATTTCGAAAGCTTTAATAATCAAATTGTATAACATTTCGAAATTTGTAATTTTATATATGAATATATTTATTTTATAGATGACGTATAAGATATTACCATATTTAAAAAAGTTTACCAAAAATATAATCAATAATAAATGAAATAACCCATGTCATATTTTTCTGGAAGTCATGTCGTCATTTTTTTTTGTGAAACTGATTGTAGAGAAGACATGTGACAAAATCACTTCTCGAATAATATATAGGGGATATGAGAGATTTGGTTCCTCTCGTTTTGCAAGGACTCATTCTCATTTAATTTATTTTTCTTTGGTTTACAAGTGTTATTTTTTATAAATAATTGAAATTTCCCATTTTTAAAACCTCTACAACAATACTATATGATTCGAACGCCCTCCAACGCCTGCAACCATGAACAATGTTGTGGGCACGTCAATGGTTCTGTAATAATCAACTTAATAATTCAATGTTGAAAGACTTAGCACAGAACTAACACCTAAGAGCCAAAGGATGGACCAATATAATGTTATCTCAATATTTGCCAATCGAGAGCAATGAATCAAAACATTATATGAGTCAGAGCGCACACCGATCAACGAAAGAAAATGAAGTTTATTCGTGTGGTTTTGCTTCTCTTGATAACAGTTTACATTTTTGAATCAGTTCAAGCTCAAGATCAATCAGGTTCTTACTGTCTTTTCTTCTTACTCTTCAGTTTCGTATTATGAAAGTTTATTTTTAATGCTGTAAATGATCTGCAATTAAGGAACCCTTTAAGAATTTTCTTTCTTTTTAAAAACAATATATATTTTTCTGGTGTTGGTCATGAGCAGGATTCGTCAGTTTGTCTTGCGGGTTGGTCCCTAAGAACACAACTTATACAGAGAAGACAACAAATATAATATACAAATCAGATGCAGATTACATCGATAGTGGATCCGTTGGGAGGATCAGTAATGAGTACAAAGTGCTGTTACAGCAACAGGGTTGGACCTTAAGAAGCTTCCCGGAAGGTGACAGGAACTGTTACAGCTTCAACCTAACAGCAAATAGCAAATATTTGATCAGAGGATCCTTTGTGTATGGGAATTATGACGGTCTGAATAAGATCCCCGAGTTTGATCTTCACATTGGTCCTAACAAATGGACTTCTGTAAAATTGGAAGGAGTAGGAAATGGTTCGATCTACGAGATGATCCATGTCTTACCTCAAGACCATTTACAAGTTTGTCTTGTTAAGACAGGGGAGACAGTACCGTTTATATCCTCCTTAGAACTTCGTCCGTTGAACAATAACTCTTACGTCACGCAAAGTGGATCATTGATTGCTGTTTCAAGAGTTTACTTCACACCCACTCCACCGTTCGTTAGGTAAAAAATACTGAGCCATATAAGTTTTGTATTTGTTGTTCTGTTTTTTTTTCTCTTTGGAGTTCACAAAAAAGGAGACTTTCTCTTTCTATTTTAAAGGTATGATGAGGACTTCCATGACCGAACTTGGATTCCACGCTTGGATAACCAAAAGGTGTCAATAAGCACGAACCTTTTGGTCAACACAAGCAACTCCTATGATGTGCCACAAACTGTGGCGCAGACTGCTGCTGTACCTGCAAATGCTAGTCAGCCTCTGACCTTAAATTGGAGTCTCGACGAGATCAATGCACAGTCATATATATACATGCATTTTGCTGAAGTTCAGAATCTTGAGGACGATGAGATCAGAGAATTCAACATAACTTACAATGGTGGCAAGGGATGGTACTCCTATTTTAGGCCTCGAAAACTCAAAGTAATAACTATATACAATCCAAGAGCTGTGAGTTCTCCAGATGGGAATTTCAGTTTCTCTCTTGTTATGACCGGAAACTCTACTCTTCCTCCTCTTATCAATGCCCTCGAGGTTTATAAAGTGTTGGACCTTCTCCAACTCGAGACAGACCAACATGAAGGTAACTTTAACTATGTTCATAAATGTTTAATGTTTTAAAAATATTTTTTCTGAGATTTTAAATGTGACGATTGATCAGTTTCTGCCATGGTAAACATCAAAACAACGTATGAGTTGAGCCAAAAAGCTAGCTGGCAAGGAGATCCATGTGCTCCTCAGGTTTACCGGTGGGAAGGTTTAAACTGTAGTTATCCAGAATCTGACACACCACGGATCATAGCCTTGTATGCTTTGTTTCTTGTTCATCTCAATAACCCTCTTTAGTTTCGGGGATTTCACAAGTTCTAACCATTTTGGATACTGTTTGGTTTGACAACATTAGGAACTTGGCAGAGAACAATTTGACCGGTACCATAACAACTGAAATATCCAAGCTAACACAGTTGATAGAGTTGTAAGTACCTCAACTGTCACCCCAATAAATTTAAGTATCCTACTCTTAACAAACGGTTTCTTTTTTTTTTCTAACTAATGGGCAGAGATTTATCAAAGAATGATTTGTCAGGAGAGATTCCAGCGTTTTTTGCTGATATGAAGTCGTTGAAACTCATGTGAGCTTCTAATATCAAGACAGCTCTCTCTGTTTATTTATATTCGTTTTGTTCTCAAAGCTTGAGTTTTTTCATTTGCAGAAACTTAAGTGGAAATCCAAATCTCAATAGCACAATTCCAGACTCTCTTCAGCAAAGGATAAAGAGCAATTCTGTAACACTAATGTAAGATGTTCACACTTCACTTGATTCCATCTCAAAGCTATTTCTACTACTGGAAATCTTCTTCTACACCCCATGAAACAATGCTTTCAGGTAGTGCCACACTAATTTTCTTTATTAATTGTTTCAGTCTGGATGGTGCTTCGAATCCAACTGTCCAAGGCAAGAGTAAGAAGGTTCCAGTGATTGCTATTGCAGCTTCATTGGCTGGAGTGTTTGCTCTGGTAGTTATCTTGGCCATCTTTTTCATTGTTGGAAAGAAAAAACAAAGAAGCAATGCAGGTATGTTTGAATCACCAGACCGAGTTCTGGAGATTAATGAAACATGATAACATATTTTTGTACGCATTTGTAGCTCCAGGACCCCCATCAGTCACTACAGGTTTAGATGAAAGTGAGCCAAAACTATCCAGTCCATCAATCATAACAAAGGACCGCAGGATCACGTACCCAGAGGTACTGAAGATGACTAACAACTTTGAGAGGGTGCTTGGCAAAGGAGGCTTTGGAACAGTGTATCATGGAAACTTGGATGATGCACAAGTAGCTGTGAAAATGCTCTCTCATTCATCAGCTCAAGGTTACAAAGAATTCAAAGCAGAGGTATTTTAACCAGATACTGATCCGTGGATTCTTTGTTTTCATCAATCATGAAATGGTAATTGTTGTTTTTATTATCAGGTGGAGCTTCTCTTAAGAGTTCACCATAGACATTTGGTGGGACTTGTTGGGTATTGTGATGATGGAGATAACTTGGCTCTCATCTATGAATATATGGCAAATGGAGACCTGAAGGAGAATATGTCTGGTGAACACTCAAACTAAGATACTATACTTTAGTTGGATACATCTCCTTCAACACTTTAAAAACATTAAAAAAATCGGTACAGGAAGACGTGGACGCAATGTCCTAACCTGGGAAAACAGAATGCAAATAGCTGTAGAGGCAGCACAAGGTGCACAACCTATTCATTACAAAAAAAATGGTGTTTATGGATGTTTTGATTATGATGTTAGAAAGCAAACTGACAAAAATAGCAACCATTTTGTAACAGGACTGGAGTATCTTCACAATGGATGTAGGCCTCCAATGGTCCATAGAGATGTGAAAACAACTAACATCTTATTGGATGAGCGGTATGGAGCAAAACTAGCCGACTTTGGGCTCTCGAGATCTTTCCCTATTGATGGTGAATGTCACGTCTCTACAGTGGTTGCAGGCACACCTGGTTACCTGGACCCTGAGTAAGTAACTCAACCAGTTATCAGAACTTATATTCGTTGTGTTTCTCAAATGAGTAATCTAAATCGTTTGTATACTCACTCAGGTACTACAGAACAAACCAGCTAAGCGAGAAGAGTGATGTGTACAGCTTTGGGGTGGTGCTATTAGAGATAGTCACAAATCAGCCTGTGATAGATAAAACCCGAGAGAGACCTCACATCAATGAATGGGTTGGGTTCATGCTCACAAAAGGAGACATAAGGAGCATTGTTGACCCGAAACTGATGGGGGATTATGATACAAACGGCGCGTGGAAGATTGTAGAGCTGGCTCTAGGTTGTGTGAACTATTAGGATAAGGATAATGATACATTCCTACTTCTATGTTGACTATGTATATCTATAGCTATGTTTATCTCCTATGAGCCTGAGGCTTTACGTTGTATATATATCGAACTACATTCATCAATAATACACAAGCTATTACATAATATTTCATGGTATCAGAGCGATAAGATCCTTTGACCTAATTTACTTCTACTACTACTACTATACCGATGTTGGACCCTCTGTGGATGTTATTCTCACATTGTCCACGCTTCAGACCTAGATGTCTGAGCGTGAGGGAGGGTATTGATGAGAAACATCCCACATCGGTAATATAAGAAATAATCTACTACTATATAAAGGGTTGGAGCCAATCCACTAATTGCCAATTGGTTTTAAGTTGGAAGCCCATAATAACCCGAATCTAACATGGTATCAGAGCCAGGTTTGTGATAGTCAATCCGCCATTCATATTGCCAAGAATCCGGTCTTTCATGAACGGACAAAACATGTTGAAAATGATTGTCATATAGTCAGAGATGCAGTGCAGGCGAAGCTTCTTACAACCGAACATATATCTACTAGAGAGCAACCTGCAGATCTTCTCACCAAGTCGTTGCCTACTCCTACCTTTCAGTACCTTCTTTTCAAGTTGGGCATTCAAGACATTTCATTACCAACTTGAGGGGGAGTATTAGGATAAGGATAATGATACATTCCTACTTCTATGTTGACTATGTATATCTATAGCTATGTTTATCTCCTATGAGCCTGAGGCTTTACGTTGTATATATATCGAACTACATTCATCAATAATACACAAGCTATTACATAATATTTCATGAACCCTTCTTCGAACCGGAGACCAACAATGGCACACGTTGTGATGGAGTTAAACGATTGTGTAGCTTTGGAAAATGCAAGGAGACGAGGTAGTGAAGAGATGTACTCGAGAGGGTCGGTTGACTTTAGTCTCTCTTCTGCCTCTGAATTTGCCCCTGGAGCCAGATAAATTGACAATTTACGAATCTATGTTTTGAAGAAAACGACTTTTCTATTTTTTTTGGATAATTTTGTGATTAAAAAAACTCTTTGGTAGATGTTATTGGTGCTTTGTTCTTTTGTTTTGAAATACTTGTCGAAGAAGTTACTTGTTTTTGTCAGCAGTTACTTCCTATTTACATTGTCCTTTTCAGAAGCAACTTTCTACTAGCTTAACGCTAAAATCAATGGGAAGGCCAAGGGTTGTCATGAATCTTGACAGTGTTGAGATTCTCCAGCAAAACTATTGAAATTAGATAGAATGTTAAAGAGGTCGAGATATGGTGAACGGTATCTCCTTCACAAAATCTTCGTTGCCGCAAAATTGAGACGATAAAATAACAAACGGAGATGTGGTAACTTTTTTAACTAAGCTTGTAATGTATGCTGTTATCTTGAATCTTGAATATAAAGATATCAGGTCACTAAAATACTCATGAGAGGTAATGTCAATGGTTTGAGGTCATACAATTGCCAAAATTGACTAATTCCTGTAGAAAACAAAAGAGGCTTAGAGAAGAGCATATATATATATCTAATCTATTAATTTATGGTCCTAATTTTTATCTACCATTAACCATAGTAGTACCACTTAAAGATTAGTTGTTATGACATATTTGATTATTTACATTAATAACAAACAACCTATAAATTTGTATTTTACATTTTTAATTATAAAAAAATCTGTTGAGAAAGAATCTAACAAAATCTTACTTATGAATTTAAATATTTTTATGAAATAATATATTAATTAATTTCATAATTAGTAATATAAATATAAATCAATGTTAACAAAAAAATTATTACAAAACAAGAACATAAAAATTTATATTATTTTACAAGCGCTATAATTATATTATGTATAATATAAAAAACAAGTGCTATATTAATTAAATATGACAAAATTCTATTAAATAGGTTAATTAAAAATTTTATTTTTTAAAATTGTTTCATTTACATAAATTATCACTCATAATTAAAAAGGTTAAACTTGGTAAATTATATAATATTTTTATGCAAAATAAATTTATTAACATAGGTTAAACTCTTATATCTACAATTATATGTTATCATTTATTTATTTTGAAACTCTAAACAATATATTGTTTAAAATATTTATATAAAAACATATAATAGAATATAATAACCTTTAGTTCATATACTATTTTAAAAAGAGAAATTATCAAAAATACCACAAGTTAAGTACCACTTTTCAAAAATACCCTCAATCAAAAATATATAACCATTTGGGTTTAGGTTTTAGTGATTATTGTTTAGGGTTTAGTATTAAGGGGTTTGGTTTGGGTTTATATATGTTTTAGAAATATTTTGAAAAATCAGTTTAGTGTTATTTTATCAAAACTTTAGGGTATTTTTGAAAATGTCATTTTGTTGATGGTAAACATGAAAAGTGGTATCACCAAAGTGGTATAAGTGAAATTTTCCCTTTTAAAAATGTGTTATTAGAAAACTATAAAATTTTAGTAATTCATTTAAAATATCAATAATAATCAAAATTTAATAATATTTTTATATTTTAATTATAACAAAATCTGATGAGAAAAATTAAGAAAATATTACCAAATATTCAAATATTATTTATAAAATAATTTATCATTGTAGTACAAAAAAATTAAAATTCATGTAATATTCCAAACTCAAAAAGTAGTGTAATATTTCAAATTGTTTTTGAAAAAATATAAATTTTAAAAATAAATATTCAAACTCAAATAATAATATTTAAAATTTTATAAAAAATGAAATCATAGATAATAAAGAATAGTTTTTGGAAATGCACAAATAAACTATATATGTTGTAAAAAATAAAAAATATAAATTTTGAAATCTTAAATAAAAATAAAAATCAAACTTAATATGATTAAAAATATCATAAATTAGTAAAATTGACTTAATAATATGATAGATGATACTATGTATAAAATTTACTAAAATAATAGAGCTATATTATTTAAACAAAACATTTGTTTTTACTTATAAATCCTCTAAAATACTATAATAATATATGGTAACGTATATTTTTAAATACAACAAGTAAATATAAATTATCTTAAAAATATTTATTTTCTATAATATAATATGCTAACATATAATATTTTTTAAATGTATAACTTGAAGATAAAACTTATTTTGAATGAGGTTGTCTATTTGACTATTTTATATTGTTATTTTATATACCTAACTGGAAACTATATATTAACAAAGTAAAATGTATTAACCAATCTACTATATATTAATAATATCGAATAAAAAATATAAACAATACTATTATTGAGTTATAAATATATAATACTAAAATAGAAATTATATATTTAATTTCTTTTTAATAATATCAAATACATTTATAAAATAAAAATAATACACAGATGTGCAGGTTAAAATCTAGTTATTATTTAATTGAGAGTATCTACGGAAAATTCAACCAAAAGTATATTAAAAGTATCTCAACATGGATTTAAAAAAACATGCATGAATGTTTTATTATTTACACATGAGTATCTTGAAATCATGAGAAACAGTCCAAATTAAAACTTTCTGCAACTGCAATTTACTAGCTTTAATTTGTTCTCCACACGCCTGAAACCAGAAAGAGCGTCGTAGGCAAGTAAGAGTAGACTTGGAACAAAGTCTACTCACCCCCACTAGACCCATATATTATTTACCAATATTATGTTATCTTATTCTTCGCCGATCAACAGCAATCAATAATGAATAATAATTTCCTCTGAATCTGATCTCTTGTCCAAGAAAATGAAGACTCTTCATTGGTTTTTGCTCCTCTTGATCATAACCCTTACTGCTTTTGGATCGGTCGAAGCTCAAACCCAAGCAGGTTCTTGAGAACATACAACAATACTATGTTTTTCATTACTTTGTTTTGTCGCAAAACATTATTGTAATAACTATTTTGAATGTGTTTTCGTTTTTGTTTATATTGAACAGGTTTCATCAGCTTGGATTGTGGGTTGGTACCGACGACCACAACCTATACTGAGAAGTCGACGAATATAACATACAAATCAGACGCCGATTACGTAGACAGTGGGGTTGTCGGGAAGATCAATAATGCATACACGACTCAGTTTCAGCAGCAAACTTGGTCTTTGAGAAGCTTCCCCGAGGGTAAAAGAAACTGTTACAACCTCTTTAACCTCACAGCAAACAGCAAATATCTGATCAAAGCAACCTTTATGTATGGGAACTACGACGGTCTGAATCAATTGCCAAGCTTTGATCTTCACATTGGTGCTACCAACTGGTCTTCTATCAAAATACTAGGAGCAGCAAATAGTTCGACACATGAGATATTCCATGTTGTAACACAAGATAGGCTTCAGGTTTGTCTTGTTAAGACTGGACCGACCACACCATTCATTTCCGCACTGGAACTTCGTCCAATGAACAATAACAGTTATAAGACGCAAAGTGGATCATTGATGTTGTACACCAGAATATACTTTCCATCCAATCCATTATCGTTCGTCAGGTAATAATAAAACCAAATCTTCATACACAACATAATTTGTTTTTTATCAAGAGGAGTTGACCTATTAGTTAAAACTCTTGGATTACCTATTAGAGATACACATTCGAGTCCAGTTGGAAATGTTTTGCTTTACAAATAGAGTTTTTATATTATTTTTTTGTCTTTACAAAAAAAAAAGAGTTAATTTAACATGTTTGAGGTCCACGTCCTATCTACCATAATAATAATAAACTTTCTTTTGTGTTCATTTTGAATTAACAAAAAGAGCGTCTCTTCAGGTATGATGAGGACATACATGACCGAGGTTGGATTGCTTTCGCAGATAATGAAACCACCTCGATAAGCACCGACCTCCCGATCGATACAAGTAATGCTTACGATATGCCTCAAGCAGTGATGAAGAATGCTGCTATCCCTGTAAACGCTAGCAACACATGGTACTTCTGGTGGACTCTTGAAGACATCTCTGCGCAGTCATATGTATATATGCATTTCGCCGAAATCCAAACACTCAAAGCCAGTGATGTCAGAGAATTCAACATTACTTACAACGGTGGCTTACGTTGGTACAGCTACATGAGACCTCCTAAGCTCAGCATTTCAACCATCTCCAATCCAAGCGCCGTGAGTTCTTCAGACGGGGTGTTTAATTTCACTTTCACTATGACGGGAAACTCAACTCTTCCTCCCCTTATCAACGCCCTAGAGGTTTACACAGTTTTAGACGTTACACAGCTCGGGACAGATCAGGATGAAAGTAAGCATGTTTATGCCATTATGCACAGTCTAACTTGTCTGCTTTTAATCTTTTTCTTGTTTCTTAGATGAGTTTGAATATTGTATGATTAGTTTCTGCTATGATGAACATCAAGAAGACATATGGTTTAAGAAAGAAGTTAAGCTGGCAAGGAGATCCATGTGCTCCTCAGTTGTACGTCTGGGAAGGTGTGAATTGCAGTTATCCGGACTCCGAGCCATCGTTGATCACATCCTTGTATGTTCTAATAGTATTCATCACAAGGTTCTCTAGTTTTGGCTTATAACTATTATGGATACTTTCTTTTTTTGGTTTTTCTCAAATAAAAGGAATCTGAAGGCAAGCGGATTGACCGGCACCATAACATCTGACATATCCAAGCTAACACTGTTGATAGAGCTGTAAGCATCCGAATTGTAACACAATATGTATGATTCTTGTGAGAAAAAGGAATAACTCTGATTTTTCTCTTATTTTAATGGACAGAGATTTATCAAGTAATAATCTATCAGGAGATATTCCAGCTTTTTTTGCTGATATGAAAATGTTGAGACTTATGTGAGCTTCTTTTTCACAACCTTCTCTTGTACGCTACCTGCTTTTTCTGTTCTGAAAGCTGCAGTGTTTTTTTCTTCTCATTCAAAGAAACTTAAGCGGAAACCCAGAGCTTAATCTCATAGTTCCTGACTCTCTTCAGGAAAGGGTAAACACCAGATCTTTAACACTAATGTAAGTTTTTCATACTTCACTTAGATCAACACAAATTTTTTTCTGAAATCAGTTGGAAGTATATGTAATGCCACACTAAATATACAATCACTTTTTAAATGATTTCAGTCTGGGAGATACCCTGAATCCGACCACTATCAGAGGCAAAAGCAAAAAGGTTCCAGTGATTGCTATTGCAGCGTCATTGGTTGGCGTGTTTGCTCTGGTAGTTATCTTGGCCATCTTTTTCGTCGTTAGAAAGAAAAAACCAAGAAGCAATGCGGGTATGTTTGAATCCCCAGACCGAATTCCTGAGATTAAAGAAACAGGATAACATATTTTTGTAAGATTTTGCAGCTCCAGGACCTCCATCAGTCACTTCAGGTTTAGTAAAAAGTGAGACTAGACCATCCAATCCATCAATTATAACAAAGGACCTGCAGAATCACGTACTCCGAGGTACTGAGGATGACTAATAACTTCGAGAGGGTTCTTGGCAAAGGAGGCTTTGGAACAGTGTACCATGGAAACTTGGATGATGCTCAAGTTGCTGTGAAAATGCTCTCTCATTCATCGGCGCAAGGCTATAAAGAATTCAAGGCAGAGGTATGTTAAGAAATATATCCTTATTGTTAATCATTGATTTTTAAATAATGTTAAAGTTTTTCTAATAATCATCAAAATGTAACTTTGTAAATTTTATCAGGTGGAGCTTCTCTTAAGAGTTCATCACAGACATCTGGTGGGACTTGTGGGGTATTGTGATGATGGGGATAACTTGGCTCTGATCTATGAATACATGGCAAATGGAGACTTGAGGGAGAATATGTCAGGTAAAAACTTTGGCTGAAGAGACTATAATTGAGCCGCATCAATCTCCTTCCACAGTTCAAAACATTCAAAGTCCATTACAGGAAAACGCGGAGGCAATGTACTAACCTGGGAAAACAGAATGCAAATAGCTGTAGAGGCAGCTCAAGGTGAACAAAACGAACTTTTTTCTCTCTATTTTTGTCTGATTCATGACTAGAGAATGTTGCCTATTCTGATTATGATGTTTGAAAGCAAAGACTGGGATAAACAATAACCATCTGTAACAGGATTGGAGTATCTCCACAATGGATGTAGGCCTCCTATGGTTCATAGAGATGTGAAAACTACCAATATCTTATTGGATGAGCGGTCTGGAGCAAAACTAGCTGACTTTGGGCTGTCAAGATCCTTTCCAATCGATGGTGAATGTCATGTCTCGACAGTGGTTGCGGGCACACCTGGTTACCTAGACCCCGAGTGAGTTGATTGAATGAGTAATCAAGACTGTTGTCTGTCTTGCTCAAATGAGTAGTCAAGAATGTTTGTGAAACCTTTCTATATATACTATCTCAGGTACTACAGAACAAATTGGCTAAGCGAGAGGAGTGATGTCTACAGCTTCGGAGTGGTGCTATTAGAGATAGTAACAAACCAGCCGGTGATTGATAAAACCCGAGAAAGACCTCATATCAGTGAATGGGTTGGGTTCATGCTCACCAAAGGAGACATCAGGAGCATTGTTGACCCTAAGCTGATGGGGGACTATGACACAAATGGTGCGTGGAAGATTATAGAGCTGGCTCTGGGTTGTGTGAACCCGTCTTCGAACCAGAGACCAACAATGGCACAGGTTGTGATGGAGCTGAACGAGTGTGTGGCCTTGGAAAATGCAAGGAGACAAGGTAGCCAAGAGATGTACTCAATGGGTTCAGTTGACAATAGTCTCACTTCTGCTTCAGAGTTTGCCCCGGGAGCAAGATAACTTGAAAATATGCTTATTTGATTTTATGAAAAAAAAAAACGTTTTGTATGTTTTTGGCATTGTATCTTCCTTTGTGAAGTTTCCAGTTTAATGTTTTTGATAAGAATTCAGTTGTTGTGTTTTTTTCTTTGTGTTGAATTAATAAGATTCGTTTGAATGTTCATCGTGATAAACTATATTGTTTTACACAAAACATAAAGTACACAATATGTGGAAGAACAAAATGTATATGCATATCAAGATTGATTTATATCTAGGTAAGGGTGTGCATGATTGTTCGGTGTGAATGATTGTTCGGTGTGGACCAAATTCATAATTCGTACAACGAGGGTCCGTATCTTTATATATATATAAGATGCCATGGATCATGTTGAGAATCAAACCCCTTTGATCACCATTGATGAACTTCAAGAAACTCTGAACTTAGCTTCAGTCACACAACACAATCGATGTGACCCGGTTCACGGTGTTAACTAACCGCTACGTCCGGTTAGGACCGCAAGACCTTGCGGTGTTCTTGCGATCCCCAAGTTAGATAGATCAGCCGGAAACTGCCTCCGGCGTGGCCGTACATGAAGATCACTCACCCGTTGATCACAATCCGATCAACCTTACAAGAAAAGAATAGAGAAGATAACCCCAAGAGATCCTAAGATACACACACCTATGCTCTCTCTCTCTCTCTCTCTCTCTGTTCTCTCACGAGAACTCAGAAGAAGAAGATGACTCGTCATACTTACGTCACAAACAGAAGCTTCCTCTTATTGATGAAGAGAAAACCTCACGTGATGGACACGTGACTCATTAATCCCATTCAACTGAAACCTTCTGTTCCTGTTAGAAGCTTTCACCACTTGTATAATTTTCATAGTTGTTTTCCTCTTCTTCTTCAATCCACTTGAGAGTTCTTCATGTTGAATCAATATCCAGTTTGGTGCAGTTTGTGGAGACTCAATAACTGTTTTAATTAATATAGAAGTATTGCTTTTTGAATATTTTGAAACATTAGCTCAGCGAACTAAAAGTCACATGTATGCTAAATGCCTAAATGTCCTGCCCGCTTGATAGAGCATACATCTAATCTTAGGAGCCGTCTTACATTACAATAAAACATTTGACTTCCATCGGACGTATTCGTCGGAAATCCATTTCCATGGTCTTTCCCCGGCGGTAATACGAATATGTATCGTTGGGTCTAGAGCGTTGGGAACAAAATTCCTCGGAAATTCGTCATGGTTAGATGTTTGCTAAATGTCCTACTCGATGGTTTTAAATGAATTTTATTGAAAAGGACCAGCTGACCAGCTTGTCTCGAGCACTCTGGAGAATATCAATTACATACCTTCCATATAATTATTTAGATATATTGTAAATAAAAATAATAGAGAAATACATTGTCTCCTTATATCTAAATGTCAATATGAATTATTAATATCAAGCACATAACTAGTAACAGCTCAATTCCAGGTTCTGCAAATTAAAAATCAACGGCCGGCGAAAATCATTAGAGGTTGTTGCTTTGGCAATTCGCATGCACAATAATAATCAGGAACATATTGGATATCCGGCTTTTTTAATAGATATCTAATTTTTTATTTGCTTAGCTTCAAAAAATAAGATATTCAGAAAAACGAATATCCTAAAAATAAATAGATATTTGTGGATATTTATGAATATTTATTGATATTTTATCTGTTTTGATTAATACAAATAATTTTAAAAAATTGATACAAATTTGTTTCATAAAACATTTTTTGCATGATATATAAGATAAATTAAAAGAAGTAGTAAATCTATATATTTTCTAAAAATTTTTAAACTTAGTTAACCATTATAATAATACAAAACTTAAAAAAAAACTATAATTGTCATAAGTTTTTTTCTTCCTTTTGTTTAATACTTTTATATAAGTAATAATATAAACAAAATTTGTCAAATCATATTTAGAATAATAATTTTATATATTTAAAACTTTAAATAAAATCAAGATATGCATGTATTTATATATTGTCGGATCAGATATCCGCTTTCTAAATTTTAATATTTGTGATTTAATTCGATTTTAACGATACTAACTTTTAGTATTTCTTTTTTTCGCAAGTTTACATATATCCAGAAGTTTTAGATCGGATAAAATGTCCGGTCCTAATATTGACTTTTTTGAGCATTGACTTTTGACGGTAGAGATTCAACTACCGAAGGACAACGACAACAACCAATCAAGTGCTCCCTACAAAAGTCAAAGTCAACGAGTACGTAAGTAGGTTGCGGTTTGATGCACGTCTCCTTTAATTATTCCTTGTTTTTCCACGTCGACTACAGCGTGTTTTTTATTGAGTTGACTTAGTCAATGGTGATAGACATGTGAGGTTTTGACCACTCACTAATCACTCACGCAAATTATTTCTCAAGTACTTGGCTTATAAAATCATTTTGCACCGAGAAAACATATTATTTTGACTAATTTTATTAGTTATACAATTAAGTAGTTGACTTAAGACTTTTGAGAAGTTGCTTATATAATCATAAACTCAAATGCATAGCTTGCTATATAGGAAAATAAAAGGATCTCTCCTTAGTTTGGAAAGTAAAGGGACAAATGGAGAGACGTTATATGTTCATTACCACTTTTGTACTGATACTTCATCTTGTTCAAGCTCAAGATCCTAACGGTACGTACAAACTTGTTGTTTTTAATCTGTATCGTATAATTGTGTTTTCGTCAACGGTTCTCTAGCTTAGATTATAAGATATTTTTCATCTATTATTTTCACTAGGATTCATCAATGTGGACTGTGGTTTACCCCTTCGTGAGTCTCCTTACACTGCACTCCCAACGGGTTTAGCATATACATCAGATGCCAATTTAGTTAAGAGTGGAAAAACTAGTAGAATTGGCAAGGAGTTTGAACCGGACTACACTAAGCCGACTTTGACACTCAGATATTTTCCAGATGGAGTACGAAACTGCTACAACCTAAATGTAACCCAGGACACAAGGTATCTGATTAAGGCCACATTCGTATATGGAAATTACGATGGTCTTAATGTCGACCCGAACTTTGACCTTTACTTGGGTCCGAACCCATGGACAACAATGAGCAGTAATGATACTATAGAGGAGATCATCCATGTGACGCAAACCGACTCTTTACAGGTATGTCTTGTTAAGACAGGAATTAGTATACCCTTTATAAATATCTTGGAGCTACGACCATTGAAGAAAGATATGTACGTTACTCAAAGCGGCTCACTCAAGTACGAATTCAGGAGGTATCTAAGCAATTCAGATCGTAATATACGGTAAGAACAGGTTAAAACTTTCACATAATATAAACATATGCCTTGATAGGTTGTTTGTGATTGCTTATTTAATTATTTACATTTTCAATTTTTTTCCATATTTACTTTTATATGTCTGAAATTTTGTAAATATTTTTTTCGAATAAACCCACAATATTTACTTGCGCGAAAGCCATCCTTAAAAAGTAAAAAGATTGTTTGCATTTTGGGTTTTCCATTATAATCTCAAAATTTATTTATAATCTCAAAATTTATTAATGAGAAACATCTCACATCGGTAATATAAGAAATAATCTACTATTATATTAAGGGTTAGGGTCAATTCACTAATTGTCAATTGATTTTAAGTTGAAAGCCCATAATTAATCCGATTCTAACATGGTATCAGAGCGATAAGATCCTTTGACCTAATTTACTACTACTAATATTATACCGACGTTGGGCCCTCTGTGGATGTTATTTCCACATTGTTCACGTTTCAGACCTAGATGGCCGAACGTGTGGCCGAACGTGAGGAAGGGTATTGATGAGAAACATCCCACATCGGTAATATAAGAAATAATCCACTACTATATAAAGGGTTAGGGTCAATCCACTAATTGTCAATTGATTTTAAGTTGAAACCCCATAATTAACCCGATTCTAACAAAATTTAATAATGCAAAATTATATTATATATATAAACATTCCAATTCACATGTCAATAGTTTTTCACTTTAATGTTGAAAACCTTTGGTTTGTTTAATAATGTTTTGCAATTCAATGTTGTGACAGGTACCCGGATGATGTTTATGATCGTAAATGGTACCCGATGTTCGTGGCAGATTCATGGACACAAGTAACTACGAATTTGAATGTAAATTCTAGTAATCTTTATGAACTGCCAAAAGGTGTAATGTCAACGGGAGTAACGCCCCTAAACCCTAACGCGACACTAAACCTTACATGGACTATAGAGCCATCTACTACAAAGTTTTACTCCTACATGCACTTTGCCGAGCTTCAGTCTCTAAGGGCCAACGATACAAGAGAATTCAATATAACAATGAATGGGAAAATTTCATATGGACCATATAGTCCTCAGCCGCTAAAGGCCCAAACCATATTCGACATAACACCAGAGCAATGCGATGGAGGGGCATGCCTTTTGCAGCTTCTGAAGACGTCCAAATCAACTCTTCCGCCTCTGCTGAATGCTATCGAGGCTTTCACCGTGATTGATTTCCCGCAAACGGAGACAAATGAAGATGACGGTATGTCGATTACATTCCGATATTATCGATAAATATTTGTGTTTTGTTTTGATTCATGAAACCATCAAGCTTTACAATCGCAGTCACTGGTATCAAGAATGTTCAAGATATTTATGGATTAAGTAGAATCAGTTGGCAAGGAGATCCATGTGTCCCAAAACAGTTTTTGTGGGATGGTCTAAACTGCAATAACTCTGATATTTCTACTCCACCAATAATCACTTCCTTGTAAGATGAATCATTTACTTTACCTTAATTTTATTAATCATGTCAATATCGAATTAGAAATCTCACATTTGATTTCTCCAGAGATTTATCTACAAGTGGATTAACAGGGATCATCGCACAAGCTATTCAAAATCTTACCCACCTTGAAAAATTGTATGTATATCTGCACGGCTGTCCAAGCCTAAAAAATCACTTAGCCTTTGGAATTGAATCATATTTGATGGGTTAATCTGTCTCAATTTTTAACTGCAGGGACTTGTCAAATAACAATTTGACTGGAGAAATACCTGAATTTCTAGCTGACATAAAATCACTCTTAGTCATGTAAGTTTTTCATGAGACACTATTGTTTGGACTTTTTTGTTTTGGCTAAGATTTCTCCTAAACATGATTGCTTATATTTTGACGCATGATCTTTTCCAACAGAGACTTAAGTGGTAATAACTTAACTGGATCTGTCCCTCCCTCACTTCTTCAGAAGAAAGGAATGAAGTTAAAGTAAGTTATTTGTTTCGGATATATACTTATCAGCCAGTTATGTACTATTTCTATTTGGTATCTTATTTAAACTCATATTTGGCAGTGTTGAAGGAAACCCTCATCTTCTTTGCCCAGCTGGTTCATGTGTGAACAAAGGAAAAGATGGACGTAAAAAAAAGAGTATCATTGTACCAGTGGTTGCATCAATTGCTTCACTAGCTGTTATTATAGGTGCACTCGTCATGTTCCTTGTTCTCAGAAAGAAAAAAACATCAAAACTTGAAGGTACTAATAAATAAACTCAAGACTAATATTACAACAAACATACATCTCAAGTTCACTAAATCTTGACTAATTTTCTTTTCCTTGCAAACCTTAAGGGCCACAACCCTCATATACGCAAGCGTCAGATGGTAGATCATCAGAACCGGGAATTATGACAGAAAATAAAAGGTTTAGTTACTCAGAAGTTATGACAATGACAAATAACTTCCAAAGAATCCTTGGGAAAGGAGGGTTTGGAATTGTTTATTATGGATTTTTGAATGGTACAAAACAAGTAGCAGTTAAGATACTTTCCCATTCATCATCTCAAGGGTATAAACAATTCAAAGCTGAGGTAAATTTTCTCAGTCATCAATATCTCGTACGAAAACATTCAATGATTCAATAATATTGTAAACTTCAGCTTGTGAATCATGGCTTGATGTTTAGGTCGAACTTCTTCTTAGAGTTCATCACAAGAACTTGGTTGGTCTTGTTGGGTATTGCGACGAAGGAGAGAACATGGCTCTTATCTATGAATATATGTCCAATGGAGACTTAAAGGAACATATGTCAGGTAAAATACTAACTAAATGTCTTGTTTTAGTTCTATGTGTAACATAAGACTTGATATCAATCTGTTATTTCAAATACAGGAACACGTAACCGTTTTATTTTGAATTGGGGAACTCGACTTAAAATAGTTGCTGAATCGGCACAAGGTTAGTTTAGACATTACCCGCCTTGTTTTTTTTTCTCTAATTCATGTTCACTTGATATCTTTTTGAGAGCCTAATTTAAAATGATTGTCGTGTCTTAGGACTTGAGTACTTACATAATGGATGCAAACCACCCATGGTTCATAGAGATGTCAAAACCACAAATATATTGTTGAATGAACACTTTGAGGCCAAGCTTGCTGATTTTGGGCTTTCAAGATCATTCCCAATCGAAGGTGAAACTCATGTGTCGACAGTTGTTGCTGGAACTCCTGGGTACCTTGATCCTGAGTAAGTACTATCGTTTAAGAAATTCTATTCTCTTTCATATGAAAGAAATATGAAAAATTCATTGTATATCTTGTTTTGCAGATACTACAGAACAAATTGGCTGACAGAAAAGAGTGATGTTTATAGTTTTGGAATTGTATTGTTGGAGATCATCACAAACCAACCAGTGATAGACCAAAGCCGTGAAAAGCCACATATAGCAGAATGGGTGGGGTTAATGCTTACAAAAGGAGACATCATAAGCATTGTGGATCCAACTTTAAATGGAGATTATGATTCTAGTTCTGTGTGGAAAGCTGTTGAACTAGCAATGTCTTGTCTAAATCCTTCTTCAGCGAGAAGACCTACGATGTCGCAAGTTGTTATCGGATTGAATGAATGTCTTGCAACTGAAAATTCAAGAGGAGGTACCAGTAGGGACATGGACTCGAAGAGTTCTATAGAAGTGAGCTTGACCTATGGTACTGAAGTGAGCCCAAGGGCTAGGTAGATTATATGTTTTTATTACGGAACTATTTTGTCACTTTTATTTAACTTCTGTTATCGATACTTTGTGACTAAAAAGTTTAGAGTCTCCTTTTTTACCGTTATGTGTCAGTTCATAATAAGTTCATGTGTTATGTGTTATTTGACAAATAGAGTTTTACTCTTGTTCTTGAAGAAGTTAAATTTTTATCGAAGCAGATCAAGGTTAAAGAGCCATACAAAAATTCTCAAAAAAGTAGAATAGCCAAGGTCTCTGTTTCACAACAGAGTACCAAAGTAAACATATCAATACTATTAAATCATGATCATTCCTTAAATATGTCCTTAATGAAATGCTGAAATTTTTCAAAAATACCCTTAATGATATGTCTAACTAACAAAATTTATTAAGGGTATTGTTGTCTTTTAGTTTTGTGGGCTTATTTCAATCGGACCTAACTATATAAATTATGTTTTTATATAATCAATTTCATATCTCATAAACTTTTTAATAACATAAATTAAAGTCTGCAATAATTTTAAAAAATTGATATTAGAAATTGAAATTTTATAAATTCGCGGGATTAAACCTAAATAAAAATATTATTGACCATTTTATATGTTTAACAATACTTTATACTATTTATATTTATTTAAAATAATATAATAGCCCAAATATGAATTTTGGATACAACTAGTGTTGGGAATTTGAGTTTTTACCTGCAGGTCCAGCACCGTTTGACCTGCTGAGACGAATGCGGGTCGACAAATTTGAAAATTTCAATATACAGATGCAGGTCGAGTGAATTTTAAGCGGAGCGGATGCGGGTCGGCCGAATTTGAATCGCGGATACCCGCTAACTCGCAAGAAAAAATAATTCACTTTTATTTTTCAAAAGAAACATATTTTCGTAATATATATATATATATATATATAATATAATAAAATTATAAAATTTTAATTATAAATATATAATTTTAATTATTTTATTACAAAAAAATATTAAAATATAATTAAAATATCTTTAAAAAATATTTTATTAAAATTTATATTACCTGCGGGATACCCGCAAATATGGGGGGGTGCGGATTTTTGAATCTATCTTCGCTGGTCATGCGAGTCGTAATTTTGAGTCAAAAAAATTAGTCAATCCGCGGGTTGGCGGGACGGGTGGGACGGGTTGGCGGGGCGGGTGGAACGGGTTGACCTGCGAACCCAGCTCTAAATACAACCATTGTTTAACTTATTTACAAACGTAAAACGGTTGTGTGATGCTTTTTAATTTTCGTCATACTGTACACACTATAACAAACCGCATAATTGCAACTTGATCATGTCAAACTTAACATAATTAAAACAAAGAATTATCAATTTTTATATTGAAAAATAACAAAAAAAAATCCGCCCTTTCAGACGAAACGAGTACTATTATTAAGGGCGGGTCAGAATCTAGTACTATTATTAAGACATAACTAGAACCTTTCCCGGGCTACGCCCGGATTTTTTTCTCTAAAATTTAAGTAGTATATAAATTCATATGTTATTTTTGAGTATATATACAAGTATATTCTTACAGCATTAAAAATAAAATATTTTATGCCTTTGATACTATCTAATATAAATATGGGTGCTTAGCACTTGTAAGAATCAAGCAAAAGCATACAAACATAGAGAAATACATTTCAGAAAAGAGTTCTAAGGGAATTCTAAGAGTCTCCAAATACAAAGTATTAGTAGAAAGTCTTTTTCTTAAAATACAAAGCTATCTTAAACATTATCTTCCATTTTCCATCTTAACCTCTCGAGAAACATTTTCCAGCCGGTAATTTTTCCCAACACGATTACTGTGCCAGACAAAAACCATTCCTTAGTTTATGATGGATGCTGCTCAAGGGGAGTACAAAGGCTCTGAGCTCAGCTCATGCATATTTTTCATGTAGGATCCACTCTTTCGCATACTTCTCCAACAGCTTGAAGCTCATAAAAGAAGCAAAGAGAATAACTATCTTTGATACGAACTTAATGATTAAAGGGTTCAAGTCATGGTTACGTAGGCAGGAGCTGCAATGGTTAAGTTGCTTCTATATACAATCAAGTGGTCACCATTTAGGCGTTAACATCAGACTTTTAAATGTGAAACCATTAATTTGAGAAGGAAATTGGCTAGGTGAGATACGTTGGAGTGTTTCCAAAAAAGAATATACGTTGGGTATTTACTCATGCAAATGTTTGTTTGTTTTCTCCTCTGTTCATTTTGGATTCTTCCATAGCTAACTTCAGAGATGGACCAAGCTAACCCAAAGTGGGGTTACCGCAGTTATAGTGGTGACAATTGCCATGGGATCCTAGGTTCTGGAACTCAAATGACTTGCAGATGTGTACATCCCTTCAGCCGTAGAGAAACTGGTGAATTCTGCGATTGTTAAGTTCTTATCACATAGGATATTCAATATGCTACGAAATATGATAACATGTCGCAGGACAAAGAGTGGAATTTAACACAATAATAAGAAATAAGAAAATGATTAATATTTTGGAGAAGGAATAAACTTGGAAATCTCGGCGGAATAAATAGCAAACAAAAAAACTTCACCCGAAACATCACCCAAATAGGCTATTAGAGCACGCCCATAGGTAGAAAAACCATTAAGAGTTTTTAGTGATAAAAGAATAATATACTATTTAATTTTAATATACTAAAAGCAGTTCAGAAAATGGCAACACAGTATTTTTCAAAAGTATCTTGGGAGCTTAGGTTTAAGAAACGTGTATGTTTCTTTTTCCTAACTTTTTATTATGTTTAACTTTTTAACGGATTCGATATCCATAAAAAAAAGCTAGACGGAGCTCTCTTAGTGACAACCTTAGATGTTGTTAGCATTTGCCCTGTGTTGTTATAATTTGATTTTGGAATCTACATTGAAGGATGATAAAAATTATTTGACTTTTGTTATAATCTACCTTGTCATAATTTTTTTTTTGTTATAATCTATGTACTCTTTATCATCGATATTTAGGCTTTTATATAAAACAATTGCTAAATTTCACAACTGATTTCAGCTTTGTTTTGGCTTCAAATCTATTGAATTTAAAGATAAAGAGATTGTTTTATACACTTCTAGCTTCTTCCCATTCAGGACTAAGGCCATCTTCAATGGGACTGCAAAACACCATCTTAGTGTAATTCTTACATTAATACCATTTCCAATGGGACTGCAAAAATTACACTATTTTAGTGCAACACTATAATTTCACACCAAATTTGGCGTGACACTATTCACCACACTAAAACACTATTCACTCCACTAAAACACTATTCACTTATTTTATTAATAAAATCTACAAAGAAATAAATGACAAATAAAAAGATAAATATATATAATATTATAAAATCATTTTTCGTGTGAAATTTGGTGTTGTGGTTGGATATGAACTCCTTTTTAGTGCTAAAATCACACAAAAATGGTGTGGTTTTGACACAAAAATAGTGTTATGGATTGGAAATGTTCTAAGGTATGAGTTCCAAACAATACGTAAAACATGAGTACATGATTGTAACAAAATGATTAAATTATAAAGGTAATCTGTAAATTCTTACACAACAAATCAGTTTCATGCGTCCAAAGCAAAATTATTTCACTGCTCTATTTGATGTCTTGTTACTTTGTTTCCTCTTTGATTGCATCAACCTCTTTTCTTGCAATCTTCGGTTCTGGTTTTGAGTCTCTCATTTGAACCACTTTGTTTCTCACATGCATGTTCCTATAGATTTTAATGAGCACTAACGCTGTGGTTCTTTAGAATATATTCTTCAGGAACCATCTAGAATCAGGGTCATAAGCGAATAAAATCAGTAAACCAAAACTAAGAACATAGTCAGGTCTTGTTCAATTTACTTTCCCATTCTCCCTGCAAGACGAAACAGAATCTCCCTAGTCAGTATCTATTCATCTACGTTCCTCCATATTTTGCTTGATCATGCACTCATCTCTTGAGCCTCCCTTCTTTTCCTATCAAGATAACCCAGACCCAGTGGTGTCTCTCTTCGATTTGCTCTGCAGATTCTTTCCTCGACCACCCAATGTTATCTCTCTGGCTCTCTCGACAGTCCTGCATATTCTTTTGAGCCTTCTTATCCTCCTCTCTGTATCTGGATGCTAGTGTTCCTCAGATTTTCTAAAGTATAAGCAAAGATATTTTAAAAAAAAAATCAAAAGACATTAACTCAAGAAGTTAGCATCATAAGCGGTTGGAACCAGTAAAACAGGGCTTGCCTACATGATTTTACTCAAGTTCACAACACTATTCAAGAGTAGCAAGGCTTCCTTGTACTGCAACACTACATATTACATAGATTGCTCTCTGTAATATACCTACCAAGATATTTAAATAAGTTATCTTATTCCTGGCAAAGTAGACAAAATTGCAGAGTGGAAACAGAATTTTTGTTCATTTTCTTATAATGCAACAGAGCAGCTTACAAAAAAAGACTTTGGATAGGAGGCGTACCAGTTTTTCTTTACTTGCTTCTTTACCTTAACCATTGGAATGTTAGTGCGTAGGTACTAACAATTATCGCATAGAGAGAACTGAAAAGCATTTTAAAAAATCTTCTGTCCATAAGTTAAACGTCAGTGATCACAAGCTGAAGAGATGACTTCTTCCCTACTTCATCCTTCCGTCGTGTGATGAATCTCAATGCAACGGGATACAATAAACAAAGATTTCATGAGAGACATTCCAATTCGAAATCAATCAGGTGATCTGCGTTGCATTGACCGTAGCAGGGTTTGCCGCTAACCTTGAACATGTTTCATGAATCAGGTGCGTTCAGAAATGTGAATTGTATTAGGTAGAACAACGTACCATGATAAGTAGTCAATGATAGGAGATAAGTTGTTGTCAAAGAATCCCCAGGATGAGGACACTGAGCTGAGGGAGAAGTTGCCTGTGGATCATGTGGGAGATCAATTAGAACTTGGTTACAGAAAAGAAAAAGCAACGGGCCACAATCATATAAATGGGAACATAGTTTCCTGTCTTTGGCTAACCAAAAATCTGGAAATAAGATCAAGCAGAAAATAATGATGTTCTTGAACATGATATGGAAACGGTTAAGACATAAATGGGATCTTAGGTTGCTGTCTTTGGATTTCTTAAAAAAAGGTGGAATCTAATCATGCAGGAAATCACTATGTTCTTTAGCAAAACGTGGAAAGGTTTTACCTCCAATACGTTTATTGGTCACTGTGGTTAATAACAGAAAAAACCAACTCAGGTAAAAAAGAAAGACTCCAGGGAGAAAAAGAAAATGTACAATAAAAATCATAGTGAAAAACTAATAACTCCTAAAACTCTCACAAAGAATCTACTATATTCTCTGAACTAACAAATTAAAAATCAACTCATCAAACTAACCTGCTGAAGCTATTTCTTAAAGTCGAGTAGAGAGAAAGAAATGCTCGTATTTGTTTTTATTCCCAATACCTCAGACAAACACTTGTCTGCTGGATATGTGCCTCCTACTGCTCAGACCAAAACAAATCAATTTGATATACATTTCACAACATCCAGGGCTGGCACATCAAAAGAAAAGCCTGCACGTTCAGTAAAAGCTCTTCATATCACATACAAATGAATTTTATATACACATCATACAGAATCCATGCCTAAAATTTAAAAGGTGATAATCACTTTATATACACTATTACGCTACTACCATATCAATATATCATTATAGCGAGATAAGACATCAAAAAAAAAGGGGAAGGGAAGCTTACATGGCTGTACTAATCATCTGAGCAGCCTCGGGATAATCTTTACCCAGTTTCTGCAACTCTGCAACCACACATCTACAAAACAGATCTAACAACGGCATCATATAGTTGATTAGAAGTCGCGAGGGAAGATTCAAAAGAGAGAAATGGAACCTTATTACATTAGATTAGGGTAGGTGCGTTGAAGGTTCGACGTCATGCTCGCCCACATCTACGGCCCGTTGAAAGCAACCCCAAACTTATTAAGGGTGGCGCATGACCTCCACGCTAGAGCTTGCACATATGCTTAACCGAATCAAACCCTTTGTAGATTGAAAATCGATGTCAAGCTTCGCACTGATTGAACCATAACTGATCATCAGTCATCACCGACGGCAGTAACCCTTCGCCGAATCCGGTTTAGTTCATTGATCTTCTTCTCTGCAGAGATTGAAGTGGCCACTGAGCAACTGAACGGTTCAAGAAGATGACGTATTGGTTGGAGGTAGGTTGATTACATGGTGAGTAACATTGGATTTATATAGGATAAGGATTTAGGGTAGGTATAACGTATTAAGATCATCATTGATTGAGAGAAGGCAACTGAAACAACAATCAGACCTAGGAGAAGATGAAGTGGAAAAGTCTGGCTGGGGAAAATACGATCCACACCCACTCGGTTTGTTTGATCTGGGCAATAAAACCGAGCCCAACTGACAGCAAGTCTATCTGACATGGAGAAACGAAATGTTCTGATTGGCTTGAATTAAATTGATGACGTGGATAGTCTAACTATTGAGAATATTCTCCTTTTAGTATTAGTTTGATTACCGAGAAAACAGAGGAAACTAGTACTTAGGATTCATCAATGAGGTTTACGGTTTACCCTCTCGTGGCTCGCCTTACTAAGCACCCCAACCGGTTAAGCATATACATCAGATGCTGATTTAGTGGGGAAAAATTCGTCTGACTCACACAAATTGACCACCGAAAGTCATCCCGTAAAAGTCTTCCATTTGTTGGTGTATTAGTAGATGACATGTTTGGGTTTCAATGTTTCAAACGACAACCATAACCACCAGTTAAATTATAAATTATGAGTCACTATTACAGTTCTTAAATTTGATGTGAACATATAAAACACCAAACAAGAGAGCGCAAACAAAGTTCAATCATATAAGGTCTTACAAACATGTTTTCTATACAAAGTAAAAAAAAAATAATTAAAAAAAAGAAAAGCACAATAACAGATACCTTCCCTCTTCAAAAAAGATTAAAATTGATTAAAATATATTTTCTATAACACAAAAGAAATCAACATACAATCTTAAATCTCCAAATTTACACATTAATTTTGTCTAAAAAACTCAAAAAGGTTTAAATTTGTCGCCCTTGGGCTAGAATCTAGTTACATGTAAATCTAGCATAACGGATGTCTAAAAGCCAATCACTAGTATGTAAGAAATTTGGGACTATTCAATTAATAAATACTAGTTAATTTTAAGCTAGAAATAAAATATAATAATATGGTCTCAGAACTTTGTTAATCCAAATGGTATTTTAATTTAGCAGTTGACACTTTGTGAGTTTAGTTTATTCTAAGCAAGAATACTTCTTAATGTCCACTTGATTATCTGAAGCAGATTAATATTTCTGGAACTTGACAAGATGTTGGTATCAAACTCCTCAAAGAATTTGAGAAAATGGAGAGGCATAATGGAGTTTTGTATGTGTTCATTATCACATTTTCTCTAATACATTTTGTTCAAGCACAGGATCAAAAAGGTATTAAGAATTGTAAAATCTTGTATTCTGCTTTCAAAGCCTCAGACTGATTAAGACTTTTACATTCCTTCCTCTGTTCTTGTTAGGATTCATCACTTTGGATTGTGGTTTGTTACCTGATGGGTCTCCATACACCGATCCATCTACCGGATTAACATTCACCTCTGATGCTAGTTTCGTCGAGAGTGGAAAGAACGGTCGAGTTGATAAGGATTCTGAGAGAAACTTCGAAAAGGCGTTTGTAACGCTGAGATACTTCCCAGAAGGACAACGGAACTGTTATAACGTGAAGGTCACGCAAGGAACAAAGTATCTGATTAGAGCTTCCTTCTTTTATGGAAATTACGATGGTTTTCAAACACTCCCAAACTTTGATCTGTTTCTTGGCCCTAATAAGTGGACAACTGTGAATTTGAATGCTACCGTTCTAGGTGGTCAGTATAGGGAGATTATTCACATGTCCAAGTTAAGCTCTTTGCAGATATGTCTTGTTAAAACTGGAACAACTACGCCGATGATATCAACCTTGGAGCTACGGCCAATGAGAAGTGATATCTACATTAGTGACACCGGAAGCTCCTTGCAGTTCGTATCAAGAACTTATTCTAATGCTTCTGGTCCCATTTTAAGGTAATTAAGATTTAATTTGTGACAAGGAATCTATATTTTGAATCTTGGTACAGCTTTATATCAAAGCTGAATAAAACAAGAAAAAGATGAATAAAAATAGAAACAATGCATCTGTCTTGGTACTTATATTTGTGCCACACATGGTTTTGTTTTATCTCTAATGCAAGATTTGTGGCAGGTACCCTGATGATGTCTATGATCGTAGGTGGTTCCCATTGGTAAAGAAGGATTGGAATTTAATAACTACAACCCTCAATGTAAACACTTCTAATGGTTTTGATCCGCCTCAAGGTGTGATGGCCTCAGCTGCAACATATGTAAATGATAATGGGACATGGGATATTCCTTGGGACATGGAGGATTCTACCACACGGTTTCACATTTACCTTCACTTTGCAGAGATTCAAAATTTGTTAGCCAATGAGACCAGAGAATTCAATGTCTTGCTAAATGGAAATGAATTTTCTGAACCTTTTAGTCCTAAGAAGTTACGCATTGAAACTATGATGACTCAACCTGCATCAACATTGAGATGCGAAAGAGGGGCTTGCCGTTTGCAGCTGGTGAAAACAGCAAAGTCAACTCTTCCTCCTCTCCTCAATGCTATGGAGATTTTCACTGTTGTTGAACTTCCTCAATCAGAAACAAACCAAGATGAAGGTGTGTACATAAATTTACATTTGTGATACAAATGATTTGGAAATCTGCAAATATTAACAATTCTTAATATCATTAACTATGTAATGCCTCCAAAGTGGTTGCTATCAAGAAGATCCAAATTGCTTACGGATTGAGTAGAGTTAGTTGGCAAGGAGATCCATGTGTCCCCAAAGAGTACTTGTGGGCTGGTCTAAACTGCAACAACACCGATAGTTCGACTCCACCAACAATCATTTTCTTGTAAGTTTCTTACAATCTTTGTATCATGGTTAAGGCATTTCATTGTTCTAAATGTATTATATATGTTCATGAATGCATTACTAGAAACTTATCTTCAAGCGGATTGACCGATATAATTATGCCTGCCATTCAGAATCTAACCAATCTACAAGAACTGTAAGTAGCAAACATAAATGAATAATACTCACAATTGTTTTTGGTTTGTCTACCATGATGGATATTTTGTTTTCATCAAATGCTAGGGATTTATCAAACAACGACTTGACCGGTGTTGTGCCTGAATTTCTAGCTGACATGAAATCTCTTTTTATCATGTAAGTACTTTATAAGACTCTATGAATGAATCATAAAATGGTATTTTCGTTAGCACTGTCTTAAATTTCTTATTTGTATTATGTACATCATTTTTCTACCATAACAGAAACTTAAGTGGAAACAATCTAAGTGGTCAACTTCCTCAAAAGCTTCTACAAAAGAAAGGACTGAAGATGAAGTACGACACTCATATAATCTTCATTTGTTGAATACCATACACTTTATACTAAATAGCATTTATAATTCACAGTGTTGAAGGCAACCCTAACCTTAGTTGCACAGAAAGTTCATGTGGTAATAAACCTAGAGAAAGAGGACATCCCAAAAAGAGTATGATTGTACCTGTTGTTGCATCAGTTGCTTCAGTGGTGATTATTGCAAGTGCATTGGTTACATTTTTTGTTCTCAAAAGGAAAAAATCACCAAACAGTAGAGGTATTCATAACAATTGTATTAATCTTAATATATACAGTAATACCACATATCAAACTACAAAATCATATTAATATTTGTGTTGCAGAAGAGAGTACAACACCAAGACCGCAGCCACCGAGAATAATGAAAAAGAAAAGATTTACTTACGCAGAGGTTACTGAAATGACAAATAACTTTGAAAGGGTTCTTGGAAAAGGAGGGTTCGGCATGGTTTATCATGGATATGTAAATGGTACAGAACAAGTTGCTGTTAAAGTAGTCTCTCAGGGTTCAGAGCATGGGCTCAAACAATTCAAGGCAGAGGTATTTGTACAACACACAATATCTTACCAAGTTTTGTTGGATATGAACCATTTATTTATTTATTTTTCCTTCGTGTTGATTTGTTAGGTTGATCTTCTTCTGAGAGTTCATCACAAGAATTTGGTAGGCCTGGTTGGATATTGCGAAAAAGGGAAGGACTTGGTTCTCGTTTACGAATACATGTCCAATGGAGACTTGAAAGAGCTTTTATCAGGTAAGAAAATCACATGTGGATCCAATGATAGATAACATATCCCTTTTGAACAAAAACTAATGCCTTTGTGAAAAAACATAGGGAAGCATCACTCCTCTATTTTAAGGTGGGGAACTAGGCTAAGAATAGCGGTAGATGCTGCACAAGGTCAGTGAAGCCTAAAGATCATTTTCCTCTCAATAACTTTAGTTTTATGTGATAAACTTCAACAAAAAAATGAAATTGTTACACTAGGATTGGAGTATTTGTATAAAGGATGCAGACCACCAATTGTTCATAGAGATGTGAAAACAGCAAATATATTGTTGGACGAAAACTTCCAAGCCAAAATTGCCGATTTTGGGCTTTCTAAATCATTCCCAAACGATGGAGAAAGCCATGTGTCCACAGTTGTTGCGGGAACTCTTGGTTACCTTGATCCAGAGTACTCAACTATCCCTTTGAAAAAATAAGTATTTTTCTCTTGCTTCAAATCATTTAAAAACCTTACAATGTCTTTACATTCTGGCTTGCAGATACTACAACACAAATTGGTTGACTGAAAAAAGTGATGTATATAGTTTTGGAGTCGTTTTACTGGAGATTATAACAAATTTGCCAGTAATTGACCAGCAACGTGAAACACCATACCTAGCAGAATGGGTGAGATTAATGGTCGCCAAAGGAGATATTAAAAACATTGTAGATCCAAGACTTAAAGACAATTACCACTCTGATTCTGTTTGGAAATTTGTTGAGCTAGCAATGGCTTGTGTCAATGATTCTTCAGCGTGTAGACCGACTATGTCTCAAGTTGTTATTGAGCTTACCGAATGTTTAGCACTTGAAAACTCGAGAGGAGGAACGAGTTATGACATGGAACCCAGGGCTTCAAGAAAAGTGACCATGACATTTGGAACTGAAGTGAATCCCACGGCTCGCTAGGTTTGCCTAAAGAAAAAACTTTCGCTGCATTTTCATTTTGTATTTAAATAATTCAGAAACGTTTGTCTGAAGTAAGTAAACCCGTTTGATTTTGCAAATGCAAAAATAAAAAGATGAAGGTAGATTTTTTTTAAACAACATTGGTGGTCAGAACTAATTCACAATTTCTTTCTTCATTTAAATAAAAAAGGATGATAAGATGACCACATTTTAAAATAAACAATTAAGCTGAACGTGCACATCACAAACAAAGCAAAAGAAACGTGTGTACAAAGAAACTTCCAGCCTCAAATAGATTTGTTTACACAGACTTGAGTTATCTAGCTCCAGGATTAAGCTCTGTTGTGATATTCATGGACAGCTCGATTGAAGAATCGTTAGTTGAATCCGTCATACGACTTCCCATGTTTCTCGCCATCTCCATGTTCAGACATTCTTTCAGTTCCATAACTACTTGAGTCATCGTTGGTCTCCTTGAAGAAGACGGATTCAGACAAGTCATTGCGGTCTCAACTACTTTCCATATCGTGTTGGGATCAAAGTCTCCTTGAAGCTTAGGATCCACAATGCTATTAATGTCTCCTCTTGATAGCATCAAACCAACCCATTCACCTATATGTGACCTTTCTCTTTTCTGGTCTATCACGGGTCGGTTTGTTACTAGCTCAAGTAGAACAACACCGAAGCTGAACACATCGCTTTTCTCGGTCAACCAGTTAGTTCTGTAGTACCTGAATAAAAAAAATTGTTAAGAGTGAGCAAGAGAACAAATATATTCGATAATGTTGTTGAGAGAAGAGATTAAAGTTTACTCTGGATCAAGGTATCCAGGAGTTCCTGCGACTACCGTGGAGACGTGAGTCTCAGTTCCAAGTGGGAAAGACCGCGAAAGCCCGAAATCAGCTAGCTTAGCTTGGAGTTTCTCGTTTAATAAGATGTTAGTTGTCTTAATGTCACGGTGAACTATTTGTGGTTTGCATCCATTGTGTAAATACTCCAATCCTTGAGCTGATTCGGCTGCTATACGAAGCCTTCCTTCCCAACTTAGTATCGACGGTCCACGCGTCCCTGAAAAATCATATTTTGAAACAAAAATATCAGAATCTTGAGACCCCAAAACGTTAATAACATTTTGAATAACAAAACCAGACCTGATAAGTGTTCTTTTAAGTCTCCATTGGCCATGAACTCATAGATGAGAGACAATTTATCGCCTTCTTCGCAGTATCCAACAAGACATGTGAGATCTTTGTGATGAACTCTAAGAAGCAACTCAACCTAACAAGTAAACAAAACAGAAACATATACAAGAATAAAGTCAAAACATTGTTTTTAATGTTTCAATAACTATTCGGTATGTTAATCATTACCTCTGCTTTAAACTGTTTGTAACCAAGTGCAGTAGACTCAGTGAGCATCTTAACAGCCACTGGTTCGTTATCCAATACTCCGTAATAAACCACACCAAAACCTCCTCTACCAAGAACCCTTTCAAAGTTGTTTGTGATCTTAACAACATCAATGTAAGTCAACTTGCGGTTCTTCGCTATCACTGGGGAATCATAACCGTGGTGAGACCTCGAATGTAACGGTGTTGTACCTGTCCCTGAGTTGGGGTTAAGACCAAGCTTGACTCTCTTCTTCCTCTTGAGGACAAGGAAAGTAACGACTCCAGCTGCAATGAGGAAGATTGAAACAAGAGAGGCTGCAACAGGTGCAACAACCGTGTTTTTCTTCTTCTTCTTGGTTGTGGCGCATGAAATGGACGAACAGAGCCCGGTGTTTCCTTGGAGACTAGAGTTTCATATATGTGATTGTAAGAAAAAAAATGTGATTAGAAATGTCTTAAGATTTAATGGTTTTCTTGACTTGGCTCATACGTAAGGATCATATATTAGTATTACCTTAGAGAAATTGTTCCTTTTCTTGCTTTATCGAGGAGAGTAGCAGGGATTGAACCATTTAGCTCATTGTCTGATAAGTTTCTGCGAGAAACATAATGAACAGAGGTTACAAAATGTTTGGTTTCTTTTTTGGTGTTTATAGAATAAATGTTTTAGGCTTGAGCCACCTCATGCTTGAGCTTACATGACTTTTAAGGTTTCCATGTTTGCTAGAAACTCTGGAACCGAACCAGTTAGAGTATTGTTAGACAAATCACTGCAAGAAAACAAATCCAACAGAAAAATAAACATATCAAAACATATGACTTTAAATCACAACTTGGCTGCAGTTACTAAGCCCCTTGAGTATAACTACTTACAGAACTTCTAAATTAGTAAGCTCTGATATGAATTCCAATATCTCTCCAGTCAAGCCACTTGCAGACAAATTCCTGTTTTCAAGATCAAATATTTTTAAAACATTTTTTTTAAAAAGCATTATAAAAAACAAATCAAACTCTGTTTTGAAAACAGAACAAGCTATATACTTACAAAGAAATGATCTTGGGTTGCTCATTGTCAATGTAACTGCAATTAACACCCGACCACCTATAGGCTCGTGGCGCGCAAGCATCCCCTTCCCAGTCAATCTTGTTCACACCATAACCCGACTTGATATTCATCATTGCATCAACTAATAAACAAAATTATGTAAACTTCTGGTTCTTGATCAACTATACATCACAAAAGTAGGTAGTTACCAACCTTCTTTGCCATCGGTTTCTTGCTCGGGAAGAAAGTTGACTATATAAACCTCCATGCCATTGAGTAGAGGAGGCAACGTCGAGTTTCCTGTCCTTTGAAGCGAAAACGTGTACTGTCCATTTGCATCGGCAACAACTTCGGCTTGGGTAAATATAGAAGAAGTTGTGAGGTTAAGCGGTCTGAAGGGTCCGTACATATGCTTGCCATTGTACATGATGTTGAACTCTCTTGTTTCATTGGGTTTAAGCTCTTGAATCTCGGCAAAATGCATAACAACGGAGAATTGAACCGTGCGTTCCACGCCAATTAGGGAGATATTCATAGGTGCGTCCGGGTCTGTTGGAACAGAGGCTGTGACCATAGCGATCTCTGGTGGTTGGTAGTCATTGTTGACATTCACTGTCTGGTTGGTACTAATCTGTGACCAGTTTCCAAAGTTATACGGTGTCCACACACGGTCAAACACATCGATTCCGTACCTAAAATCAACAAAAAGCATATTACTAGGAGCTTACTAAGACCATCTTTTAGTTGTCTGGCCTGACATGAACTTATATACCTGTAGACTTGGTTAAGAGTTTCGCCAACGTCTGCTCTGATGAAGAGCTGCAGTGACCCTTGTCGAGACAAGTAAGTTGTGTTCTTGAGCTTACGAAGCTCTAAAGCGGAGATAAAAGGCGTTGAGTTTCCTGTTTTGACCAGGCAGATTTGTAAACGATCGGTCTTCAAGACATGAATAATCTCAAAGATTGATGCTTGGGTCTCGTTTCTGGTTGAAACTGTAGTCCATAGGTTAGGCCCGAGGTGGAGCTCGAACTGCGTGGTGGGACTATCGTCATATCCACCATGTAAGAAGTTTGTTCTGATCAGGTACTCATCGCCTATGGTTAGGTTTAGGGTATAGCAGTTTCTTATGCCTTGTGGAAAACTCCTTAGGTTCCTTGTGACACAATTAAGTTAAACAGCTTGTAAAGAATCGCTTGAGCTTCAAGTTATTAAAATTAATTGATATTGAGGATATAATCTATACCAGGCTTGTTGCTGAAACTGGGTCCGGTATGCTTGTTTGATGCTTCTACCAACACCGGTATTGATGTAATTCGCATCCGAGATGTATGTAAGGTTTGTCGTACTCTCGCGAAAAGTAGTTCCCTTTGGTGAACCACAGTCCAAACTGATGAACCCTAGAGAAGAAGAAAACAAGAGTGTTTAGTAAACCAAACCCGGTTTGGTGAAGATGTTATAACTAGTTTTTTTACCTGACTGATCTTGAGCAAGACTAAGAAAAAAAGCTGAGAAGATTTGGAGAAGAACCAAGGGAAGACAAGCAGAAAACGCCATTAGCATTCGTCACTTTAGGTTTCTCTTTTCTTTTGATTTGCAGATTATAATATGAGGAATCAAATGAACATATATGGGGTACAACTAAAGAAATGAAAGTGTGATTTTTTTTCTTGTCTGAACCGCGTTGATACTTGGTACTGGTTACTATTATTGAGAACTCAAAGTCAAACCTTTTGGGAGAGGTAACCAATTGCAGTTTTTTTACGTTAATTCGTTGACGTATAAAAAGGTCGTATATGCTGATAGTTACATATCAAGGAAGTTTTTGTCATTGTTCTTTTGGTTCCAAATACTGTACGTGAATATTAAATTCTTTTGGTTATATGCTTATAAATTTGATTTTTATGAAGTTAAATGGGTGAGGGTTTCTCAGAGATTATTGTAGAGAAAACCTTTTAAAAATATATAATAATATGGAGAATATATTGCAGTTTTTAGAGCTTATCTCCAGAGAATTTAAAAATATAATATATATCATTGAATTATGAGCAACAAAAATACATAGAATTATATCAAATACAGCAATCTCTCGAAACTTATCTCTAGAAGAAATATCAGAATTTATATAAAATATGATTTTAGTTGTCTTTTGTGATTCTCTAACTTATCCTAACAAAATTTGAGGATGTTGACTAGATAATGATATCTTTATTTTCTTTTTATATGACTAACCATATTTAGTTCAGAGAACATAACAAAATTGTAATTAATTTAACTAATAGTTTTGGTTTAATGAAATTTTACTATCTTCTCATATTAAGTTTTTTTTTTAATTCTTTCTGAAAACTAAAATTCAAACATTATAAGTCCGAACGAGACTAGATAATGATATCTTTATTTTCTTTTTATATGACTAACCATATTTAGTTCAGAGAACATAACAAAATTGTAATTAATTTAACTAATAGTTTTGGTTTAATGAAATTTTACTATCTTCTCATATTAAGTTTTTTTTTTAATTCTTTCTGAAAACTAAAATTCAAACATTATAAGTCCGAACGAGATCGGTTGGTGAGGAGTTAATACATGCACCAGTTTAACTATGTATGGAGGGACGACCAAGACGGCAACAACTCAAAATAAAATAGCTGGTCAACATCAATTTGGCTGTATTATTACAAGATTTTCGAACATTAGTCAAGTGGGCGATAAGTATATTTATAAGTTTCGTAAAGAGATCATTATCTACTCTATTAAAATAGAGACACTTTTTTTATCTACTTAAAAAGTGTTCATTTAAATTTTGGACCTATTTCCTCTTACTAGAACTATTAACCATTTCAAGTCGTATTATACTAAAGGTAAGTATATTTAATAATTATTTTTAAATTATATTAAGGTAATGGTTTAAACAACTAATCAAACTGATTTCCACTATTCACGTACAATACTAGATGTCATCTCAACATCTACTTTTTATTTTGACCATATTTCTAATCATTTCATATTTTTGTTTGTGTGTATTTAATATAAACATTATTTTATAGATATCTATATGAATCTAAATTTTCAAAAATCTAAAGATACGGACCCAATAAGATCTGATCCAAGAACCGGATGTCTAAGCTTAATCTGAATAGATAAATATGATTATAAAAAATGAATTTATAATTATAAAGATACGAGTGTATGCCGGCCAACTTTAAATTACTATTATTTATATAGTAAATCAAATAGATTTTGATTAAGAAAAAGTATTACAATTAAATATCTAGAAAAAGTCAAACGAAAAATATACATGTCCTTTTGAAAGTGCGGGTCAGAATCTAGATTCTGAAGACCCGAATGTTCTCAAATATTTTAAAAAATTAGTTTCATTTAAAATAAAAAATCATATAAAATTTTTAAAATCCACAAAAGCATATTTTATCAATACATAACGGGTCTATGACAAAAAAACAATAGTTTAAAAATATTAAATTTTTTATTTAAATTAAAATACTAAAAATAAAATCACTGTGAAATAATTCACAAGTTTAACAGCAGGTTAATAAAAAAAATCATAATACGGGTCAGAATTATTTGGAGTCTTCAAAATTTTGGTCATATTTAAAATAACAAAAATAATTCATACTATAATTTTAGATAAATTTCATAAAATTGTTAACAAAATATAACTTATCAAGGATAAAAATATTCATGACATAAAATTAATTTTATCAATAAAAAATATATCCGTCCTCTGAAGAGCGGGTCAGATTTTGAAATTGTCTTTTATCATATTTGTTACAGATGAAGAGAAAAAATATGGAAAAATGTGATAAAGAAGCTTCACATAAAGAACATCATTTTGGTAATGTCTCAACAAAGAAGGCAAATCAAACTTCACAATATCAAGATTGAGTGGAAATTAATAGAGAGAACAAAGATAAAAGAATGAGTAACATGTTTACAAACTCCAAACAAAGTGAATTGGATTATATGCATTTTCTTTTAAACCATAACAAAAACTCGACCAACTACACAGATTTACGAACTGTTAATGGAGTTTTATATCCAATTTTTGAAGATGCTTATAATGCTCTCTTTTTTTGAACTACTATTTTTTCTTTAGTGATTTTTTTGTAAGCTTTCGTCTAATAATAATTTCATTTCAATGTTCAAAATAAGAAGCCTAATCATTTTGAGAAAAAAAAATCACAAGTAAAATTAGAAATAAAAATAAAGATTTGCCCAAAACACACATATCTGATACAAAAATATATATATAATAACAAAAAACATACGTTTAGAAATACAATTTCAAAAAAACATACAAAACAAAACATATACCCGCCCTCTTAGGGCGGATCAAAATCTAGTACTGTATTATAAAATAATGCGTGTAGAGCTGTGTTACATGTAAACGGAAGCGGATACGTAGAAGCGAGATGTTTTAGAAAAATAAGAAACAAATATGTGTTGGAAGCGTTTATCCACAAATATATACATATATATATATATATATATATATGATAAGAAAATTTTATAAAACCTAAAACTAAAAATTATATGATTTAAATTTAAAATAAATCATTTATTCATTTATAATAATTTTGAAAATATTTCATATTAATACTCTAAAAATACACATAAAATAAGTTTAAATAAATTTTTATATCAATTATTTTTAGTGCTTCATAAATAATTGACAAAATATATTTGATATATGCTATATCTTTAGTAAAAATCTTAATACATAAATATAATTTATTTAGTTTTAATATTTTATAATTCTATTCTCTTTGTTTGATTGCTATTAAATTTGTATTTTATATAAATTAAAAACTATATCTTTTATTGATTTATAACACACTCCTATGTCTTAAAAAATAGAAGTGTTATTCCAAAATGGAACTGTAAGCTTCCGACGTACTGTTAAGAAAATATTTTGGAAGCGTTTTGGAAACAAGATTCCGCAAGTTTCCACAAAGTTTCGATTCTAATTCCAGTTCCAAAGCGGGAAGCGGATATCCGATAAAGCTTTCATGCAACCTAAGAATAGAAGGAATCAGAGATTACCAGGTAAATATTTTATAAAAAGTCTGATTTGAAAGATATCTAAATTTCTGATTTAGTATCTTTCAATTTTTGGAATAAAAATTAATAAACGATATAATAAACTGAACTCAAAGATAATTATGGAAATCCAAACTACAACGCATTATAAGTTAATTAATTTTCTTAGAGAAGAGAAAAAGGAATCAAAACCAAAATCAAAGTGGCCAAAATATATTTTGGGACGTGATCGGCGGCTGATATATGTCGATCTTGGAGTTCAGCATATTTTCAATTTTCTTTTTAAGTTCAAAAAAGAAAGAAAAACGAACACAAAACGAGTATGCACATGGGACATGGGGCCTAGCCTTCTTAGATTTGACCGTTGACATTTTCTTTTTCCTTTTCTGGATTATATATATATGTGTGTGTGTGTGGTAAACCTGATTTTTATTATTTAAATAGTTATATCCTAAACAGTATTTTTGACCGAAAAAGCATGATTTTTCTTGTATTTAAACCAACACACTACACTTTTTTTTGTAAGCTACACTACAATTTTTTTATATTTGTAAACTTATATATATGTAAAAAACTTTAATGATTTAAATCTTTTGTTTGTGCTCATTATGTTTTGTCACTGTTCGAATTCTTTGCGTATATTGTATATTGTTGGTAAGAAAATTGAAACTGACTATTCAATTTCAAATGTATCTCATATTCGGTTTCCTTATCTCTAATAGGCTAATTAACTACGTAAACATAATAAAACACCAGTGGTTATAGAGTGCGCATTTGCATGCTTGGATGCTGACATTATAGAAAAAGCTTTATTCAACTAAACAATACCAATTCACTAATATAAAAGAAAATTTCATTATTAATTTATAAACTTTTAATACACAGCCATATCATGTCCTATATAAATGATGTCCACCAAAACAAAATTTGACTTTAAATAATAGTAGACTTTCCTTTAAAAGAATAATCATATGATAAAAGAAAAGTTGTTGATAGGGGAATTTTAGTTTTTTTAGTAAGATAGGAGAATTTTTGTTTCCAGGTTGTATTCTGACATGGATGAGATAACGCATCTTAATCTGTCCCGGATCATAAACAATGTACTCGTTGTGCCATAATTGACTCTGTCAGCAAAAAGAAACAGCTTATTGGCGTAAAGGTAAAAACAAATAATTATGAAAACGAACAAAGAAGACCTTATACATTGAGATCCATCGGACGTCCAAGTGGAGCAACAACACCATCCTCAAGAGTTCGAGCTTCTTTCGGGTTCGGTCCTCTTCTTCCCATTCCCTTTGTACTATATTATTATATATGTAAAAATAAGATCCCAAAGTTTTTATGATCTCAAATGTTAAATAGTAGAGAACTAATTTCGAGTTAACATGAGCATGAGCACGGTTCTTTTTTTTTTTTGTTAAGACTTACGTGTTTGTGCATAAAACGAAAAATAATACACACACACACAAACGGATAGTTAGGAAAAGAAACAATCTTGGCTCCAGTATAAATATACCTCAACTTTCCAGGAGGCAATATATTAGCAGAAAAATCTGCTCTTTGAAGCTCAACCATTTCACCCAAAGCCACCTAAATGAATATATTACAATGAGCTTTCTAAACCACTGGAATGAAATTATTGAAATTACGTTAGAGCTACGTATATAGATCAAATAAATGTACCTCGCACAAGAGTAGAATACTGTCTTTGCAAACAGAATTTTCATAAAAGGAATAACCTTTGCTTTTGGCGAACATATCCGCAAAGTTAACACCTTTTCCAAACATATAACCACAACTCAGAAATCATCATGTAGAGTTGTTCTTAATGTTGTTTTGAATACTTGACCAATTTCCGGTCTCTGCGCATGTCTCCTCTTGTCTCTGGTATTCTCTATATACTCAACGATCTGATTCCATTATATAACAAATAAAACGTGTCTCAATAGTCTTGATATTTACATTCAAGGCAATATTAGCAAGAAGCCAAGTCATACCATGGCAAATTCTTCAGAATCTTCACTTATTGGTGTCAAATCACACCTAAGGTGCTGGTAATATGAATACAAAGAATCCTCCTACATCCATATCCATTAATGTTTACACGAAATATCAAGAGATAATAAGAAAAACTGATACAGACAAATATATAGTCGAAGTATAAAATCTTAATTAATATGCACTACCTGTGAATCATAGCAACCAGACAACACCTTCTTGGATACTTCAATTTCGTTTAAATTAAGGCTTCAACCTTTCATCACAGCATATATGTGTTACAAAAGCAGACATCTAACCAAAAGTCAAAGGAAGAAAAAGAAAGATGAGTTACAATCTCTAATTTCTGTCTCAACTTCTCCGGTGTGTTGATAACAAACTCACCTGTTATATAGAATTCATCAGATTCAATGTTATAAAAATCTTCCAGTTATTAATTTTAATGTGATAATGAACCCGCATATTATCGTACTTACGCATCTTTCTAAACCCAAAATCATGTGGTATGACGGTATAGGACTCTCTGGAAGAAACGAAGTGAGTGCAATTGATGTAAACACATAGTTTAGAAAAGAACAAAACTTGGATTCACCCCCTGTGGTGAACTCTTAAATTCACTTCAAGTGTTAACACCAATCAAATGCCATATAGGATTATTTAAAAAAGTAAACAAAATCAGAAATAAAAAAAAGGAAAAAGGAAAAAAATATGTAGACTATTTTTTTTAAAGCCATCCATGGCTTCTTCTTCTTCACCCACACAAAATTGAAAACTTTGTTTATCAAATTGCTAAATTCAAATACTAAACCTTAAATCTTTGAGTAAATTCTAAACACTAAACATTAAACTCTAAACCTTTAAAATATATTTTTACCCAAGGGTTTAGGATTTACCCAAGGGTTTATGATTTACCCAAGGATTTAGGGTTTAGTGTTTTGGGTTTAGGGTTTATTGTTTTGGGTTTAGATTTAGGTTATAAGAGCAGAAGATTGTAAACATTAATTTGACAAAGAAAACTTTTAGTATTCTCTGTGAATGATTAAAAAACTTTCAATATTTTGAGAGGTGATGAAGAAGAAGCCATAGATGACGTTAAAAAAAATAAGTCACGTCTTATTCACTTTTTCCTTTTTTTTGTTTCTTTTTTTACTAATCATACATGGCACTTTGATTGGTGCTAAGACTTGAGGTGAATTTAAGAATTCACCACAGGGGGTGAACCCAAGTCTTGCTCTTTAGAAAACTAGTTACACACGTAGGTAGAAGAACGGTCATAGCCACAGTTCAAGGAAACATTCCCTTTAACTCCTACATTTTAAGGGATAGTTATACTCTATATGTTTTATAATAAGTGTCATTCTTTTTTTTGTTACATAAAAATGTCACTTTACAATTTCAATGCAAATTATTTTTACTCTCAGTTGAAAATTAATTGCAAACTGCATTGATTTTATAAATAATTTTATTTATCTGAAATACTATTGGTTAAAGAAGTGTGATTAATAACAACTTACATATATTTCAGTCAATTTCTTAATCTTTGTGAAAAATGTTATAATGACACTTATACAAAAACGGATGAAGTATACAGATAGTATTGATTCTAAATTATAGGTTGATTAAAAAAATATTCTAAATTATACAAACAATTCATCTTTAAACACCTAATTTTTTATATAATTTTTTTCAGATCGGTTGTGTAATCACACGAATAATTTTGTTTTAGGAGAATGAAATTTTATGATATGTTAATCAAATTATTTTAAATGCAAACAACATAACCAAGATTATCGAGAGTAAAAAGGAGTGCAACAATACGACTGCAATAGCATGAAATTTATAAGTTTATATTTCTGAAAAAAGCTAATATCTTATAAAAATGACTATTTCAAATTATAAGAAAAAGTTACTGTACACATGGTATGTTCGTAAATAAAATTATCTAAGTAAAATTAGTTGATGTAATAATTACATCAACAAATTAGATAATATGGCGACTGTGCCCTATTTTGTTAAAAAGAAAAGAAAATGTATGTTATTTAAATTTTTCGAAAATATAGATATGTATTTGTACAATGGTATACTTAATGTATAGATGGAACATGATGTACTTGATATGAAATAGCCATTTCAATCATGGTCTAACGAAGTGTCTTTTATTTTCTACATTAGTGAGTCTGAGTTTAGTTAGATTAATAGAGAAAATTTTTTTGTAACATCTCTATCCCCGGGGTCCGACCGCGTTTACGGAAAGGGAGTTAAGGACACGTGTCTACTCTATAGACAATCATACGTGTCCTGACACTGATCTTAAAAGTCGACGGACACAGTGCCTTTTTTGAAATTTCATCCACCCGAATCCATATACTTCTACTTACAGTCAACAAGTCAATCATTACTTTTCTCTAGCAATGTAAATTTCATCTCATTCATCAAAGGGAGACAAGCAACAATCACACAAACACACATCATTACACAATATGAGGCAGTCCATTAATGTCTCTTTTAAACAGATTGAAGTTCTTATGCAACATGATCCATACATCTAACATCCTAGCTTTCATCATGAACTATCACCCTAACTCCCAAACAGGATCTAATCACTCTTAGATCCTTCATAAACCACTATAGAGAATCATGAGAACAAGATGGGTTCAAGACACCTCACCTTAGTTTAGATCTGGATCTGAAACAAGTGATAGGGAGATGAGATCCGATCACCAACACCACCACCACTATACGGCACCGGCGAGGAGAGAGAGAAGAGAGAGAAGCGCACGGAGAGAGAGGAGAAAGATGTGCGGGGAGGAGAGAGGGAGAAGAGAGTCGGCGGCTGGAGAGAGAGAGGAGTGACGGTTAGGGTTTCCAGGATTCCGGGAATCTCTGCAGAGTTTTGCTTCTCGATTTGTGAATGAGACAAAAAGAGGAAACTGCATCTCCTTTTATAAGCAATAAAGGTGGGAGGTTTAAGGTTTTGGGAATCAGATCGTAGAAAGACCCGTTTAGTTAAAAAAAAAATCTCATGGATCCGGGATGTGGATGTTACATCTTTCGTCAAGCAAACTTTCCCCTAATTTAAGATTTCAATTTGATACACTCACTCTCCTCTTTACAGTGACTATGATCCAACAGATACCATCGTCTGTAAATGAAACGTTTTCACCGGCTATTTCAAAGGAGTATCAATGTCAATGGCGCCCTCAGTTTACCGATCAGACACCACTGGAAAAGGGTTTGTTCAATCAAAATTACTGTACCAAATTACTTATGCAAGGTTACAAAATTACAGATTTTTTTTCGGCTAAAATAAGTACAAAGAATGAGAATAAAACCCATGTGAACATAAGGTTCTTTTGTCAAACTCAAATCAAAGAAATAAAAAGTCTCTGGTCTTTGTCTTATTCAGAGTTGACCTGTTCATTAGCATCCAAGAAGATACAGGTTGTATAAAGAAACCAACTAAAATAAACAAGTTGGATTTTGCTGATTAATGTCTACTAATTTCATAAGAAAATGATTTATACGTTATGACTTGTGAGCACAACAAAAAAAGAAGTTGACATTGATTTACACGAAGTTGACTTGGACAAAACTAGACAAACTCTTATGTTCTTTTGCTTCCTCTTGTCAGAAATGGATAAAACAGTTGCAATTTTAGAAATGATGACTTCTTGAAAGCGCAGAGATGAAGATATCCAAGGCTCTAACGTTCCTTTGCTGTGTGGTTCTCATCAATCTTTCCAATGCACAAGATCAAACAGGTTTGAAAAGTTTCGAATCTTTATATGGTCAAAACAAAGATTATGCTATTGTCTTTTTCTTGTATGTCCGAAAGTTAGTTAAAACTGGTTATATGAATCAGGATTCATAAGCATAGATTGCGGTTTACAACCGGATAATACGAGTTACACCGATTCTTCAACGGGTATAAAGTATGTTTCGGATTCGAGTTACACGGAGACAGGAACCAGCAGCTTCGTGGCGCCTGAGTATAGAGCAAACATGATGCAGAGCATGTGGTCTGTTAGAAGCTTTCCAGAGGGAAGCAGAAACTGTTACACGATTGGTGCTAACATCACCGCCAAGTATCTGATCCGAGCGGCTTTCATGTACGGGAACTATGATACAAGGAACGAGTTACCTGGGTTTGATCTTCACTTGGGTCCAAACAAATGGGACAGTGTTAAACTGGAGTCTTCCGAGCAAACAGTCTCCAAAGAGATCATACACTCTGTCTTGACGGACACGTTACAAGTGTGTCTGGTGAATACAGGGAACGGTACACCTTTTATATCGGTTTTGGAGCTTAGACAGTTGCCAAACGAGTCTTATGTAGCTCAATCTGACTCGCTCCAGCTCTTTCAACGGTTGGATCTCGGGTCACCGGCCAATCTAACGGTCAGGTATCCAGACGATGGTTTTGATAGGATATGGTTTCCTTCAACGCCAGATGGGTCTAAGCAGCTAAGTTCTTCGTCGCCGCCTTCTCTCTCACGCAACAGTACCCTAACGTTCCGTCTTCCACAAGTTGCTATGAGAACTGCAGTTGTACCAAACGTCTCGGGCGGGTCTCTAGACTTCGGTTGGGTTCCAGATGATCCTTCTCTTGAGTTTTACTTTTACATGTATTTCATGGAGCTACAAGAACCGAGTTCTACCAACTCTGCGGAGAGGAGAGAGTTCGCCATTTTTCTGAATGGAGAGGCTTTCTCCCCACCGCTCAATGTCACTTACTTGCGTCCCAAGGCTTTGTTCACTGTAAGACCTTTGCAAGCAGAGAGGTTCCAATTTTCTATTCGTCAGACTCCTGACTCGGATCTTCCACCTCTAATCAACGCTATGGAGGTTTACTTTGTAAACAAGCTTCTGCAGTCTCCCACGGATCAAACCGATCGTAAGCTCTCTCTCTCTCTCTCTCTTTTTATTGCCTGAAGCAAATCATTTTCTCACTGACTCTTTCCCCATCTTTATAGTTTCTGCTATGAGGAGTATTAAGTCTGCATATAAAGTCAAGAGAAACTGGGAAGGAGACACGTGTGTGCCTCAAGCTTACACATGGGAAGGTGTGAATTGTAGCTACAATGGCACAAGCATGCCTAGAGTAATATCTTTGTAAGTGTAATATCAACTGGTCCATGCCTATTTTTGTAAGTGAATCTCATTGGTTATTGCTCTATGAAACAGAAACTTATCATCAACCGGATTAACAGGAAATATAGCATCTGACATATCACTTCTTACACAGTTGCAAGTCCTGTAAGTTTTGTAGCTTCTGTGTATGCAAATAGTAGAAGTGGCTCACGTGTTTACTTTTCAGGGACTTGTCTAACAACAATTTGACCGGACCGGTACCTGCTTTCTTGGCTCAACTTCAGTTCCTGAGAGTTCTGTGTGTATTTTGCTCAACCTCACCTAACTAGTGAAAGAACCCTCTAAGTAATTAGTAATTGATATTATCTACTTTGGATTTTTTTGTAGAAACTTGGCAAACAACCAGCTTAGTGGGCCTATACCGTCAATTCTAATGGGAAAAAGCGGCTTGTCGTTCAGGTACTCAGACAAAATTCTCTTTCTCATTTATTAGGTGCTTCAAAAGCTTTTGATGATTTAACTCATAAACAATTGTATGCATATCTCCAGTATCGAAGGGAATCCAAGTATCTGTGCTGTAGGTGCCTGTGAGGAGCTCACACAAAAGAAATCAAAGAAGAAGAACCTTCCCGGTTTTGTGATTCCTTTAGTTGCATCACTTGGAGGGTTCATTCTCATTGCTATTATCTCTACAGTTATATTGTTTATCGTCATGAGAAAGAAAAAACAAGGTATGCTTCTTAGTTATGCTATACTTCTTTTCTTAGTTTACATGAAATGGTCATTGTTGATTCTAAAAATGACTTAAATCTCGGTGCACCACTATATAGTCACATTCGGTATAGTTTTGCTTTATTGTTTGCTTTATAGTTTGTTTTCTTCAAGTTTAGTTTGCGGGGGTTATTCACAACATTTACAGGTAGTTTTTTTACTATTCTGCTGCAGGTAGAACAGTTAACAGGACAATCACGGCTTCGAGTAATGGACCGTCATTACTTAGAAGAGATACTGGTTCAATGCCTCCATCAATGCAGCGAAGAGAAACCGGTTTCTCTACACATCCATCTTTCCAGAGAATAGAGAGTGGAATGACTGACCATGATGTGAATGAAACAGCAACGGATGGCTTTGATATGGAACCGTCGAATAGAAAGTTTACATACGCAGAGATTGTGAATATCACAAACGGGTTCGAGAGAGATCAAGGGAAAGTAGGCTTTGGGAGAAACTACCTCGGACAGTTAAATGGTAAAGAAGTGACTGTCAAGCTTGTCTCTTCATTGTCTTCTCAAGGCTACAAACAATTAAGAGCAGAGGTATACATACTAGATCTCTCCTAAGACAATAACTTGTTATGACTTTTGTAATATATTGAGGAGGAGACTTAGAAGAGCTTTTATGTGTATGCTAATTGTAGGTCAAACACCTTTTCAGAATTCATCATAGAAACCTTATAACCATGCTTGGTTATTGCAATGAAGGGGATAAACTGGCGGTTATCTATGAGTACATGGCTAATGGAAACTTGAAACAACACATCTCAGGTTCTTTTGCTGAACTTTTCACACTTGCAAAATGCTTTATCATCTTTTTATTTTAAAATTTTGGGCATGTAGCCCCATTAGGCCATGTAAGTTAAAGTTCTTTATATTCTTCTTGAGGTAAAACCAGTGTTTGGTTTTTGAATTTCGTCTTGTGCAGAGAGTAGTCCAACTGTGTTTAGCTGGGAAGATAGACTTGGAATTGCGGTAGATGTTGCACAAGGTTAGCATTTGGAAACCCACTCTTCTTTTCACTCTTGGAGTTGTCTGTTCTGTAATAAAACTTAACGTGTGAAACTCTCCTCTATCTTTGGTAGGACTTGAGTATTTGCATACAGGCTGCACGCCGCCGATCATTCACAGAAACGTCAAATGCACAAATGTATTCTTAGATGAAAAATTCAATGCAAAGTTAGGTGGGTTTGGCCTCTCGCGAGCGTTTGATGCAGCAGAAGGAAGCCATATGAATACAGCCATAGCCGGGACACCTGGATATGTCGACCCTGAGTAAGATCTATGCTCAAATATTTGCTAAACTTTTCAAAAAAACTCTGGTATTTTCAACTAAAGATTGGATGTTTCACTGCAGGTATTATACATCAAACATCTTGACAGAGAAGAGTGACGTGTACAGTTTCGGTGTTGTTCTATTAGAGATCGTTACCGCAAAACCCGCCATCATAAAGAATGAGGAAAGGATGCATATAAGTCAATGGGTTGAGTCTTTGCTTCTAAGAGAAAACATTGAAGAGATTCTTGACCCTACGCTTTGTGGAGACTATGATCCAACCTCTGCGTTTAAGACCGTGGAGATTGCTGTGGCTTGCGTTTGTAGAAACTCTGGCGACAGACCTGGAATGAGTCGAGTAGTGACTGCTCTTAAGGAGAGTTTGGCTGCAGAAGTTGAGAGGAAAAAGGATATGCCTGTTGTGTCAACAGACTCAGTTGAAGATCTTGCACTTGGCTTTGGTTCTAATCCACCTCCTCGTTTGCGATAATTATTTATTGATTTTGTATTTAAATGTTTGGTCTCTGTAAAAACATTTGTAATATATATTTGCTTTTTCTGAGTTGGAGTAACAAAAATGAAAATGGTTGTTCATACAGGTTTTTGATCTTAGATTTGAGGATTTTTCTTACTGTTTTTATTTGTTTTGAGCTAGTGTGTGGATTAGTAGTGTCTGCTCATCTTTGGTGAGTGAAAGAGAGTAGTGCACATGTTGTGAGTCACAACATGTAATATTTAGACCCCTGACCAAGGAACACCATGACTGAAAATAAACTCAATCCTCTTTATTCAACCATCTGTAAGGTCAAAGCTATCTTTTACAATCACAATACCAGTAATATCATCGCCGAATTAAGAGACTTATTAAATACTCAGCTATGGTGTTTATAGTCCAAACTCAAGCACTTTTCAGAACTAAACAAGTGTAAAATCTGTTATAACCCAAGAATCTTGGGTGCAAGTTCCAATAAGGGCTCCAATGCGCTCGGAGAAAACTTTCTAGCAAAGAGATAACAAACAGGAGACCTCTGATCATTGTAGAAGCAAGGTTTAGCTCCTGGAAGATTCTTCAGGAAAGTTTCCGTTACATCAGCCTTACCAAAAGTAGCTGGATGAGCACCACCACGTGACCAATCTGTCCATGTCAATGTTCTGTTAGCCAGAAAAATCCTATGTTTCATAGACAACATCGTAGGGAAGTAATGTTCATCAACATAACAAGGAGGTTTACAAAACTCTTTGAATTTGGGATAGTAGGTGGTGTCTTGAATAATCTCAAGAGCGAGCTTCCGGTTAATTTCAAACCACTGAGACCCTTTTCTCCACTGGCTAAGTGTGATCTCAGGTTCCATTCCGTTTCTGTATCTTCCTCTCCCATCAGGTCCTTCCTCGTCAGCACAGCCCATGAAACTATATCTTGATCCAGACACATAGCCATAGATAAACCCCAAACCGCGCAGAGGAATGCATGATTCAGACAGCAGAACAAACCATTCATTAGATATATCAAGCAACGCATTAGCCAGAAGCCTCCTTTCAGCTTCACACATACTCATCTCTCCCCATGCCACAGCCTAATACAAATCCAAATAAAAAATTCACACATAATGTGAGGAGGAACACTAAGAGGAAGTGGTTGTTATAGCTGAAAACATCAAATGACAGTACCTGACTTGGGATGTATCTTCTGTAAAACACAGATAACCTATCAAAATCTGATCTGTAATCAGGCAATGCATGAACATAGATAGAGTAAAGACCCTCGTGTCCTTTAAAGAACATCTCCCAAAGTGGAGCAAACGGTAAAGGACCCTTGGTGAGAAACATGAAAGCCAACTTAGGAACCCTTTTAAACGGATAGTCACGTCTCTTTGGCTCCATGGAAGCGCGCCAGAGCAATTCACCATCACTCATACTGTGCCGAACATTCGAAGGAGGCCTAATAAAACTCTCCAAAGTAACATCCCCACGATCATACATAGAGACCAAAGTGGTTGATGAAGAAGCCACAGGATCTTGAATCTTGAAGAACTTGATCATGTGAATACTAACAACTGAGATCCCAAGAGTCAAAACAAGAAACAACAACAGAACCTGAAGCAGGCGTATTGACACAAGAGCCCTAGATTGATTTGTGTTTCTTGATTTATGGGCTGGTGGTGATGCAACAGCAGCATTATTGTCTTTAACCCCTTCTTCCATATCAATCACTTTCATCTAAAAGATCCCAACCTTTTGATTTTGATTATGCTTTCGACAATGTTTATCTGATGAATCCATTGAGAAATGTTTTTTTTTCTCTCTAAAAACTTTCGTTAGATTTGTCATTTAGTGTAAGCATAAACCTAGGAAACGCATAACGTTGCAATCCTCTGTAGTTTGACGGTTTCAGCTTTTAGTTTCACATTGGAAACATTATATTTTATGAAATATTATGAAATACAAAATCAAAACGATGAAAACTGTTTATACATTTAATACTCCACACACTTTGAAACATATGTTTCCATTACAATAAGACTCTTTCATTACAATGGCAGTAAAGTTCTTATATTTCCACATTTCATTACTTTTTATTGATCTTTACATGGAAGCCTCTCTAGAAAAATGATATTTCGACGAGTAGTGGGATATAGAGAATAAGAGAGCCAAAAAAAATGGCATCAAAGTTCATCTTTGCGGTAACTCTTATCAAGCGACGAAGTTTTCAAGTCAAGAAGATATCTAGTGGCCATGGAGGCATGAAGGGAAGCACCAATAGGTAGCAAATCTTCATTGACCTCGAAATGAGGCGAGTGAGGGCTCGCCATCGGTGGCTTAGCTTCGTCTTGCATTCCTACAAAGCTGAAGTGTCCAGGCATTGCTTCTTGGTAGAAAGAGAAATCCTCTGATCCCATCAACGGTTGCATCTCCACGTAGTTCTGAGTCCCTAACATATCACCCGACACGTTCTTGAAGAACATGTGCAAGTCTTTGTTGTTAACAGTCGGTGGGAAGAATGGTTTCTCCTCTTCGAGGAAATCAACAGTTGCATTACACATATGCACGCTCGCTTGCCTTGTGATCACCTGAAACATACAAGAGAGTGTTTAAAAAAAGCTTTTTGACTCAAAGAGGAAGAAGACAAAAAGACTCTGACCTGTTCAATTCTTCTTTTGAGTTGGGTAAAGCTTTTAGTTGAAAAGGCTCTGAATGTACCACCGATAGTAACAGAGTCTGGAATCACATTAAAAGCACCACCGCCTTCAAACTTAGCAACTGTAACCACCTGCAATAACTCTCTCTCTCATACATCAACACATTCCATGTAATGAAACAAAGATTGTACTATGCATCTATATATACCTGAGAGTCTAAAGGATCTGCCTCTCGTGAAACGAGGTGTTGTAAGCTGACGATAACGTTCGAAGCTGCCAATATGGGATCTATGGCGTGCTGAGGAAGAGCTGCGTGACCTCCTTTCCCACTTATCTTAGCTTCGAAAAAGCCGCTACCAGCCAACAAAGGACCTTCTCTTGAGCTCACTTGGCCTAAACTCAGCTGGTTTGTAACATGTAACCCAAAGATTGCGCTCACATCCTTCAATACTCCGGCTTCCACGATCTTCTTCGCACCTCCTCCTCCTTCCTCAGCTGGTTGGAACACTAGTATCACTGTACCCTAAGAAATGCACAAGAATCCAGAGATGAGAATGCTTCCAAAGATTTTATAAAAAAGTTAAAGTCTGTACACACTAACCTGTAGCTCATCTTGGTGTTCTTTGAGCAGCTTTGCAGCACCTAGGAGCATGGTAGTGTGAGCGTCATGTCCACAAGCGTGCATCTTCCCAGGAACCTTACTCTTGTGCTCCCATTCCACCATCTCCTACACAAATCCAACACAACTTCTCCAATAAAGAATCCACCCAAAATAGAGATCTAACATTTCTCCTAATTCTACCAACAATAAATCAGATCTACAAGTCAACTAAAGAGAGAGCAATTTTTCTAGAAACCAGTTTGATCTACAAGTCAACCAAAAAAAAAAAAAAACAGCTAAGCTACAGTGATTTAACTACTCCATAGAGGCACATATAACCAAATCTTCATGGAAAAAAGACAGAACACGTGTTTCCATGAAGAGTGAACAATGTTTTCAAGCAATTGCAGTGAAAGATTCAAATTTTTCAACTAAGATACTCTAAAGAGGCACATATAACTAGAATCTTTCATGGAGAAAGAGACAGAACACATGTTCCTCGTTTCAGGACAGAGTCAAAGCAATGTTTTTTTTTTCTCTCTCACAACCAATTTTTATAATATTGAAAAAATCAGTTACTAACCTGCATAGCAAGTGCGTCCATGTCTGCTCTCAAAGCAACAAAAGGGGCTTGACCAGTTCCGACATAACCAATAACACCAGTAACAGCAACCGGGTGCTTATAAGACACACCCATCTTCTCCAGCTCTGTCCTAACGAGCCTAGACGTCTCTACTTCCTCGTAACCTAGCTCCGGGTTCTCGTGGATTCTCCTTCTGATCCCAACCATCCAGTCGAAAAAATCGTCTCTTTTAGCTAAAGCAAGAAACTTTGGAGGGACTTGAGAGAGCCCATTTGAGGTTAAGGAAGAGGAAGATGAAATCTGACAAAAGTTGAGCAAGTGGATGATCAGAAAAACAAAGGAAGCCCATTTGCAGAAGGAACTCATGGCTCGATGAATCCAATCGATTGGGTTTCAAAGTTCGAAACCAATCGATTTGATGTTAGAGAGGAGAGATGAGATCGAAGAAGAGAGAGAGAGTTCTCTGCGTGACGATGAAGCAGGGAAACAGGAAGCAGAGAACGGTATTTAAATCCCACATAGGAGAAAGCAAAAGACTACACGGGAACTTATTAAAAAACTTAACTTTATTGTGTTTCTTATTACAATTTTTTTTTAAACAATTGTAATTTCCTGATCAATTATCATAAGTAAAGAAATATATTATTTTCCTTGATTGTGATGATCAATTTGATAACTGTTTGAAAAGCGTGATGGGATCTTCTTTGGATTAAAACCTAAAGTGTAAATAAGCCAAAGCAAAGGGGTTCTACAATTCTTCATGTCTCTTTGTTAGAGTTTCTGAATTTGTAATTCGTAATTATGACGTCTAAGAAAAGTATTTATTATTCAGTTTTAGGGGAAAGCTAGTTCAACAAGCAGCCAAATATGAATCCTAAAAGTATTTGTTCATAATCATTGTAAGATCAAACACACATTATCTTTCTGTTTCATAATTTTGCATTAATGCATAAAAATTAAGAAAATTAGATTTTTTTAAAAATATACTTGAAAGATATTATTTTAAAATTAATTAACCAATGATAAAAAAAGACTCTAAAATCTAATTGGTTGAACATTTTTCAATAAAGTAAAAATTAACCTTAAAATCTCAAAACTTCATCTAACTTGAAACAAAATTATCCTTCTAAAACATCATCTATATACAAGTTTTTCTAAAAATGTTTGATTATTTTTAATGTTCTCTTCATTTCAAAAGATAAAATGTATAAGAGAATTCTGATGTTTGACTTTTTATAATAAATACGCATAAATTATTGATATAATAAATATTATCTTAAACTGAAATTTATTGACATCTAAAAGGAGCAATAAAATAAAATGTGAAATAATTAAGATAAATAGTTTAAGTTTTTTGCTTTGTTATTTTTAATTATGAGTAAGTAATTTTACTAGTATATTTTAATATTTTAAATATTTTATTATTATAGTTAGATTAAATTTGATAGAGGTCAATACTGTTTTTTGGGATCAACATAAGACATTTAATACAATAACTAAACTAATTTTGGATCACATTACTTCGTACGAACCCGCCGTCTCTTAGCCACTGATCTGAAGTGTTTAAAGTTGACAAAATAAAAGAGAAGTTTGCGTCTGACAGAGTGCATATCATTTTCATGTACTGATTTTCAAATCATTTTTTTCTTGTTTGGAGAATCATTTCATTTTCTTCAGTATCATTTGAAGTAATTTGTGACACGTGAAAAGGAAGAAAAAAAAATTGAATGGTTCTTGTTGAATCTGTTGGCCGGTCCATTTGTTGTTGTTGATACAAACAGCTAGAACATACACATGTAGAACGTGTTCAATGTATTCCATTGGCTTTTCCCAGTTTTTTTCAGATATTTACTCTATTTTAAATCATACTATATTGCAGAATATTCAGTTGGTTGATATTGATGACACGATGTTGAAGGTGATATCCACTAGCTTAACTTTATAAAATTCAAATGTACTAATCGAAACAAAAGAGGCAACAAAAGACATACATGAGTTTTATTGAGTTAACTTTTCCATTGCTGGTCTCTAGAGAACAAAAGTTTCAATCTTTAAGAACAAAAGCCTAAATCTTTTTGCTCTCTCTTAAAAGAGTTAAACCAAAATGTATGAGGGAACTGAAACTCAAGTGACAAACACAAAACAAGAACTTGAGAGATCAAAAACAAACAATGAGTTAAACTGAAACACGCAACTTTCTCATCTCTCTAACAACCTAAACCCTTCAGTTTTACACCTCAACGACTAACTACTGCTAATATATACATTTACTCACTTGCAACTTTCTCTTTTGTTTCTGTCCTCTGCATAACTCAAAAAAAGTCTTGTACCCAAAAACAGCAAAACCCATCAGTGATGACTTCTCCTATAAAGCAGGCTTAACCTTGTCTCTCTCTCTCATGTTTTGCCTCCAGATGGCAATGCTCGGTGTTGCGTCTGTCTTGCTGAGCCTTTCAACACTTGGTTTATCCTACTGAAGACTACTTTCAACGGTATACAAGCCACAACCGTTTCCTTTGTTTTTCCTGTTGTCTGCACCTTGCTTCTTCCCGTCAGCTTCTGGCTCGTTAGCGTAGAGAGCCGCCTTGTCTTTATCATCGAAACAGAAGACGATTTCTTCTTCGACTTCCCAAAAGCACCACCCTTGCTCTTCTTTTTAGGCAATGACTTCGCCTTCACAACAGCTTGAGACATCACCACACCGTTGCAGTAGTCTTCTTCCAAGGCTTCAACACTCACAGGATGCCCAACAATAGCTTTCCTATTCAACTCACTCATACGAGAGACCAGAGGAACACGGGGTTTGTTAGAGCTGGCTTTTACTTCAATCTTCACTTCGAACAGCGTAGGAAGAGGCAGAGGACTGCTGTTGTTATTAGCTGCTTCTTCCCCGTAGACAAATCTTCTCGCTTCTTGTTTCTTACTCATCTGCCTTGAGTTCCTCTTCCCTTTAAGTTGCCACTCTGAAGTGCTCTTCTCAATCCTGTTCGAATCATAGATGACAAGTTGTGTATCTGGTGGATTTGTGCAAGCAGATCCATTAACAAGAGCTTCCCTTGATGAGGACACTGTGCAAGCTGCCGGAAGACCTAAAATGACAATGGTCTGTCAGCATAAGTAACACTATTCACAAACCAAAACCACCATGCCTTTGGATCCTAACAAGAAGATTGAGAAACACACAATAACAGCAGATAATAAATGCACAAAGCAACTTATACCTGAAGAATGATTATCCTTTCCAGTTAGTGGAACATCATATAGCTGATCAGAAGGATCATCCTCAGCTGAAACTGATAAGCTGGAAATGTCACTGTCTTTAGCCTTGGAGGCTCCAACAACATTCTCAGAAGCATTCTCGCATGTGCTGTCTGAACTGTTGTTGTTGATAACAGCAGATACACTCTTCATGGATTCCACAGGCTCCATTCCAGAGGTAACAGGGACACAGACCATAGCCGTACTCTCTAACACCTTAGTCAGTTGCCTACGTCGGTTTTTCTTTTTGGAACACTCATTACCATTCATGACTTGTGACCTTTTTCTTTTCAGGGACAACGGAGAGCACGCCTTGTCTCCATTGGACACTACTGAATCACCACCCACTTCTTGCCTATCGTAAACGACAATAGCACCCACATGCTCTTTTCCAATATCCTCAAGCCCTCTCATCCGCTTGATTCCTTCAGTCCCATCATCTTCCGAGTCATTTGGTGTTCTTCTTCTCTTTGGCTGCACCAAACCCCCATCTTCAGCCTCTGGGGATGATGGGCTACAGAGACTATTGTCTTGTTTGGCGAGATGTGCATTCTCGATCTCGAGAGCAGTGATGATGGCGGTTTCTCGGCGAGTGAACTTGGCAGTCCTCTGCTTACTAGCCCTCGCAGCAGCAACAGCCTTTGCTTTGTTAATGTGAGTATCGTACTCTCCACAGCGAAAGGCCTTGACGTTCTTGGACTTCTCAAGGATATACCACTCCCTGTAGTAGTCATAGTGTCAACATTTAAAACAACAAAAAAACAAAATGATACTAGATATCAAGAGAGAAGAAGAGTAGTAGACTCACACGTTAACGTCGTCACGACCTAGAAGCTTGATAGGAGTGCCGACTTTGGGAGAGTTCTCAGGAACTTGGTCATCAAGTAGAGTTTGTCCGGGCCACCATGAGGCGTTACGGAGGCGAACCCAGACTAGTCTTCCTACTGATGCTTTAATGGCCTTCAAGTTTAGGTCATCATTACCCTCCATTACACAAGAACACAAGACAACCCCCAGAAGACGAAGTGGCTCAAGAACTAAGAAAAAAATCAAAACTTTAGATTCTTGAAAACCTCAATGAGGTTTACTCTCTCTCTCTCTCTTTCTCTCCCTTGAATCCTGCAACCAAGAAAGAAAACCAGTGGAGCACCTTAGAGACCCAGTAACATGCAACCGCAAAAGCACAACTTGAGAAACAATGAGGTAAGCTTGTTAAAGAAAGGGTTTTGTCGGAAAGAGATCTGGGGAAGCGAACCTACCTACACCGAAGAAGCAGAGATCTCTGCGGCGTTTCTTGTTTCTGTCTGTTTATCAATCAGTTTAGCAAGCATTAGAACCGCATTTCCCTTCTTGCTCCAAGGGACAGAGTAAGAGAGAGAGAGAGAAACGGCTTTGTTCTGGATGGAGAGAGAAAGAGAGAAGAGGTGGTGGTGGTCAAAGAAGCACATTCAAGGTGAGAGAGGACTCATAACTACACAAAGTGAACGACACCGTTTCAGTTAACTTTGTCCTCTCCTTTAGGTTTATTATCTAGCTCTCGTCACACTCCTTTATGCTCAAAGGTGTAAGCTTTAGTATTAAAGACGGTGACTTTGAGCAAAATCACTTACAAAGTTTCATAATTTATGCGTTTTTAACGTTCCAAACTGTGTGCTGAATGAATGGTGTCTCTTAATAAGTCTTAACTGTACCAATCCAGGAATAAGACAGAGAAAGTAAGGACGAAGAAAAACATCAAAAGAGGAAGGTTCTGCTGCTGCTGTTACGTTTGATTGCTTGTGAAAGCTCCTTGTTTCCAAGCTCCACGTTCTTCGTTGCCTCCACCGCCTGCATTTTGGTGTCATCAAACTGAGTGAGAAACAGCCCACAGTGTAAACTCACACACACAAAGACAGAGAACAACCACATCATCGAACTGATTAAACAACTGTGAAGTCAGTCATAAAATGTGTGAATGACAATGACACATACAAATGGGGTTTTAGCAACTTAACACAGTAACAGTAACAGTTCATACCACAAAACAGTATCATGGACTTATGTGAAGTTTTCTTTCCCGTTTATAAAATCCATATTTGACAAGTCCTCACCTGGTCATATAAAACCTCTATCTGTTGGGCTTGTTGCAGAACATGAGTTGCCATCAAGTGGTTCAATGCAGACATTTCCACCATCTTAGTCTCCGTCTGCCTAGCACCATCTAAAAGATTACTTAGCTCTACCTACAGAAAATTACAACAACAAAAGAAACTCAGATTTAGCATAAGTGCAAATGCAAGTTTTTGAAAAAAAACATATAGAGCTGTCTTGTTACCTGAAGGGCTTGCGTTTCATCGTCTAGAAGCTGTTGTTGTTGTACTCTACGAGGCTGTGCCTGAATTTCATCTGGTTCTATGGTCTTCGGATTGGCCAGAGTTGCATCAACTGGACTAACTTCCTTTGCGATGATCCTCTTAGGTTTTCTTCTAGGCATAGCTCGGTTAATAATATCTTGGAAACGAGTAGCTCTAAGCTGGTCAAACTGTGCGGTGACTGAATGAAGCTTCTCGCTCAGAATCAAAACCTACCATTACCTCTACACATTTAGATACTTTGACCAATATAAAACCAAAGTAGGCTTACTACAGAGGGTGCATATTCATACCACTCCATGTTTGTGTGCTATAGTGTCAGCATTGAAGAAGTTATCCGCTGAAAGGCCAAGCCATCCTTTGGAGTTTGATTCTTCATTCCTAATGCTGTTCTTGAGAATATCGATCTGTTCTTTGCAAGCTTTAATAAAAGCCGTAATCTGCAAAAGAAGTCTCAATGATACTACACAAACACATAACAACTAGACAAAGCTCTCGATCCAATCAACTGAAAAGAGATAACAAAATGTAAGATCAATATAGTATTCTCTAAGATACTTAGACACACATTTATCTTCCTGAGTTTTCTCAATGGTGAGATGACTACTTACTTCTTGTTCAATGCTATCCTTTTCATGTTCAGTAGTCCTGTGCATATCCACGTAATCCTTTCTATGCTTCATCATAAACTGATCCAACTCCTTGATGCTTTGCAGCTAAAACCAAACATCACAAAATAATCATTCCATGATGCAAAACATATACAAAAAAAATGCAAACTTGTGATGCTGAATCAAACCAAAAGTTTACAGTTTTGAAAGAAGCTCTGGCGAAAGGAGATCTCTCCTTTGGTTTATGTATGATAAAAGACGCCATTGTCGATGCCACTTTAGACTTGCCACACAATCGTAAGAGAATGTCAACGATTGCTACGATCTAGAAAACAACAACAACAACAACCATCCCTCCAAAAACTCTGAAAGAGAATCTAAGATGCGCACCTCGTTGAAGCCATTAGAAACAGCGGCTTTGCGAACAGAGTCCTTGAAATCCTCCGTCCTGTCTCTGAATCTATTCGACATTCTCTCGTGTCTCTATTAAACAAATAGCGAAAAAGAGCCACTCTTTTCTTTGAAATTGCAAGAAGGGTTTTAGCTCCGGGCGCTTCAGAGAATGAATCGAAGAAGAGGGTCGCCGGACACGAGAAGAAAGGTCTTTCCTTTTCTTTTACTTACTTTCCAGTTGTGTAATAAGAAAACAGATGATTCAAGTGCAGTGCAGTGCAGAACAAAAAGAACTAAACGACACCGTTTGAAGTGCCTAAGTTAAAGACTAATACTTTAAATACTAGGAAGCTTTGTTTCATAACTAAGTGTGCCTTTAATTACAGTTCGTGCAATGTCACAAGTGTGACAAAAAAAAAATCCAACAGTTATGTACATTTTTACTCAATTCCTAAAAAGGTTTTACTCCTTTGTAAGTGTAGCAGCTACACCTGCATACACGATTCATTGCCACACCTCTAACTCTATTACAATACAAATCTTGGAGATCGACGAGTAAAACAAGATGTAAATTTCACACATACGGCATTACTTGCACATAACGGTTAACTTAGCCTTCAAGAAGCGATTGAGGCATGAGGAACACTATCACTTTGTTAGTAATGGCTTGATTTTATCAGAGTCTTGTCCCTGTCTCCAAGTTCTAGGAAGCTATCTATTGATCACACTGTTATAACTCCTTTTCTTAGATCGCAAACAAGTTTGAGAAAGCTTCCTCCTATCTTCCTAAGTGGTCGATTTTTTTCTTCTTATTTATGCAGGGAGTAAGTAAAAGTCCTACAAGTGTAAAAGGTAACCGGACATGGTGATGTTTACTGGAAATGATAGATCAAACACGGACATGTTTGAAAGCATATTAAGCTCAATGATCAAACAAGGACATCACAATGCAACTAGAGATACTCCCCTGCACGGTGGGATCAGAAAACCGAGCAAAGCCAACTACTTCTTAGATGATGTCTCTGATATATTGAAACTCCTAGGTGGACTGGCTGCTGCGTTGAGTACCTTAGTACAACAAGAATCCTCCTCCTCACAAAGCTTACTCAGCAGGAGGAAGAACCACGAGCTGCAGGGCTGTCCTCAGCCATCTTTGAAAATCCTTCGATCGGAACTTTCATCATTGAGTTCTTATCCGGCCGTGATGATACTTGTTGATTAAGCATCTTTAGTTGGTTCGTATTATAAATAAATGAGGAGTTTATACAGGAGTTCAGAGTTCCAATATTAAGTGTCTGACCTTTGAATGCAAGTTCTGTCTGAAGAAGATTCCAAAAAGTTTGTTGCATTTATATATAAACAGAGACTAGTATAAGTTGATGACCTTAGAGCAACCAAATCAGACAAACGACACATGCTTATGTCTTTGTTGCAAGTGATCATAAAGGGTCCAGATGTTCTTGTAACTTTACTTTAGGCCCTCCTGTTTTCCCAAATTTAAGTTAGAACCCTAAATGTGCAGAGTTTCAATGCTTGTATATTACTAGGTTGGATTTCTTTCAAGTGCCTTCAGGTGTAAGAATTAGTTTACAACTAGAATGAGAAATGATGTATTCGTCGCATATGAATATATGATCCGCACATTCAAAATGGATCTTGTCATCACGCGGACGGCCCTACTCCGTGAGTCGCACTAGTCTGAGCGAGGTTGCTTTTTATTGTGGGGAGCCACCAAAGGCTGCTTCCGAGTACTTTGACCACCACAAAACTTACCCGAAATAGTCATGTCTCCGCTATGCTCGTCGAGGACTCTTCTAACTACGGCTTTGCGTTCTACATGATCACCACTCTCAAAAATCATCATAGGGGTTATAACATTTGCCATCCCCTTAAACTTTGTGTAGACATTTACACTTTTGGCCTTGAGTCTCTCATTCGGAGGCTCCACATCTTCGACACCAGTTTTCTATTGCCACTTCCAGAATCTCCAAATGGGAGAAAACGTCCCTCTGTAGCAGCAGCAACAACCACATTTTTGATGTTAGTTGTTTTATTACCATGTGTCAACCATGATATTTGATTAATTGATTGATAATCTAAATAGTTTTCATATATTTCAATGCACTTTTTTATGATTGGTAACTTTCAATGGTACTTTTTTTTTTAAATAACAAATTTCTTTTAACTAAAACTAACGGAGACAGTATGTACACTTACCTCCCGGATCATCCTATCATGTGCACAAATCATAAGTTCCAAATACATAGAAATCCAATCATTGGCTTGCCACTCCGATTCCTTCACCTGCAGAAGGAAAAAAAGAGGAAAAGATATCACTGCTTGCTTAACTGATCATGAGAAAAAAAAAGTTAATAGCGTCTCTTACAGATAATCTTACCAAGTAAAATTATTTTCCATCATTCAAATCATCATCCGACGGCCAATCAGTCAATTCACCTTTGAAGAAACCATCCACCACTGAGGCGCCATGAAAGTGCGGTACAAAGGGCTTCTTGGTGATCACTATGCAGCAACATTATTATTAATCATAAAAGAGATGCGCGATTTTCTACCCAAAAGAAAAAAAAAAATGAACAGCAGTGCAGAAAAAGTCACCTTCATCTTTAATTCTGGCAATGGAGCACTCCAATGGGTCAAGAGCTGGATCGTGTGCGAGCAAAGTCATGTAGAAAGAGGACACCAAATTTTGTGACATGTTTTTTTTTTTTTTTTTTTTGAAAAAGTAAATAAATTAAATAAATTTTGTGACATGTTGAATTTCACTAGAGAATCAAGTTGGAAGTCTGTACCCTAGTAGACGAAAAAATCAAAGTGAGTGAATACGATATAAGGGAACAATATCATGCTGATAACAGAGAGAAGAGGAGACTAGTTACCTTCAACATATTGTAACGATGAAGCCCCACCTTAGCATAAAGATTGACCAATACAGGATAAGGACAACCCCTCTCACATACACAATCAATGGGCAACAGTCCAGTGATCATTCCACACATATTTGATGGTATTGAAACATTCTCTATATCGAAGCCCTGTCAACAAAATAATCAAAATCCATAAACAACCCTAGAAACCGTCGGTTTATTTAAATATCGAGACTTAAGATCCATCAGCAAACAATCAAAATCCCTAAACAAACTAGATGCACTCGATTTTAAGAACGGCTAAGATCAAGGTTAGAGTTAAATATGTGAGACAAAAGGAACAATTCATCATCACATTGTATAAATTAATTAATTTTTTTTTTTGCTGAAAAGTATAAATTAAAATTCTATAAACAAAAGGAACAATTCATCATCACACTGTATAAATTAAATTCTATAAACAAGAATACTTAACCTCAGATTGACGGACTTGACGCCAGTAATCCCTCTGCGCGTTGTCAAAATCCACCGACGGAATTTCTAAGGTCGACATATTCGCCTCCTCGTCGTGCACGGTTCTTTATTTAAAAAAAGATTCTGGCAATTGGTGAGCTTATATATCTATCGGAGGGGATTATGGGCTAGGTTGCCTTTTCAACCTTTCTTAGGAAATATTTTTACAACATCTGAAAGGAAATATTTACTCTTCTAGAAAAGGATAACAACTATTATATACAAAATTACAAATACTATTAAAACCGGATTTTATGATTTAATAAAAAAAAATTACCTAAATTACCAAAGGAATTACAATTTTCATTAATGGCATTTAAGTCTTTTGAATTTTGGTTTAAGAATATACTTAACCATTAATTTAAATTATAGTTCTCATTTAATATATATTTAGAATAATCTATACTTTCATATATACATACTAAACTATATATAATACAAAAAAGGAAATATTTGCATTTCAAAATTTTCATTTAACAAGAATTGTTACAACTTAATTATAAATTTAAAACTATTAAGAATCTCACATTAAAAATTTTCTATCAATAATTTAAAATTTTATTATAAAAATATACAAACTATCATAAAACCATATGATTAAAAAGTCTCACTTGATAAATACTTTTATCTATACAATTATTTGCAAAGTGATTTTTTGCAACGGAGCTTCTCACGTTAAAAGTTACGACGGTTAATATTGATACTACCCTTAATGACAAAATCTATAAATTAGTGAAAATAAAAAACGAAATTTAAACTTTTTTATTAGATAAGTAATGAAAACTAATAATAATAAGAGTTATCAGAAACTAAAAATATTTTTTAAAAATAAAAATGAAGTGATTTTTCGCAACCGAATTTTCACGTTAAAAGTTATACCATTTAATATCGATACTACCTTTAATGAAAAAATCTATAAATTAGTGAAAATAAAATACGAAATTTAATTTTTATTAGATAAGTAATGAAAACTAAATAATAAGAGTTATCCAAAATTAAAATATATTTTTTTAAAATAATTCTGATATATATTGTGTTGTTATCCGAAAAAAATATTTAGATAAAGTTAAAACTTATAAAAAATACGTAACTAAATATCAGTTGAGTAAAATTATTAATATTATATAATTATATAATCGAAAAAATACTACTGGGCGATTTCTAAGATTTGTTTTTAATAAAAAATATAGTACACATAAGAATTTTAAAATGAAACATAAATAATAATTTATCATTATAATATTTTAATTAGTAATAAATATAATTAAGTAACTATAAAATGTTTATGTCCGCATGTGCGGACTTAACACCTAGTTAATATATATTATACACTTATGTTAGTGTCATTTAAATTTAGTTATATTTTTTAAAAAATAGATAAAAGTGATTGTTTAAATATACTTAGCATAAATTGATTATTAATAAATAAACAAAAGTGATTGCACCCGTTTAATTATATACAGTATGTTGTTTTTCAATTATCTATATTAGGAACAATCTGATCATTTTTGGACACACACGAAAACAGATGAAACACAAATCCAATACTGTTCTTACACACGAGAACAGATTCTACATCACAAATTGAAATGACACATGTTATGATAATTTCTCAAGGCATCTCAATAAACACGAGTTCGCATGTGCTTGAAGCTCGGGAAGAAAGTGTCAACCCCTTGATCATCTCAAGGTTTGGAACATCATGCTCATCTGTATCAGCCCAGAACGTTGCTGTCCTTAAACGAAGAGCGTTTCTCAAGATATAAACAGCGATATCTCTATCTTGCGGTCTCCCAAAGTAGCTTCCCCAGTTCAAAATCTCTAGACTGGACAACAAGCATTCCGGAACAGAGCTCGGCTGGTTCCAGAAACCCATCTCATTGGTCTTTATATCTCCATGTGACTTAAAAAGACCACCAAACAAGCAGAAGAAGAATTAATTAGATTTCTTTAACAAAAACGATATTTGTTTATCCAAAGAAACTTACATCTAGTTGAGAGATGCCTAAGACTCTTAAGTTGGGAGAATCTTTGAGAAACTGAGCAAGGAGATTCGACGAATCATCTCTGCAAATACATAGCTCCAAGTGTTCGAGCTGGTCGAAAACAATACCATCACCACCATATAAATCCTGCTCCCACAAATATCATAAAACATGAGTAATAAGATTGAAGACTTGCAATTGATAAAGGTAAAAAAGATAACTCATTTAATCACCTCTGAGCAAACTGTAAGGTGCTTGACAGATGTGACCGATCCAATAACATTCTTGACAGCAAAGGACGCAACATCTACATGAGCTTTCTCCAGCTTAGGCATATTCTTAACCAAACAAGAACTATCACTCCAATCCGCAAGCTCGAGACATTCCAAACAAGGAGCATCTATCTCATACCGCTCCAGAGAGGACCAGTAATAAGATACATGGAGACACAGCTTCCGCAGAGACGGGACGCTGATAGCGAACTCTGTCATACTCTCATCCTCACGGAACCACACCTCTAGATCTTCAAGGACAGGACATATCGAGAGAAGCGCTTCAAAGGGTTTTGTTTCATCTTCTTCGTACACCACAAGCTCAAGCATCAAAGTTTTCAAAGAAGGGAGACAAGCACCCGTAGAAGGAACATCCACGAGAGACGAGAATCTGAGTTTCAAGACCACAAGCGTGTTGCAAGCAAACAAGCTGTTTGGAACCGCGTTTTCTTTCTCATCAGAAGAATAAGAAACGTCAAGCTCACGCAGACCGCGGGATGCTGCGATCTCGACCCATGTTCTGATATCTTCGGGTTTGATGTTCTTCTCTCCCCACTCGTATAGAGAAAGACGCAATGTTTCTATGAGGGGAGCTCTGTGTAGCGGGAGATTCTTGTCGATGAAGTCTTTGAGTACGAGGAGAGACTCGTCTCTATCGATGAAGTCGAGTTTGGGCAGAGACGTCCAGAGAAACTTCCATCGTTTAGAGAGGATGCTGGTGGATACAGCAAGCTTTGTTGGAAGTGACGCTAGTATCCTCCCTAAGAGTTCATCAGGCAATCCGCTGATGCTGTCCATTTTCTTAACAACACAAATATCATAAGATTATCTGTCTTTCAGACCATTAATTAGACAAGGAGTGATCTTAAACTAAGATTAAAAGTTGAAAAGAGGACACTCACCTTGTTAATAACCGATCGAAAAAGCCAGCTCCACGGACAGAACAGCTGTTTCTTTGGATTGAAAAGACAGGTTTTTTTTTTCTCTCCGGAGATTCGGAGAAGAGGGTCTCAAGTCTAGTAGACTCTCGGTAGAGAGGATTCGAGAGGAAGGTGTATCTACTTTATACGGAAAGAAAAGATTTATTACTTCGAGTGTAAGAGAACTTTAGAAGGAAACGTCAGCGTTTCGGGACTTAAAGTTGTCACCTTTAGGTCTGTCTCTCGTTATCATCGAGGCAACACACTGTGGAGTTCGATAAAAAAAAAAGTAACTAGGAGCTGTCGTGCGAGAGAATTCTACCTGAAGAAGGATAGAACGAAACGACGCCGTTTTTGTCGTAGCAAAAGTTCATTCCTTTAGGTTTAATCATCACCGGCCCTCGTTAACGAGTGGCTTACTCACTGTTTCAAATTGGGTCATCATGACGGGTGAGTTGGATCAAATCTTCAAATTCGGTGAGCAATTGGGGATTTCGTATTGATCTCGATTTGTGTCTGATGTAGAGTATGAGGAGGAACAAGAGATGGAGATTGAAGCTCTTGAAGCTATTCTTGCTGATGAATTCAAAGGTCTTCTTTTTTTCTTGTTTTTATTTATTGAGAATTTAGTTTCCCCTTTGTCTATTCAATGATGATTGAAGTCTTTCTTTACTACTACTTGTTTTGTCTTGTTGGACAGAGATTCATTCTAGTGAAAGTGGGCTTAATACTTCTAACCGATGCTTTCAGATTACTGTCACTCCTCAGGTTTATTATTACATCTCCACCATTCATCTCTTTCTCTTCACTACTTGTTAATGCTTCTTCTTTGCTATTCATAGGATGATGATCTTGAGGAGTCGTCAATCCCACCAGGTTTACTTACTTACTACTCTTTTAAGAACATCCCTTCTGCCTCTGTTATGATTTTTGTCTCAGTCTTAGAGCTCTCAGTATGTCTTTTGCAGTTCAGCTGGGTTTGGTTTTCTCTCACACAGAAAATTATCCTGATGAGGTTCCACTTTTGGATGTTAAAAGGTAATTTCATTCCCCAGGGTTTAACCTTCTTTTTTATTTGAGTTAACAAAGATAGAGATGATGATGACGACACTCATGTGGGGTTTTGAGTGTTCATCCAGTATTCGAGGAATCCATGTTAGTGATCTCACCATCTTGAAAGAGAAGCTTGAACAAGAGGTAAAAAAAAGATCTCTCTTGCACCTTCAGTGTTTGATGCATTAAAACTTGATGCCGAGTTTTCAACAGGCAGCAGAAAATCTTGGAATGGCCATGATGTATACATTGGTCTCATCAGCAAAGGACTGGTTGTCCGAACACTATGGTCAAGATGATGGATCTGACTATGCCGAGGATGAAATTGCCAAAGAGGATGAGGTATTGTTGTCTGCTTTTTTTCCATGAGCTGTGCTTTCTCTTGGTGTCTAAATGCATCTTTTGATAACAGGTAATTATTCCACATGGAGAACCTGTTACGCTGGAGACATTTGTGGCATGGAGAGAGAGATATGAGGCAGAGCTTGCACTTGAGCGAGCCAAGTGAGTAACTTTTCCTGCATATATTCTTGTTCCCCTTGATCCTCTATACACTAATGAATAAGCATTGTTATTTGAATAAACTTCCCAAGGCTGATGCCGGAGTCTGCTCTTACGGCACCTAAGGAGAAGAAGCTTACAGGAAGACAGTGGTTTGAAAGTGGCAAAGCGGTACTTTCTCCTCAGAATCTTTGTTGCAGACTACTTTTTTTTCCTTTAAAACAGATACCTGACCATATCCCCAATTTCAGAGAGGAACAGTGGTCGCTGCTGATCAAGAATCTGAGGAGGAAGAAGATGATGAAGACATTGACTTTGAAGACGAAGACTTTGAAGGTAAAATGGTCTTTCCTGTTTGGTTTGAATGGTTTGTTTCCACGGCTGAAGCAATGTTTCTCAAAAGGATGCATATTTGTTTATTTTTGATGTACAGATGATGAAGAAGACATGCTTGAGCACTACTTGGCCGAGAAATCTGATGCAAGGGCCTGAAGCTTTACATAATGATTTTTTCTAAAGCTTTTTTTCTGGATAGAGAGATGAGGATGACCTTTCATTTGAGCAGCATTCAATCTTTCATATCCTCAGTTTTCCAAGCTTTGATATGCTCAAGAGTCAAGACTATACCTCGAGAGTTGCATTTTACACCTTCACAGTGTCATTTATAAGACTGACACTTAGATTTTGTATAACCACAGAGCAGTTGTCTCAGATCAAATCTCAAAAGACTGAATAGTTGAATTCATATTTAGAAACACATTTGTGAGTCAATTCAGTAATGTTTTCCTTTCTTATAACTTTTTAACCAACATAGTTAAACTCTCTGATGGGCTTATTATGGTGATGAAGAGAAAAAACTTGCTCAGAACTTTCTTTCTTATAGCCGAATTCATTTGCTGCTTTAGGAGCTTTCTCTTCCTACTAATACCAGAGCAAGTTCTTGCCAGAATCTGAGACTCATTTTCAACATCTTTCTGGTCTGTTTAAAGACTTTAGAGAGAGATTGCTGTATTTTTTAAAGCTTCAATAATAAGAAAATGTGCCAAAATACCGCCGTATTAGCCCAGTCTTTCTGGTGGATAGTTGAAATAAAGATAGTATGAGATATGAAATATGAGATATGCGTCATTGATTGTTTCTCTATGTTCTTGTTTTCAAGAAGTTGTACTAAGAAAATGAAAATGTGCCAACTTGATAACCAAGTTATAGTTTCACGAAGTTGTGTTAAGAAAACTAAACCTATAATCAAAACTAAAAAATCAAAAATCAAATTTTAAATTTTGAAATCGGAGGAAAAGACGTAAAGATAAATTCGGAACTTGATACAAATGGTATTGATACTTTTCGCCATTGGCTCTAATGTATCTAATGGTATCTAATGTATCTAATGGTATTGATACTTTTCGCCATTGGCTCTAATGTATGATAACTCTCACGTTGAAAGTTAGAGCGATTAATATCGTTTATACCCTTAATGAATAAAATATAAAATATATAATTAATTAGTAAAAAATAAAAACGAATTTAAATTATTTTGATTAGATAACTGATTAAAATTATTAATAATAAGAGTTATCCCTAATATAAAAATATATTTTAAAATAGAAAGATAATTCTTATATATATTGTGTTGTTATCCAAAAATACGTTTTAATACAAAGTTAAAAACAAAAAAGAACAAAAATCATATAATTAAATACTAATTAAGTAAAATTCTGAATCTTATTATATAAAGCTTAGTTTTCAAAGTTATTAATTAACATGATCGCGATACATGTCAATTATATATTGAAGATTGTGACATGTGTCAAAACTATTAAATAATATTTTTCTAGAAAATTTCCTTTTTAAAAATTCTATACAAAAAATATTATTAAAACAAATAATTTATTACTAATTTTCCTTTTTCAAAATCCTAAAGATATGATAATTATAAAAGTTTTTTTGATAGTAATAACAATTATTTTTTTAAATATGATTTAAAAGTAATTTTCTCGACATCTTTATTTTAAAAAAAAAATCATAAGAAAAAATATTTGCAAAATAATTTATTTAATACTAATTTTCCTTTTCTAAAATCTTAAATAAATTATAATTGTAAAACATTATTGATAGGATAATTTGATAATAACTGTTCTTTTCTAAAATCATAAAATAAGAATGTCTTTTAAAAACAATTAATTTAATGCTAATTTTCCTTTTTCATACTCCTAAATAGATGATAATTATAAAATATTTTTTTGATTGTAATAACGATTATTGTTTTTTAAAAAATAAAAATTATTTATAAATAATTTTCTCGACATTTTCATTTTATAAAAAAATCAAAAGAAAAAAAATTGTAAAATAATTTATTTATTACTAATTTTCATTTTCTAAAATCCTAAATAAATTATAATTGTAAAAAAAATTGATAGAATTATTTGATAGTAATTGTTCTTTTCTAAAATCATAAAATAATAATTTCTTAAAAGAATTTTTAAAATAGTTTTCCTTTCTTCAAATCCTAAAAAAAAAAATTGTAGAATAATTATTCAAATAATCAATTTTCCTTTCTAAATTCCATTTTAAAATCCTAAACAAAAGGAAATTGCAAAATATTATTTGATAGTAATTTTACTTTAGTAAAAAAAAATTGTAGAAGAATTATATAAATAATCATCTTTCCAATCTAAATTGTTAATTTTATGTTTAAAAACCATAAACCAAAGGGTAATACAATTAGATACCAAATCAAGCTCCAGTCAATTCAACATATTAAACATATTAATTGTTAATATGTTGAAATTTTTATGGATTCTAAATCACAAACCTGATCTTTAAATAAGTGTTTCAGTCATGCTATTAAAGAACTTTGTAATGGAAAAAAATGTTACTAATAACTAGCTTAGGCAAAAAGATTTTTGAAACGGAAATTATAATCAGTATTTATTTGAGAAAAAAAAATTATTTTTAGAAGAAATTTCATGCTAATAAATGCGAGATGGTCTTTAAAACTGTAAACGTCAATACTCTATATGAATTTGCTATGCAATGACTATCAATAAAAATTAAGATCAAAACTTCAAAAGAGTTGATCTATATTTGCCAAATCCAGTCTTTACTCATGAGCAATTGTACGTCGCACTATTAAAACTCACTACAACTGCAAAGCTTCAGATTCTTAAAGTAGGAACAAATAACAACAATAGTGTTCTACAAAATATTGTATATCAAAATTGTTTTGATAGCATATAATCTATAGAAATAGAGGTTAAAGTCACAACATTATTGCTAAAGTAAACAATATAGACGTTTATCTAGCAATATCTTATTATATAAAGCTTAGTTTTCAAAGTTACTAATTAACACGATCACGACACGTGGCGGTTGTATATTTTAGATTGCGACATGTGTGCAATATATTTAACATTTATTTAATAAGAATGATTTTCCTATTTTTATACTTTCATATTAAAGAAAATATAATTTTCCAATTTTCTTACTCTTTGATTTTCCTACTTTCATAATAAAGAAAATATAATTTCCTTATTTTTTACATTGATTTTCTTATCTTATTTTTTCCCATTTTCCTATCTTATTAAATAAAGAAAAGGAAATTACTATCAAATATCGAAAAAATAATTTCCTTATTTTTCACATTGATTTTCCTATCTTATTTTTTCCTATTTTCCTATCTTATTATATAAAGAAAAGGAAATTACTATCAAATATATTATTATATAAAAATTAGTTTTCAAAGTTACTAATTAACATGATCATGACACTTAAAAATTTTATATTTAAAATTATGACATGTTTTAATATGTTTTAAAAAATATAATTATAAATATCATTTATAGTAATTTTCCATTTTTAAATCCTAAATAAAAGATAACTGAAAAATATTATTTCATAATAATTTTCCATTTAATATTGTAACATGTGTTAAAATATATAATGATTAAAAATATATGTACTAATATATAAGATCGTAAAAACGACTTTTATAAAAAGAATAATTTTATATTTCTAAATCCTAAACAAAAGATAATTTCAAAATACTATTTGATAGTTATTTTCCTTTAAATTTTGTTACATGTGTTAAATATATAATGATTAAAAACATATATACTAATAAGAATAATTTTCTATTTTTAAATCTTAAGCAAAAGATAATTTCAAAATATTATTTGATAGTTATTTTCCTTTAAAGCTTGTTACATGTGTTAAATATATAATGATTAAAAATATATATACTAATATATATTATAATAAGAACGAGTTTTACAAAAATAAAATAAAATCTATTTAATAGTAAAAAGGAAAAAATATTTCGTAGTAATTTTTGTAAAAAATTTTTCTTTTTAAAATATAATAAACAAAAAATATCTGAAAATATTTTATTTAATACAGTTTTTTTTTCTCTAAAATCCAAATGAAGATATAATTGTAAAAAATTATATTGAGTTTGGTTCTTCAAAATTGATAATTAATATGATTAAACATTAGTGAGAATTAGAAAACTGATAAAAATTTATGATAAAAAAATATATTGATAACGATTTATTTTTTTCTGAAATTCAAAATAAAATATAACTATAATAGGTGGTTATATGACACATTTTTCCTTTCCAAAATTTCCAACAGAAATGTAAAAGAGTATTTAATATTTTTTATTTTTATTGTAAATAAAAAGGATATTTATAAACTTGATTTTTTTAAATATCCTGGCAAAATAAAATTTTAAAACTTATTTAATAAAACATTAAGTTAGTACATAAAATGTGTATAATATAATCATTGACTAAATTGGTGTATTTGACTTTCATTTTTTTTTACTTTTCATCAAAAAAAAAGTATTCGGTGAGATTGAAAGTCTCTTCACTTATTTTCATATTAAATTAAAATATCAAAAAAAACCGTTGCAACGCAACGGGTTCGTATCTAGTATTTAATATTTAGCTGGCTATCAATAATACATATTGACTTATATCATGTAACATTAATATTTTGAATTGCGTTATTTTTTCTTTGTCTGAAACAATATACAAAATATAGAAAATTTATGATTATATATGTTTCAATAAAATTTGATTAATATTATTTAAAGAATAATTAAAAAATAGTTTATTTTAAAAAAGTTATATGCTATTTAACATCATGATTATTGAAATAAAAATACCAATAATAAAACACATTATTATTACTGTAATAAGTTTTACACCAATATATACTGAAAAATCTAAGAATTAATGTGAAAAAAGAAAATTTATTATTTTTATGATGTCGAAAAATTAAAATTTCAGATGAAATTCGTACAACGCACGGGTCTTTATCTATTGTAGAATAAGTGAGGATATCCCATATATTTTTCTCATTAAAAGTAATTCAGTATTTGGTGCTGCATTTTACCGATTATGGCTCAAATGCACTAATTGTTATTTATATAATTCAGGAATTCTCTTTTAAAAAAACTCCGATATATAAAAATGTGGTCCTTCAAACCAAACCAGCCATGAGGAATACGAATAGAATCACCCATCAAAAACACAAAACAATCAATAGGATGATAGATTTTACAAATATGATTTGATAATAACACGTCGGTGCCATAAATTTCAAATCATTTTATTTACAGCCTAAAGGACCACACTTTCATTTTTTATCTTTGACTTTTCTTTCAATATGTTTCGCTCACATAAATATGGTAATCATGATCCATGAGATTATAGATAGATTTGTGATCGTGCAATTTATAATGCCATTCGTAAACGCTTTGACTTTTCTTCATAGAAAACTAAAAAAAGTCTCAACTCTCAATTTCTATTGTGAAAAAGAAATATAGTTCCTAACGTATATTAAGTAATTAAGCAATGACATGAAGAAAACAATAAGATTCATAAACGCATGATACTGTTTCAATCTCTAATGTATCAATACCATTAGATACATTATCATACATTAGAGCCAATGGCGAAAAGTTTTTTTTTTTAAAATACTGACTAAAAAGTGAAATAAAAGATTATATCACTAAATGGACCGACATCCTTTACGTGCTTAATTCCTCCTGATGGCTAAAAGAAAAAGACATCTATATGGAATTTACTAATGTACCCTTCACATTCTTTCATTCAGTTCTTCTCAGCTATTATTATTCTTCTTCACGCGCGCCATCGTCCTTCCGAGTACCCGGACCCAAACCCAAATGTATACCCGGATACCAATTCGACCCGGTTTCGTAACTAGTCCCTCCCATCCCAACATCCGAACGCAACAGCGAACTGATTCTCGGATCTCCAACAGGTAACCCGTATAACATCCGGGTCGGATCCATTTCCCGACCCGTCATTCTTCTCTCTTCTTCCACTGATTTCGGCCGGGACTCCTCCCCGGAGCTAGGTTTCTGGTCGGGAACAGCAACGGTTTTATCGTTTCCCGACGTAGAAGAAGAAGAGGAAGAGGATCGTTTAGCGTTCTTACGAGATCCGCCGCCGACGGGGATGTTACGGAGGGAACCGCCTTTGGTCCAGTAACGACGACAGTTCTTGCAGTAGTGACGTGGCTGCGACAAGTTGTAGTTGTTGTAGTAACAGAACTTGGTGTTGGGTGAGTCACAGCGAGGGCACTTGAGCTGCTCTTGCTCCGGTAGTAACTCCGTTTGCTGCTGCTGCTGCTGCTGCTGCTGCTTCGCTGCCATCATTAGCATCGACTGGTGGTGGTAGTACGCTGCAGCTGACGTCAGATCCTCCATTTTTTTTTCTTTTTGCCTTCCTTTGGATAAAAACGAAGCCTTTCTTGAAAAATAGAAGAAAAGTGAATGGAGTATAAAGTCTGCAGAACTTTTTAATAAGAGAAAGATGGAATCTTGTTTTGGTGGTGGCAAATTGAAGGGTATGAATAAGAGAGATATGGAGATATTTGGTGGGTTTATAGTGTGTGTGTGAGAGAGAGAATTATTTGAATGGAATCACATAATGACTATTTCAACACTTTCTTTTTTGTCCTTTGCTAGATTATATTCAAATCAAAGTACAGTACCAAAACTTCACAAGCTGAAACTAATTTTTTAATTGACATTGGTTTGTGATGATCAAAATTTCAAGACTAAATTTCTGGTTGACTTGGCTATCTTTTCCTACTTTGTAAGTTTGCGAATAGCTTTGTATTTCTAGCTTTAAAATCATGGTTTTGTTAATTCTGACAGATATTATATATTTTGTCAAATTTTTTTAATATCTTAATTAATATTATTAGAAGACTATTACATTTGTTCTCATATTTTCTTATATTGAATTTGAACTAATTCCAACTAAATCACAATAAAAATCAAGCATTGTTTTCTGAAACTTCATTAACTTGTATTGATTTTTTAATATAATGCACAGCTTTATATTTAAAATCATTATATGGCGAGACATTAAATTATATATGTTCAATTCTAAATAATACTTCATCTATTTACTAATAATCTATAAAAAAAATTGTAACTATTGAACGAATGATGTTTTTTTTTTGTTTTACTCGTATTTTGTTTATTTTTATTAATTAATAAAATAAAAATATAAATATAAGCTGAAAATGATTTAATATGCGAATTGAAAATAAAAATAAAATGAAAAATACTTACAATAGAACTCCATAGTGTAATAAATTAATAAATTTCACTAATTTCTAATGAAAATTTGATAATACGATAATATGATAACAATTTTTATGTAAATATATTGTACCAATATAACTTAAATTAATAAATATATAATAAGTTTAGATAAATATGAACCATCTATTAATATTTTATTTGTATTGAGAATGAAATCAATCTTTTATCTTTTCTTAACATTTTTAAATAGATTAAAATTATTATGTCATTTACATTTACAATTTATATATATTGATACAAAATTTCTATACTAAATAATCAAATAAAAACAACGTAGAATCTATGGATATAATTTAATCAGAACGAATACAAAAAAAAATCAAATATTATTCTCCTTTTTTAGATTGATATAATATAAAACGAAGAAGAAAATCAAATTATCAACGAGGGCACACAAACTCAGACGATACGATTATGATGATCTTGACCCACTATAAGTCTATAAGGCTTCACACTTTACAGAAAAGAAAATCAGATTGCTTGCTTAACAAGCAAAGTTTTGCTGGGATCATGAAACTGGAAAAGAAAAAAAAAGCATCATTAGACTTGGAACATCGAATCACCACCGTCACTTTCTATCGTGATACACTGAACCAAAGCCGCACAAATGTGGAAACCAGTTTTGACAATCTTTGTCGTCACGTTAAGCTGCCCGTCATCCATGACCGTTTGTATCCCGATCGTGACGTCACTTCAACGGCTACGATTTCTGCCTCGCTCGGTCGACTAATGCATGCCTCACTGCTAGTACTATACGAGATTTGGTATCTGATTCACTTACGGACTTTGTGGCTTGTGGGGCTCATGTTATTTATCGCTACTGCTTATAACCATGGTCCAATGCTGAAATGTTGATAAATATCGATTGAGGTGATGATTGTTTTAAAAAAATATTTTTGCTATAAAATCATCTTAGGTCAGGCAATTTATTAACACAATGTGCAAACACCTAAACCTTTTAATTTTTAACAAATTAAAGAGTATATACTCGTTTTGAATTCTGTTTTGCAAACATATATTTAATTGTAATACTTGCTCATCTTGGAACAAATAATTTAATTTATCCCAACGTGAAAATGGATCGGAGAACCGAATTATTTCGTTTTCAATTTTAAAATTAGTGAAAGTGATAAAATGGTTATCCAACTTTTTGTAGTCATTATCTAAAATGCTTGTTCTGAAATGATTGTTTTTTTGCCAACTATTAATGAAACGAATGTCCAATTGGCAGTTTTACCAACAAACTCATAAAACAAAACGAAGCTCATATACATAGAGATAAGCGCATAAATGACACTGACACATAGGCATCTATTACTATAAAGTAGTGTTATCTCTCCTGTGAGAGTGACACGTCACTAATTCGTTTATTTTCAGTACAACACGTGTCCACCCAATGAAAACGCACCGTTCCATTAACTTGATTTGGGCTTCCGGAGACACTAACTTTCGACGTTTTTATGGTATAGAACCCAACCCAACAAAGTAAATCCTAATTGTGTTCGACGTGAAGACATCGTTCAGTGTTCGTCTCTCTTCTCTGTTCAGCGGTGACCTCTGATCTTTGTAACTGAATCTGAAACGGTCGGAGTTATGTGTTCGTCGTGTGGTTTTAAATCCTTATTGATTCAATCCACCACATGAGGCTTTGAATGCGTGTTAAGCTTTGTTGAGTCGGTGGATCTGCGAGTATAAGTGAGTATTTCTAAAGATTTAGAGATAAGAATGGCGGCCAACTCCGTTCTTCACCTCCTTGATTTAAACCCAGCCGTTGTCTCAATCTCCCTCGGCTATATTTATATCATCCTCCCGAAACGGTTACTGTTGATAACACGGACGTTGAACACCCTCTGTAACTTATGATGCTATCATTCAGTTGGCCTAATTATTTCGTTCACACCACTAGAAGAAAGAATTGGATCACAGGTTAGTCTAAACTTTCTAAAGAATATGAAAATACGTCTGGGATCTAATATCGTTGTGGGACAGGTTACTCTGCTTTCTAAGCTTTTAGTATAAGAAGACCTTTGAAGCATTGACTTTTTTGTTTATTGTGATTTCAGCCATTGGTCTTTAGGGTGCAACAGTTTATGTTTGCTGTATCGTGAGCTGCTAATAGTTTAGCAATTAGAATGTTTACTATGTTCTCTTATACGACTGAAAAATATTTTTGCTCTGAAACAGTGAACTAATGCCTTTTTTGTGATAAGGTTTGCTCATATCAAAAATAGAGCTTTACTTCATCATCACTTATGAATTTACATACGTGAAACATGTTAAAATTGTGGCTTTGATTGCGCTTCTTTTGCTTCTATTCCCCACCTCTATTTTTATGACCTCCGTCAGTGAAACATACTAAACGGCGCGGTCCGCAATTTTCCTCCTCCTCTTGGCTTACCCAGCATCTGGAACTTGCACCTTCTAGGCGATAACCACATCAGTCTCTATGGAAACTCACGAAAAAGTATGATTCTGTAATGTTACTGTTATAGATTCCTCTCGTGAAACAGCGTGGAAGGTATGTATATATTTTCATAACTTCGGTTTTTTTTTCTACCACTCCTGGCAGTGATTAAATGATGTGCCAGACGGAATAGTACAACTATAAAGAAGTCAGTCACAGACACATTGAAGTCATGTTCACCACGATCTACCTAAGCAACTTAAATTTGGTGAAAAATGCAGATCGTACATATCTCCCATGAATGGTGTGATCTTAGAAATGGAAAGAACCCAGTGATGGATTTAAGTTACAATTCTGTTGGTGCGTAAGCAGGACTTGAAGCATCCATGGCTGAGTAGAAAGTGAGACGTGAGCCACCATGGCTTTCGGTCAACTACATAATCAGAAAAATGCCACCAGAAATTAAGAAAACCAAACAAAAAGATATTGCAAAATCAGTGTTTAACTTTTTGATACTAACCAAATAAAACAAATCACTTAAGTATATAGATACTTAAACCTGCGTGTGTGACCATACGTCCGAAACAAAATTTAATATGTAAGAACTTATATAGTTTAAAAAGTGAAAAATTTACGGTTAACAAATAACAATATCCCATAATCTTAAAGGGTTTAGCAGATTGTTCAAGTATTTCAGATGAACCAAAATTTGCTAGCTTGAAGCTTTCCGTTTTTACTATGAAGCATGTGCTGCAATGATTTAAAACAGTCTGGACTTACATATTGTATGTTGCTATTTGTAACTGAAGTTTGTTAGTCCAGGTGGAAAAACTGCTGAGCCACTATGCACAACGTTGTAATCTATTAGTAAAAAAAAGTGAAAGGTCATATCCATATATCAGATACTGGTTAAAGTGCTGAGAATAAAAAAATTACCAAAAATTATTAAAACTCAGGATTAATCAAATTAAAAGTATATAACTAAAACATTAAACATTTCAGGCTTTGGTTGACCACCTTAAAGAGCAGTTTCGCTAGATATTCTAATCTCATTTTGCCGGCTAAGTGACCATAGTTAGGATTGGTGTCATAGTTAGGACTCGCTCTTTTCTTCTTGCAAGCACCATCATGTTGATATTCTTATTGTTTCCTGCTTGCGAACAGCTAACGATACCAACCCTTGCAGCATATAAGCTAATATTTCAAGAGTCTTACTAATGCAAGTATTACTCTATGTTAGGAACATATTTTCTAGAAGAACAGGTACACACAATGGTTATTGTACTGTTATTATCCCAATGTTAGCATACTGAAAATAGCAAATGTCATGTAAAGCTCAACAATCAAAATAGTCCATATCATGAGAAACAGTTTTTTAGTAGAGATCGAACATTTTGTTTTTCTAAAAACCAATGAATTCAATAAATAAACATACAAAAATAAGAAATTATCAATAGTCAGTGTATATAATTCAGTCAGCTGTTGTTCTAAAAAAATAATATCCCATATACTATCATAAGACACAATTGTGATTTCTAACAAAAGTAACAAAATCAAATACACTTACATCTAAAATGCTCATTCAAATAATAGTAGTTTTATTTTATTTTAAAATATGCAGTGAAAAATTCTATTAAATTCAAAGAAAGTAAATAACATGAAAAAGGTGAAATAATTATACTTATTATGTTTTTTAATGTAGTAACATATATATATATATATATATATATATATATATATATATATATATATATATAATTTCTAAAAAAAGGAAAATAGTAAAATATATAGTAAAATAGTGAAAATTACAGTTAAAAATAAACTACAATTTATTAAATTTAAAATATATTATATTGTTTTGTAGACAACCACACTTGATTACATAATTAAGTCCAACTAAAAAAACTCATAAATAATTCAAAGAACATGATTTCCATTTTCAGTCGTTCATCCATCGATTTAACTTTACACAAACCAACTACAACATCAAGTTCAAAACCAACCCCTACCATTAGATTTACATATAATCATAAATTCATAATGAAAAATATAAATGTAACATATCCCGCCCGTGGGGCGGGCCGATCCTAGTAGTCGATATGTTTGTGTCTTCAACCGAGAAACGAGAAAGCGGTGCCGGAACCGACTCGTCGGTTATCTCTTATCCCAAACGCATTTGAAGCTGCTTGCATGTTCTTCATATCTTCAATCTCCGTTTATCTGAAGATATTCTTCTCCAATTGTTAGAATTTGAGGTCACAGAAATTGAATTCAAGCCATGATCCAAAGTTATGATCTAGTTCTTCTCCTTCGGATTTGATTTTTTGATTCACACCATTAAGTTGAAAGGTTTGTTTTTCTTCTACATGCTTAGCTCTTGATTTGAAGGTGGTATCAAGTTTCGCTTAGTGTTCATGCTAAGTATCCACGACGATCTTTTTTTTTGTGTTCAATCGAGACACTTATCTTTATGTTCCTTCGGGGACATCCGATGAAACACTTATCTTACATCAACAAAACAAAACTCATTTTTCAAAAAAAAAAAAAACAAAACTCATATTCCCTCTGGAAAATTAAAATCTCTCAGTCTCTGATATGTGTTTAGTTTTCTGCTTGTTTTGAAATGATTACTTAAATTTTTTGTCTAGTTTTTATTAATATATTTTAGATAATACTTTTTGGGGGAAATTTCATTTCTACACTTTCTTAGATACCACTTTTCATATATACACTTACAAGGAAGACTTTTTCAAAAATACCTAAATTATTAACAGACAAAAGACAAAAATAACCTTTCACAATTCTAATCTAATTACTCCTCTCTTTGTATTCCGGTAGACAACGTGATTGAAGATTGGACAAGATCGGAGATCAACGACAGGGAGATAGGACGACGGCGACGAGATCGGAGAGATCGACGACGGGGAGATCGGACGACGGCGACGAGATCGAAGATCGACGACGGGGAGATCGGACGACGGCGACGAGATCGGAGATCAGATGACAACGGTATCCTTCTCTTACCTCTCACTCTTTACCCTCGTTATGTCGTTTGCTCGCATCTCTATCTTTCCCCATCTGGTTCCATCCACAGAGCATTCTTCGTCTCCATCCACAGAGCATTCCTCAGGGTCAAGACGGTTTCGGATTGGACGCGAGCCATACAATCGACGCCTACATCAGTATCAGCAACGATGTTAAACTTAGCTTTGTGTTGTAATAGTACTGTTAGGATAAGGTATTCTTCATCGAAAAAGAAGAATATTGCTGAAGCAAGAAATAGGGCCGATGGTTTTATTTTTCACAGTCAATCAAGTTTGTTGGCCCCAAACATTCAGGTAAGTTGGATGTTTCAGTTTCTTTTGCTTGTAACCTGGGTTTTGCCGTTGCATATACGGGATAAACGTTTAGCATCGGTCACTGATTGATTGTACTTAATAAAGTGGCATTGCATAGATCAAATCCCTCTTATCCAATCGTAGACTCATAATTGTTTTAAGAGGGATCAAGAGATCATACGTGCAAAGTTCACCATATTGCAGGTACGTGTCTCAAAGCATGCCTCAATAACCCATCTGATACTCGCGAGGAGGAAACAATGAGGAAGGATGGAGCATTACTTGAGGCTGAAACTCTGTGCGATGAGTGGAGAAGCAAAACCACTAACGGACTTTGGGAGCTTTACATCGAGGGTCCGGAACAAGGAGAAGAAGACTGGGTAAAAGTGGAGGCGCATGGATCTGCTAGACCTCAAAAAGAATTATGGTGAGGAGCTTTACAAAGCTATTAAGATAGCATGGACTGAGTCAAAAGAACGTACAAGGACAGGGGTGCAGTTGAAGCCGTGGGACTATGAAGCTGGAAGGGAGAAAACATTAACAGAGCTACTTGTTCCACTTGGAGAGAAGATCCAGTTCCTCGTTATGAAAACCAGTGAAGAAGGAAAATTAATATATGAAAAATAAGACTTGTGTTAGTTTTCAAATGAGGTTGGTTTAGGCTAATTAACTTTACTGCATGCGGTTAATAGGAAGTCTTAACAGCACTCCTTCATGTTTATAAATCATCAATAATAAACTAACTTAAAACCCCAAAAATCACTTTATAAGCCATAAAACAGTTTATAAATAATAAATCAGTTTAGAAATTAAAAAAAAAAAAAGAAATTAAAAAATAATAAATCAGTTTATAAGACCTTACAAATCAATTTATTAAATTTTGTAAGTATATATATATATATATACTGGTATTTCTTTTGTAATAATTTAAATGTTTCGTGTATCATTTATAAACTTTTATAAAAAATGTACCCATTAATAAAAGTTTATAATTATTTATAAGTGTTTACAAATTGGTTAAGAACAAATAATACTTTTATACAAACTATAAAAGTTGACAATTGGTATAACAGGAATACCATTTATAATAATAGTTTATAAATGATCATTATAAGATGTTTATATATAATTTATAAAAGTATTTATATCATTTAAAAAATTTCATACACTACTTATAAACTTTATAAGTCTTTTATAAGGGTTTATAAGTTATTTATAAGTGTTTATAAATGGTTCATAAATATTTGGACTTGTGTATGCATGGTATATAAATAATTTAGAAAAGTTTTTAAATCCTTACAATTCCATCATCGTCAATTGATTCCAAATGCTCATCACATATGCCAACTACACCCTTTGGTATAATCAGTTTTTCAATAATCGAAGTTTAAGGCATTCAGACATCGGATTTGTTAAGTTCTATACTGATTAATAAAACTATTCATGTAGGTTTATAAAAGCTTATAAAACCAATCAAATGGATATATGAAATATTTTTGTATATAAATAATTTATAAGAGTTTATAAAACTATTTATAAATTTTATAAAAGCTTATAAAACCATGTATTAACAATCTATAAAGTTTATAAAACACATAAAAGTATTTATATAACTATTTATAAATGTTTATAAAACTATTTAAAAGGGTTTATAAAACTATTTACAAGAATTATAACCTATTTATAAAAGCCTCTACATTTATTTATAAGTGTTTATAAATTAATTCACAAGGTTTATAAATCTATTTATAAGAGTTTATAAATCTATTTATAATAAATGTTTATTTAAAAGAGTATAAGAATTTAATAATCTTCATAACACAGTTTATAAGAGTTTATAAATCAATTTAGAAGTGTTTATAAATCAGTTAGAGGACTTTATAGATCGTTTATGAATTCTTACAAAAAATATAAGTAAATCTTTATGAAAGTATTTATTATGTTTATAATTATCCTATAAATGTTTGCAAATTATGTGTAGTTATTTACAAAATCATTTTCTGATCAAAAGCATCATTATTGTATGTGTAATTATAGGATTCATAAATCATTTTGTAATGATTTATATAATCTTATAATGGTTTATAAGAGCTTTTTGTTTGTGTTGAGGGGTTTAGGACATATTCATAAGAGTTTATAATGGTTTATAAGAATTTATAAAAGGTTTACAAAACCACAATGTTAGGTGAACACCTCAGTTCTACAGATGCACATAATGTATCCAGACCAGATATGTAGCCTTCTAGGACTTTTCTCACAGTAAATGCATGATTAACAAGAGTATAGCAGCTTTTGTTATTGGCTCATTCGTTTGGAGGTCTAGTTGCAAAATATAGGGAAGCTGTATGAACAACAGCTTGTTATAAAAGTTCTATGGGTTTAGAAATCAACTAAAAGAGTTTATAACTATTTAGAAAGATTTATAAAATAATTAATAATGATTTTTATAATAATTTATAAGGGTTTATTGGTCTTAAGACGAAGCTAAGCTTTTAGCAAATTTTGGTTTTGCAGGATTTCGCAACACAAACGGCCAAATCTCAGCCCCACTTACATCAAACGGGAAGTATCTAGTCTCAGCAAGCGAAGACTCCAATGTATATGTATGGAAATATGACTCCAATGTATACAGCTTCCCTACATACCGGACTAGTTGTTCTTCACAATGACCGTCTTTATGAACTCAGTTACTGTTGCAACCAACTGGCTTTGATGTTTGGTATAGCAATGATCAGCTCCCTACAAAATCTCCAGCTTGTGGTTCTTGGCAAACTCCTTGGTATCTTCCACGTTATTACCTCATCATCTGATCCATGAACCGTCGGAACCCTGCCATTGTAACCAAACGATCCTTGTTTGTAGTTATATACCAACATCATCCAATACGGGTAAGAGTAGTGAACCTGCATTCTTTGTCAATCTTGAGGCAAGTTTCATGCATATTAGTGTTCAACCTCTCCATTAAGCTTCATGCATGGTTCATAAATGGTTTTATAAACCCTTATAAATAATTATATAAATATTTATATGGTTTATAAAATCACTTACATGTGTTTATAAAGATTTTATATAGAATTTATAAGGTTTTATAAAGTTTATAAAAAAATTATACAAGATTTGTAAGGGTTTATAAAAGATTTTAATGGGGTTTGAAAAGTTTATACATGGTTTATAAAAAATATAAAGGTTTATAAAACCATTTATAAATGTTTATAAGAAAGTTATGAAAATTTATAAATAATTGATAAGGGGTATGTGTACTATTAGTAAGGGTTATAAAAACGTTTGAAAGCTTATTCAATTTATAAGGAGTGTTGTTAGAGTTGTATAGGTTTATAATTCAACTAAAATAGTTTATAACCATTTAGAAAACATTATAAAATAGTTTATAATGGTTTATATAATAATTTATAAGGGTTTATAAGACTAAGTAAATAATTTATAAGGGTTTATAAAAATAATTTATAAAGTTTATACACCATTATAAATGATTATAAAATAATTTATAAAGGTATGTAAAATTTCTGAAGCGGTGGAGTTTTGCTTGCTGTTCGCATGTGCCTCAAAATCTTCCACATATCATTATCTCTTAATAAATATTTATAAAAATATTTACAAGACTTTATAAGCTATTTATAAGAGTTTATAGATTTACTTATTGCATATGTATACATTTATTTCAGGGTTAAAGAGTACACTCACGGTGGCGAATTTGCTGCAGATGTTCCACATCTTATAGAGGTCGTTGTGATTGAAGATGATGGTCACATCGTTAACCAAGAGAAACCTCAAGATGTCACTGCGCACATCAGTGACTTCTTCAACAAGCTCCAGGACAACAACAAAAGCTTCTAGGGTTCTTGGATGTTGTGCTGCCTCTAAAATAACATTCTTGTTCTTGAAATTGTTGTACTTCGAACAGATTATGAATAAGATTTTGATATTATAAAAGCTTAATGTAAGTGACTCAACACATAATGAATCCAGTAGAAACAAAACTTAAACATTTATAAGGGTCTATAAACTTCTCAACTCAAAGATACAGCAATTAAACTTCTCAACTCAAAGATAAAGTAGTATTCTTGAATTGAAGGGAAGCTCCAGAACTGGGACTTGTCAAGGCTGTTAAAGTAGGGGTGATCAAGTGTTGTTTTTGCTGCAATTCTCTCAGCAGGATTGTACTTGAGCATTTTCTGCATTTGTTAAAACATAGAAAGCTCAATAAGACTTAACAAAGAGTCTCAGCTTAGGAAGAGGGAGCAATGTCACAAAAATATTCATATACTAAGTTCATGAGGTAGTTAATTTACCCTGAGAAGATCAACTCCTTGAGGCGAAAGAGATGGGACAACACGTGCTAAGTCTTGCGGCTCCCACTTTAGAAGTAAATATTCATAAAGCTATTATAAGTGTCTATAATTCTATTATAAATATTTGTAAATTATTTATAAGAAAAAAAATTATTTATAATGGCTTATAAATCAGTTTATGTCACTTTTAAAACTAATATTATTATAAATCTGGATTTTATGATATTCTGATAATACATAAAAAAAATTATAAGTTTTTATAAAGTGGTATTTGAATTAGATATATATCAAGGTTTATAAAACATAAAAGAATATATCTGCTTAGACAATTTATAATGGTTTATAAAGGTAAAATAAATTAGTTACAAGAAATCTAAAACATTTAAATAGTTTATAACCATTTATAAAGTCTAAAAATATAATTTATAAGGGGTATTATAAGAGTTGTATATGTTTATTAATCAACTAAAAGAGTCTATAACCATTTAAAAAGCTTTATAAAACAATTTATAATGGTTTGTATAGTAATTTATAAAGGTTTATAAGGGTATGTAAATAATTTATATGGGTATATAAAGTTAATTTATGAAATTTATAAACCATTACAAAGGATTATAAAATAATTTATAAAGGTATGTAAAATTTCTGAAGTGGTGGAGTCTTGCTTGCTGTCCGCATGTGCCTTAGAATCTGCCACGTATTATCAACTTTTTATAAAATTTATAAACCATTATAAAGGATTATAAAATAATTTATAAAGATATGTAAAATTTCTGAAGCGGTGGAACCTTGCTTGCTGTCCGCATGTGCCATGGAATTGATGTATAATTCATTTATAAGAGTTTATAAAATCGTTCTATAAGGATATGTATAACAAACTTGAACTTAATTTTCTTTAATGATTATAAATAATTTATAAATGTTTATCAATCATTTATGAAGATTTATAAATACTTATAAAATATCTTGCTGCAGATTTATAATGGTTTATTAATCAATTAAAATAGTCTATAACCATTTAGAAAGCCCTATAAAACAATTCATAATGGTTTGTATAATAATTTATAAAAGTTTATATGGGTGTGAAATAATTTATAAGGGTATATAAAAATAATTTATGAAATTTAAAAACCATTACAAAGGATTATAAAATAATTTATATAGACATGTAAAATTTCTGAAGCAGTGAAGTCTTGCTTGCTGTCCGCATGTGCCTCAGAATCTGTCACGTATCATCATCTCTTTATAAAATTTATAAACCATGATAAATGATTATAAAATAATTTATAAAGGTATGTAAAACTTCTGAAGCGGTGAAGTCTTGCTTGCTGTCGGCATGTGCCATGGAATTGATGTATAATTCATTTATAAGAGTTTATAAAATCAGTCTATAAGAATATGTATAACAAACTTGAACTTAGTTTTCTATAAGGATTATAAATAATTTATAAATGTTTATCAGTCATTTATGAAGTTCGAATGAGAGTCGTATAAATCTGTAACGTTTGAATTATTTTTGTTTAAGATTCATATTTTGTTTACATTCATAGTTTTTGGTTGTTTTCAGTTTCATCTCTGCAAGTGTACAAGTTTCGAAGACCAAGTAAGTCGAGAAGAAGATTCACAAAAGTGAAGGTGCTTGAAACTTTACTCTCTTGAAGCTTAGCTCTAATAGATATTGGATGTGTGTTAACAAACATGGTATTAAGGTTTGGGATTATGAAAGCACGAACATTGTTGTGGACTTGAATATTGATCTCATTTATAAGAGGGTGTAAAGACATATAAATCATGTACAACAGCTTAGACATAATTTAGAAGGGTTTATAAATGTTTTCTAACTGCTTATAAATTTTTTGCTAACTTTATAAAATTTGAGCTTGTTAATTTCAGGGTCATCAACATGGAATGAGGAGCTCGTTCGGCAGACTTTTGTTGCTGGAGATGCAGTCTTGATCTAGTTTGAAGAAGATATTATATAATTTATAACCCCTTATAAAGTATTTTAAAACTCAGAAAATACTAGTTTCATGAAGATATTATATAATTTATAACCTCTTATAAACTTATAACCCCTTATAAAGTATTATAAAACTCAAAAAATAATAGTTTCATGAAAAGATTATATAACTTATAACCCCTTATAAACCTTTATAAAACTTAGAAAATACTAGTTACAAGAAGAGATTATATAATTTATAACCCCTTATAAAGTATTTTAAAACTCAGAAAATACTAGTTTCATGAAGAGATTATATAATTTATAACCCCTTATAAACTTATAACCCCTTATAAACCTTTATAAAACTTAGAAAATACTAGTTCCATGAAGAGATTATATAATTTATAACCCCTTATAAACTTATAATCCCTTATAAAGTATTACAAAACTCAGAAAATACTAGATCCATGAAGAGATTATATAACTTGTAACCCCTTATAAACTTATAACCCCTTATAAACTTATAACCCCTTATAAACCTTTATAAAACTTAGAAAATACTAGTTCCATGAAGAGATTATATAATTTATAGCCCCTTATAAATTTATAACCTCTTATAAACCTTTATAAAATCAGTCTATAAGGCGTTATAAATAAATTATTAAAGTATACTTCATTTACAAAAGTTTATAAATTCAGACTATAAAACTTTATTAGGATTATAAATAATTTATAAATGTTTATAAATAATTTTTAAAGATTTAAAAATCATTTATAAGCCTTTATTAATAGTTTATATATACATATATATTCCTGTAAATGATTTATAAACCTTTATAAAATCACTTATACGATCATCCAGACCAGAGTATATATAAACCATTATAAATAACTTAGAAATCATTACAAATGATCTATAACTTTTTAGAGATTATTTATAAACCTTTATAAATTATATATAATTCCTTACAAATAATTTATAAACCATTATACCTAATATATAAACATTTTATAAACCATTATAACCATGATTCGTTCTCTCTCTCCTTACACCCTTATAAAATTGTTTATAAGGATTTATAAAAATTTCTAAAAGTAATTCGTTTATAAGGTCTTAAAAATATAGAGATTTGTAGAAAACTTTTGTCTAAAATATAAACTAGTTTTTAAGGGTTTATAATAGAAATTTTCTATAAGGGTTATAAATCATTTATAAGAATATTTAAAATTGTTTATAAGGGTTTATAAAATTATTTATAAGGATTTATAAAATTATTTATAAGGGTTTATAAAATCGTTTATATAGATTTGTGGAATTCCAAAAGGAAGTTCATTCGATACTGCCAAGCACAAGTTGTATTACTGCTTTCTTGATCCAAGCGTGCCCATAAATAGAGGGTGCTAAAGAATGAGAAAGGAGATCAAATGCATCATCTCTTGCAGCAATCTTTTTAATGTCATGTAGGTCTCGCGGGGTGTAGATAGGTGCATTTGCCTCTTTGTTGAGCAGAGAGATATTATTGCCTATGAGGATAGTCCTACACAGAGAGAGCTCGGTCAAGATTATCACAGAGAACAGACCAAGATATTGTACACCTAAAGACTCCATTAACGCTACCCTTGCTTTTGCCAGGAAGAGCTTTGCAAATACCAACACTAGCCACTCTATCTCCTGGCTTGCACGAGTCAGCCAAGTCATCCTCAGCGATAACATCAACACTTCATGGATGCTGACCAGGAGCAGCATTTTCAGGAACTTCTTGAATTGACAAGGTCTGGCGATCTTTGTATTTGCACAGGCCATACTCAGTCACCAATAAGTTGCCATTATCATCCTGAAAACCCAAAAAAAAAAACAGTAACAAGCAAATCTTGAAATATAAAAGGTAAATTAACAAAGACCATACCTTGTAGGATAGATAGAGCCGGTGGGCAAATCAGCGTGGGAGGTTATGTCTGGATACTCTCGATTGGTGGGTCTATTTGTATAATAACATATACTTGTGTGTCAGCAATTTTGCAGATACGTGTGATAACTATAGAAGCTGCACTGAACACAATAAGAATAGGAGAATAACATACTGTCGTAAGCTTCCTTGTACATGTCAACAATGCCAGACCCAATACTCTTCCTGTAGAAATCCCAATCAATGGGTTCCGGCTCCTTCAACTCACACCAAACCAAAAATACATTAAAAGACATACAGAGAGAGATTCAATGAAATTATATCTTATCAACTTTCTATGAGAACAACAATCTCAGATCAAATCGAATCACCTGATCGATCTCAGATTACTTTCTATCTTTTTTTGGTCAATTGAACCAGAATCAGGACTCCGGCTACATCCTTCACAACAGCAACAGATCATTCACGCACCTCAATACCTTCATCACCATCCCTCTACTGGCCATCCTGTCCAAAGTTACATCCAGGTTCACCCTTCGCAGCAGCACCAGCCTAATCCCTTTTATTATACCACAGCACCAGTCCCACCTAAGCCTTACAATATGCCCGTCACACAATCTGTTAGTGCGAGTGGTTCTCTAGCCATGATGGCTCCACCACCTAACAACCATTTTAGAAATACTCCTGACGGCAAACCTGAGCCTGGGGTTTACATGACGACGCAGCAAGCTATGGGTGGTGCTCAGATTGTTCACCAGGTACCCATAAGTCAGCAGCAGTTCATGGGGTATTCTCAGATTCATCACTACGCTCATCAACAATATGTACGCCGGAGACTCTATCGCAATCGTGGCGCAGATGCCTCACTTAACTCATCCCAATCTTCTAGCTTTCATCACAAAATCAATTGCCGACATCTCACATATCCTATTTAGCCGTAGTTCGTCGAAGTTCGTCGGATTGGATATGGAAGAAGAAGATTACTTTCATATTTAATTGAGGATAGAATGGTCATTTTCCTATTGAAACTTTAAAGGTAAAAGTGATTAAGGTAAAGATGAAATGTGGTAGCATGAAAGTGGTAGTTTAGAAAATTTCCCTACTTTTTGTTATACAAATTGTCCATTTTCAAACACTTGCATGAACCGTCCTACTATGGAGGGGCTGCATGCTTTGTTTGTTGATATTGAAAAAGTCAAAATATATAAATAAGAAAATAATATTAGTAATGAAATGCATTATTTTATAAGTCAACAAGGAGAAACAAGTTTAACAAAAAAGAATCAATAAAACAATGATTACACAAAAGACCAGAAAAGATTGTATAATAATAATAATCTAATCTATATCCAAATCCAAAGTTATATGAGACTGCTTTTACTAAAATCACGATTTCTTTCAATCGGATTTTCTTTCTTTCTTGGCCTGCAAAGTAGTTTCCAGGTGTACAAGTCCAGCGTGACAATTAAAGAGCTTATGTGATCAATGACGTATATTGAAATTCCCATTAACCACCAAGAAGCAAGAAGGAACAAAGAAAAACAGAGAGTCTAGAGCGGGAGAAGATGAGACTTTCTGTCTTTTCTCTTTTTCTTTTTGGCTGAGTAATGTGGGGCTAAGCATAGTACATGTACAAGCTATTTCCAGCGGCACAAGCAATTGAGTTCTCACTTGGATGCCAAGCAAGATGCAGCAACTTTGTTTTGTAATCAACAGCATTGCTACTCCCATCCACTGCAGGACTCTCTGATCCTGCTTTTCACCATTTCAGTGTATTTACTACTAATTTGATTCTTAAACAGTATATATACTTACTTAAATAACAAAGGAGAGAGAGAGAGAGACTGACCTCTACCTACAACACGCGCTATACTGCCTAGTCTGGATGGCCTCGAGGGAACTGGGACATGTCTCCTAATATAAACCACAAAAGAAAGGTTCATATCACTTGCGAAAGGTACCCACTAACTCTTAATAGCTTTTACCAAAAGTTTTACCTCATAGGATTTCTGCTTGCTTCTAAGGTTGCAGACTCACTACTTCCCGGGGAAACACCAAACACACGGAACAGATTGCTGGATAGAGCAATGTGAGCAGAAGGAATGAGTATAAGGGAGCGGGTACAAAAGAAACATGCTCTGTTTTTTCGGGGGCATTTACCTGTAAGAACCTGTAGCTGCTCGCAATCCATTGCCACTTATACAACACTCGAACTTGTCAAAGATGGAATCGTTTTCATATAAATCACAGAGCTGTAAATTGGCCCAAGAGAAAGGGAGTACCAATCAGCTACGCACCAGCTAGGACAAAACTAGTTCTCTCTCTCTAGAGTATAGGAAAACTTACCTTGGGTTTCAGATACTCATGAACCTGGAAAGTTGATACCGGACCTGAATCCATGTTGATGTCCCATAACTAAAATCCAAAACAGCATGACCATAGGGAAGAATTAGAAACCAGACACTGATAGTTTATCATATCTAGTGCCGATGAAAAGTATGGAACCTTAAGTGTCATGTAGTCACGGCTAAGGAGATATCTTCCTTCTTTCGCAAATTTAATGTCTGACACTGAAGCAATTATCTCAGTGAAGAATGATTTAGGACCTGCTGCCTCTGGTTCCTCAAACCTGCAGAAACAAACCAGTGTTAGCTTCAGTGTGTTACGAGAGATGTTTTGATGAAACTTAAAAAAAGAATTGAAAGTCTTACAATTTGGAATGTGAATCACATAAAGCTGATTGACGCAGATCAAGCAGGCGAATAGAGCCTTTGGAACTGCTATAAGCTAACATATTGCAATGGGTAGGATGAAACTCTGCTGATGTGATAACCTCTGCAAGAACGAATTGTGAGGTTTAGCATATCCCTATTGCTTATTGGACTTGAAAGAGCAGTAAAAAAGCAGGGCTGTCTTACCAGATAGATCTTCCATTTTCTCAGGCTTGACATCAACAATGTTGAAGCTTTGATTGCTAATCTCCAGATTCCATAGATTTATTCGCAAATCATCAGCAGAAATAAATGTTTCGCCGTCACTGATTAAAATAGAAACAAATTTTATGAGCCAAACATTGATAATGGAAGTATGGATTGGTTTATAAAGAAAGACACTGATTCATCAGACGCCTTACAATGACATCATAAGAAAAAAAATCACAGTGGAAAAAAAGCAATTAGTAGCAAGAAGGATATAAAATGGGGTGAATATGAATAAGGTACCTGTTATTTGAGATGGAATTGATATGATAATCATGAGCATGAGAATAGACTCTTCGACATCTAGCCACAGGGCTCGACTCAAGGCTAGTTACCTGTATATTGCCAAAATGAAGTATTAGTCTCTACAAATGAGTAAATTACAAGTAACTTTGCATGACTTGAGAACCAATTCTTGATCAAAAGAGCACGGGGATTAGAACTAAGAAGCACAATTCTAGCATCAATGAACTGAATGGAAACTTGATCATGTGAAAAAGAAAGAACCACAAATTATTCAGAATATACAACTTACCACTGGCAACCGCAGCGATGAGATGGCTTCAGGTACTCCTCCGTTTGCGGTTGTAATGCTTGAATTGCTAGAGCTTGGAGCTTTTGAAGGATCTGAATTTACTTGACAAATTTTCTTGATCTTCTTGTCTTGAACCTGTTAAAACTCACATGAGTAAGCAAAAAAAAAAAAGAATTCACCTCTACGCATACACATCTCAGGTTATAGATAATACAAAGAAAAACAACTCTTTACAATAAGGATATATCCTCACCTTCCAATACTTGATGGTTTTATCGTTAGTAGAAAGGAGAAAAAGAGCGCCATTGGCTGTTTGACACCATCTAATTTTGTTGATCTTTTCCTCTATCTCCAAACTCTTGAGATAATCAAACTGGTAGACAAAGATCAAGCATAAAAACACGAACATAGTAATTAGCACATACTGCAATCAGGAAAAGAGAGTAAAATAAATAATAATAGTACCTCAGGGTCATGACTCTGAAACTCTGTTTTATAACGAAACTCCGGGTGCCTCAGTGAATAATCAGTTTCTTCAAGTTCCCTTCTATCTCCTCCACTGCTCTGTAATTGATATATAACATAATAATCTAATGTCACATTCCCATTTCCTCATAAATCATTTGCAAAGGCAAAGACACAAGTGGATGGAGAGGGAGACAATTACATTTCTGACATGGCTTCTCTCGAAAAGAACAACGCGTCCTCCACGGTCACCAGTAGCAAGATGGTCTCCGGAATGATCAAACTCGATTGCTGATATCACATCAACTGCAGACAAAACACACAGGATCCTCCTTTCAAACAACAGAATCGAATCTCAGCTACAAAGAGAGCATAATAAGAGATACAAAACTTTATTTAAAAAACAAAAATCAAAACTTTCCAATAGATCTAAGAACCCTAATCCCCAATTAGACGGAATAAGATCGAGAATCGTAAAAGTCAAAAATTCGGAACCTTCTTGAACTTCTTCGCCAGCGCTGCGTTCACCGAAGACCTGAGAGAATCTCCATTCAAGAGGCAGAGATGTGTCTGCCGAAGCTGCTGCGACGACCTCATCATCATCGTCACCGTTCATTCCCCGATTCACTCCTAAACACACACACTCCTTTGGGATGTTTTATACAAAAAGGCTAAAATGGCTGATCCGAGTACGATCAGGACCCGATTACGAAGGAAAGCGATTTGAGCTCGCCGGTTGTTTTTTTTTATTCTCTCACGGCAAATCGATGAAAGGTAAGAGGAGAGAGTTTGAGATGATTCCCAGATTTCGACAAACAAATGAGATCACAACACAACACAACACTGTCCCTTCTCTCTCTCGGGACTTGATTAAATTATTAAAGACAGTTTTATGTTTTTGTTTTTTAATAAGAAAGATGTTTTAATTATTTTTTTGGTTTTATCAGCTTTTTATGGAAGGAGTTTACCATTTTCAATTACTTTTTTAAAAAAGTTAACATATTACTCCCTCTGTTTCTGAATAAGTGTCATTCTGACATTTTTCACGTATATTAAAAAATCATTTAATTTTGCATGTTTTCCATATAAAAACACTATTTCCCATACACTTACTCCTATTTCAACCAATAGAAAAATAATCTGCAAAATAAAATCAATAAATTATGCATCGAAAACCTAAAACAACACTTATTTTGCAACGAAAAATTTCCTCTACAATGACACTTATTAAGAAACGGAGGGAGTAATATAGAGAAATCGCATTTATTTACAAATTTACCTTCTTTCTTGAGAGGGCAACCCAAATTTACCTTCTCTGTATGTGACAATCATATATATAAAGAAAGCAAAAATATATTATTTTCCATTTTCTCTTATAAAGTGTTGAGAAATTAGTGGATATGTATTTTTTTTGCATTTTAAAGTTTTTTTGTGATAAAGATCTCTTGATTTTCAATATCATACATTTGTTTCTATCCATTTCTATCAGTAAAAAAACTGCAGTTATTTGAGTATTTTAACATGAATCGACAGTGTTTTTTTCACATATGTTGATGTGTATAAAGACACTAATTACAATGTGAGATTTATGTCTTATATGACACTATCACTACAAAAAAAACCTCTTTTCTTAGCACGAAGAAACTGCTATCATATGCCTTTGATAGCATATTATGAACCGCTATGTCTGCCCCAGCTATAATAGGTATAACACATCTGATAGCGGTTTTGTACCTGCTATTATAAATAAGAGATATAATAGCAGTGTTTATTTTTGCTATTATACGGTAACATTACATAATAATAAATTAAATTAAAATAAATAAAATTAAATTAAAATTGATCTATAATAAAAAATATAATAAATTTTATTTATGATTTAAAATCGGTTTACAAATAGAATCCGGTTTACAAAACTTAACCAAACTAAAATTAAGTAAACCAAAAACCTATTAAACCAAAAACCTATCCTAACTCCTAACCCTAATCCCCGGGTCTCTCCTCCTCCTCCTCCTCCTCCCGTCATGGTCACCGGCTCCTCCACCACCAGCCCGGGAAAGATTCTTCTGTATACTCCTCTCCCGTCACCATCGAGCTCCTTAAACTCCTTCTCGAGAAAAGCGCATCATTCTTCCCTACGCACCACCACTGTACATCTTCTTCTGCTTCATCTACATTTTTCACCGGAAAAAAAATAAAAACAAAATCATACTCTAAAGTCAAAATCAAAACAGATAGAGAGAGAGAGAGAGAGACTCCCGATTCCTCTCTGATGCGCCCGGTTCCTCTCCGATGCGTTTCATCTCCGGTGAGCCTCTGGCGTTCGTCACCGACGAGTCTTCCTTACCAGCGAGTCTTCGTCACCAGAGAGTCTTCGTCATCTCCATTATCATCTTCATATGTCCTCTGTTGACTAAATCTGAGAAAATAAAATATGAAAAAAGACAATAAACTTTCAATCTGGAGAGAGGAGAGAAATGAGAAGTGAAGAGAAAGAATAAGATGAAGAAAACAGGAGCAGATTCATACGAAAAAAGAGAGAAAAGAATGAAGAAGAAGATCTGTGGGTGTCGGCACAGAGAGAAAGAAGAAAATAAAATAAAATAAAAAGAATAAATCTGAACCTTTAGATCTAGGTTAATCTAACAGCTTGTAAGGGTTATCCTTGTATCAGTTTCTGATTGGTCAGAAGTTTTATTTTTCTTTTAATTAATTTTCATATAAATTTAGTTTAAAATTTTAGTGTAGTTTATATGTTTAGTATATTTAATAGTTATGTTTTATTTTGTGGTTTATATAGATCTAGTTGGCACGATGGTAACTTTATCTTTTTTGTCTTTTCTTTTAGCCTGTTTTTCATTATTTGATAATTTTTTTGTTTGTAATTTTTTAAGTTGTGTTTAATTCAAAATTGATATTACGTAGTTTATAATTTACATTTTTAGGTTTAAAATTAAAAACTCGGAATAAAGTTAGAAAATGTACTTGTAATTAAATTTAAAGTGGTTTAAGTTGTGAACAAATATAAAGTAACTGAAACTTTAAGATTAGTATTTAGAGTGTTTTGAGTAACAATTGGTGTTTGGTCTTAGAATTGTAGTATTTTTGAAAATTTAAGTGTAGAGCTATTTAAAAAAAAATTAAGTAGAGAATTTTAGATTTGAAGTTTGAAGTAGAGTTTAGGTTTGAAGTGTAATGTTAAGGTTAGTTTAAGAGTTTGAAATCAATTTTTGAAAATAACTAAAATTTGAGTTTTAATCTAAGACTTGGAAGTAAAATAAGAACAATAGGGGTGTTGAATACAATATGAGTGTTTTATTTATAATTTGTAGTATATGGTTTGTGCATAGAGTTTAGGGTTTTAATATATGTTTAGGGTACAAAGTGTGACTAAAGATTTAAAATTTGTGTTTTGGAAATTATATATTAAAATTAAAATGATTAATTCTGAGTTTAAGTTTAGAATTTCAGATTAAAGTATTAAAATATTAGAGTTTTAAGGTTTATGTTTAGAGTTTAGGATTTAATACATGTTTAGGGTTTAGTGTTCCAAAAGATTAGAATTTTTTTTTCATAACAGATTTCAAAACAATGCTATCGTAATGTGCTATTGAAAAAAAAAGTTAAAGTTATATTTTGGCGCGTCTCTATTTTTTACTGAAGTATTGGCGGTACTAGTGTTTTTCTTTTCCCGCTCACTAACTTTTCGCAATAGCGTTTATTAACTGCTATCAATGTAAACCAAAATAAAAAATTGATTTTTCATAGCATTTCTGAAAACAGTGCTATCGTATAATGCTATCAATACCCTTTTTTCTTGTAGTGTATAAATTATAGTACGTATTTATTTATTTTTTGTTTTTCAACATAAATTATTATTTTATATAATGTACATTTGATAAAATAAATTTATTTTTTATATATCTGTGAGTGAGAATTTCGATATTATTTCATCATTAAAAAACAAGTATTGATTAGCTTAGCTGTAAATAGGTTTTTAGGTAATTCTTCAGATAAAGATCTAAAGTTGATTTGTTAGATCGGTCAGTACAGTTCTCACTTTTCTTTTACCCTACTTTGATCGTCCATCACACAAACTGTGACAAGTTTCTATTAGTAAGCTTCTATGTAAAAAGAGTGACGCTTCAATTGAATTTCGCTAGGAGTGTTTTACAGTGTCTGAGTGTTCGGATTGGTAGAAAGAAGAGTCCATCCGAAGCTAACAGATACACAATTCTTGCAAATTTTGAATCTTTCATTTTTTTTTCTCTTTCGCTTATAATTATGTTGAATCTAAATTGTTGGTGCAAAAAAAACATTGTAATGTACTTCTTGTTATAGAGTTATTCCGCGAAAATGGTACTATAGCTTGTACATCTATACCATGGTAGTAACTGGTTCTCCTTGGATTGTTCTAGTATATAGGGGATACACGATTACATGGTCACATGGCACAGCACAAAAATCGTTCACTTTGTTATGCTCTGTCTTTGACACTCTTATGCACTACCACCGAAAACAAGCGCTGGTAGCACTTTAGATGCCGACTTCAGGATAACATGAAATGTAAATATTGTGAAAGAGATTATAAAGGTGAACAAGATAATCAGTATCTAGTAATAATTTTGAACTATGATGCATTGGCCTTATTCAGTTGGTGGTTCTCGAGTGAGTGAAGTTTTTTCATAATATATTATATGGTTAGGCTGCTAACTACACAATAGGTGACTAATGACTCTTGTATATATGTATGAAGAGTGTGCTGATATTGGTTGATTAATGAGAAAAAAACATTCTTCTTAAACCAGATCCGAGGATGAGATTTCCCAATCATTCTTTAATGAAGTAAGAAAAAAATAAAGTTAAACAATGTTTTCTTAATGAGTTTCAATTAATTCAAAAGGAAATGAGATTTGGAAATCAAAGTTTGATAAACTATTCTTTTGCAGACTCTTGATAAGTGTTGTAACTGAAGAGCCATCATGTTTCTCTGCCTTTCATATTCTGGTTAGAACAATAATGATTCACTCAGATGAAGAGTTGTAATTCATTTTTACAAGTGATGACACTAAGCACAACTAACATATCAGATTTTATTGTGAGAGGACTTCCTAAGTTCTTTTGTCCACTGAGGACTTCATAAGTTTTTTTTTATCGTCTAAAATGGCTCAAAGCCAAAATTACAAAGCCCATTATTTCGTAAGTTACAAGGACTTCATAAGTTATATTGATGAAAAGTAATAATTTCGTTTTCGCAGAAAAAAAAAGAATTTGTACGTTCGCTTTTAGAAACATCACTTGGCCTCCTGGCCAAACCCACAGGCATGATTCCTGCAAATTTTGTTTAGTGTGGACTATGGAATTCGGTTATGCCTTTACCAACAATATCTGATTTGTTTCGAGAATTCTACTTAAGTTAGGCTCTTTTTTTAGGCTTTAAGAGACAAATAGAGAGAAATATTCTCCAATCCTTATTTTGCATGTTTTGTAAGAAACTATTTTTCTAGGTAAATTATTCATATTTGTTAAAATTTTGATTATTTTTTATACATTTTGCCTAACCATAAAATAAAAAGATATGACAGACGATGAATTTTAGGTACTGAACGGCGACATTCTGAAAACGGAATTCTGCGAAGTTACAAGATTTATTTCAGTTAAAACTAGTTTACCGTTTAGTCAAAATTTAAGAACTTAGTCAAATTGGACTATACCCAATAACCCGATGCTAGCTCATGATTAGGGATAATTGTCATTTCTTATGATATTTTATACTATCAAAACATAATTCCTTATATGATTTTGGTTTTAATTTTCTCTCATGATTATAGTACCATGACACTATTGTCCCATGATGTTGTAGCAGCAGGATTGATTAACTTTATTAATGCCATAAAATCAACGAGACCTTATACTATAATCATCTAGATATTTGTTTACAGCAAAAAAAAGTCATATCTATATATATACCCTAAACCATTAAAACATAACACTAAAGCAAAAACTTTTTTACGGCTACAAAACATAGAGTTACACCTTTTATGTTACATAGCATTACATGTATTAACAATGAGTTTATACTCTCTATCGTGATATATGTGGTTAAAACTATAGTCTTACATAAATCTGCAATATATGTGCTTACAAAATTATACTCTTACAGAAATCCTAATTAATAAGTTCTAGTTATTTTTAAATTAACATCTAGAAACTTTACATAAAGTTGAGTTTTATAAATCAATCTACGATTAATGAGTGAAATTTTTTATAATTATAGTTTTTGGATTTTTTATTGAATATATAAAATATTTATCAAATATAAACGGGTTGATTTTTTTTTCTATTATGAACTAACAAAAATTTATCAACGAAAAATGATCATGTATTTTGAATGTATGGATCAAAATCGAGTGTAGGTATTAATGCAAAGAGGAAATGAAAAATTCGCATTTGTGTGGTCAATTGACCTTCTCTTTATATCCATTCAATTGGTGATGATTCATCTCAAAATCAAACTAAATCATGCTCTTATTTCCTACAAAATTTGTGTACAAGTCATCATTTTGCAAAATTGTCAACATAATATTTAAATCATGTTATAAATCTATTCAACATATAAACTTGCATTTGACTTTATAAACATAATATATTATATATGTCTATTAGACTCTTTAAGTTGTTATATAGTACTGAATAAAATAAATGAAATTTTAATATGTTTTAGATTTGAATATCAACACTATAGATCCAATCCACTAACCCACTCCTAATCCAAGACCTCATGTACAAAAAAAAGGAGATATTGGAGAAAATATCACTAAGAAAGGATGTGTTTGACCGTTTGGTGAAGAAAAACTAATGTCCAAATATTTTGAGAGATAGCATAAGAATTTTCTTATAGTTGTATATTTATAATATAAATATTAAGATAGGTGGGGTTGGTGAAAATTATCGACATTTTATTTTTCATTTTACTTCTGACTGTAGGTTTGGTTTATCGTCAACAACATGGGCCCACTCTCCCACCAAAGCCCAATCAATATATATTTCGCTTTTTTCGCTTTCTTCACCAACCCACTCTTCTTTCACCAAACCCATTTCCTTTATTTCCAGTCACACCCCTGTATTTCGTATTCTTCCTATTTCCAACCCATAAGTTCTTCTTACGTTGAATTGATTGACTTCAAGATTCGGATTAATGGCTTTGATTTCATATATGACAATGGTCAAGAGTTCAGATATGTTTCTCGGTAATGTGTATATTTCCTTTTTTTTGATCGAAATGTGTATATTTCATTTTATAGAACAAAAGTAGACAACATCTGCTGTTAAAGAGAATATTCAAAAAGTCAAAATATATACAAAGATTTATACCAAAGTAGTAGTAAACATTCATTACACATATGACATATACAAAGTGGTAAAAATCTAACTTTTTTTAATATCTTTTTTGATGACCCAGGTCTCCGGTTCGCTAATTGGACGACCGACTATCCACCCGAAGGCGGTCCTGGACGCTGCGCCCCGCATGTTAAATTTGCGCAGTGGCCGAGATTCGAAGTTTTTTTTTAATATCTTTTTCTGAAAGATAATGATTTATATTTTCTATTTTCGTCAAAAAAACCAATGTGTTTACTCAATGGATATGTTTAACACGCATAAATTATATAAAAATACAGTATACTAATGAGTTTTTTTCATAGATACGTGATTTTCAGCAATAAAAATGCAGCTCACCAAACGCGACGTGAAAAATTCAGAAGTGAGAAACCATACTCTCGATGTAATGACTACAGTACCCTTAAAACCGTAAATTACAGTATTACCCTTTCCACCTACCCCGCAGTTCTTCTCCGGTGAAGTCCCTATATGAGCTCCTCCGAGACAGCTCCTGTCTCCTTCAGGCCAAAGCCTTAAAACACACAAACACAAAACCAAAACCTTTGAATATCAAAACCAAAGAGTTAAATCGTCTCAAAACTCAAAATGGCTCCACAAGAAGACGCCATGCAGAAACAGAACAGTGACGTCATCTTCCGATCAAAGCTTCCGGATATCTACATCCCGAACCACCTCCCCCTCCACGAGTACATCTTCGAGAACCTCTCCGAGTTCGCCTCCAAGCCCTGCCTGATCAACGGCCCCACCGGCCACGTGTACACCTACTCCGACGTCCACGCCGCTTCCCGCCGCATCGCCGCCGGTTTTCAAAAACTCGGCGTCGGACGAAACGACGTCGTGATGATCCTCCTCTCGAACTGCCCCGAGTTCGTCCTCTCCTTCCTCGCCGCCTCCTTCCGCGGCGCCACCGCGACCGCCGCGAACCCGTTCTTCACCCCGGCGGAGATCGCGAAACAGGCCAAGGCCTCGAGCTCGAAGCTCATCGTCACCGAGGCTCGCTACGTCGACAAGATCAAGGACCTCCAGAACGACGACGGAGTCATAATCGTCTGCACGGACGAGGAGCCTTCCCCGATCCCGGAAGGCTGCCTCCGGTTCTCCGAGTTGACTCAGTCGACGGAGGAGATTGAGGCCGTGGAGATCTCCTCCGACGACGTGGTGGCGCTCCCTTACTCCTCCGGCACGACGGGTCTGCCCAAGGGAGTGATGCTGACTCACAAGGGGCTTGTCACGAGCGTCGCGCAGCAAGTCGACGGAGATAATCCGAATCTTTACTTCCACAGCGATGACGTCATACTCTGTGTCTTGCCTATGTTTCATATATATGCCTTGAACTCGATCATGCTGTGCGGGCTTAGGGTTGGCGCGTCGATCTTGATCATGCCTAAGTTCGAGATTAATCTGCTTTTGGAGCTGATACAGAGGTGTAAGGTGACGGTGGCTCCGATGGTTCCGCCCATCGTGTTGGCGATTGCGAAGTCGCCGGAGACGGAGAAGTATGACTTGAGCTCCATTAGGGTTGTGAAATCTGGCGCAGCTCCGCTTGGTAAGGAGCTTGAAGATGCCGTCAGTGCCAAGTTTCCTAATGCCAAACTCGGCCAGGTATGTCTGGATTTGTTTGTTCTTTTTTTGTAACAGCAGTCTGGATTTGTTTGTTTATTCGGGAATAAGGAATCATAAGATATTAGAAAATAATAATTAATAAATGGAATGGAATCACATTATCAATCTAGGATCTAGCAAAAGAGGATTATTGAGTATACAGTAGGTGACTTAGCTAAAAATCATTATGAAAGTTTACTGTATTTAAGTAAATACTGGCTATGAACAATTAAATATTTTAGCAAAAAAACGTATATTTATATGCTAAGTAATCCATGGTTATTTAGTATGAATATTCATCTCTAATCTATACACAAAGAAACAAATAATATCTTATCTTCAATCTAAAAAAGACATTATTCAAATGATTTAATTATTTTATTTTATTTTTCTGACATCGTGATTTAATTATTTAGATTAATTATTAGAGGATCTTTAGTATTGACATAACCAAGATATGTATGAGAAGAGTGACAGATTCTAACAATTAAAAGTTGATGTTACCCAAACAACATAAATGCAGATTTTATATTTATTATTTTGGTCACTAGTTTTGCAAAAATGTTAGATATAAAATTAAATGCTCAATAATCTTGATTTTTACGTATTTTGAAAAATTTATTAATGTATTTATAAAAATGTTTTATGTGATTAGGGATACGGAATGACGGAAGCAGGTCCGGTGCTAGCAATGTCGCTAGGTTTCGCAAAAGAGCCGTTTCCGGTGAAGTCAGGAGCTTGTGGTACGGTGGTTAGAAACGCCGAGATGAAAATCATCGATCCAGACACGGGAGACTCACTTTCCAAAAACAAACCTGGAGAGATTTGTATCCGTGGTCACCAGATCATGAAAGGTTACCTCAACAACCCGGCGGCTACAGAAGAGACCATAGACAAAGAAGGTTGGCTTCACACCGGAGACATCGGGTTGATCGATGACGACGACGAGCTTTTCATCGTGGATCGATTGAAAGAGCTTATCAAGTACAAAGGTTACCAAGTGGCTCCGGCTGAGCTAGAGGCTCTCCTCATCGGTCATCAGGATATCACCGACGTCGCCGTCGTCGCGTAAGTACAAAAGAAAAACTTAACCCTATCTTCTTATATAGATCTGTTGGTTTCGTAGTTGTTGCGTAAGCAGCACGTTTAGGAAGGATCATGCTTTGTTTCCTAGTGGTTAAGTGTCTCTTTTTTTTTTGTGAAAAAGTTTTAGTGGCCATGCGAAATAGTTTATAATTCCCATTAGTATATAATTCCCACTAGTGGTTAAGTGACAGACTTTAACATCAAAACAGAACACTAACACAAGATTTTAAATTACGTTGAAGCTTTTGTCCTTAGTCAAGAAACGTGGCGCTAAAGCATTCATCCAATAATATGAAACGAACATGTTTTTGGTTCGTTGGCGCCTACGGTTAATGACAGCGTCCTTTGTTGTCACATTCTTACACTTGCTTTATTTTGTTTTGTTCTGTGTAAATTGACAGAATGAAAGAAGAGGCTGCTGGTGAAGTTCCCGTTGCATTCATTGTGAAATCGAAGGATTCAGAGTTATCAGAAGACGAAGTGAAGAAATTTGTGGCGAAACAGGTAAAAAATGAATTTGCGGTTTTTTAATTTTATTTTGATCATTCCTTGAATTTTAAGTTCTTGATATTGATTACCGCATGAATTTTTGAGTTCTTGATTATTGCATGAAAAAATATTGAATTACTTATTTGTGTTTATCTGTTTGAATCACACAGGTTGTGTTTTACAAGAGAATCAACAAAGTGTTCTTCGTTGAGTCCATACCTAAAGCTCCATCAGGGAAGATATTGAGGAAAGATCTGAGGGCGAAACTAGCAAATGGGTTGGTGAACTAAAGAAAGAAAAGCAAAATATGTTTCATTGTGTATGTACATACAAATACGTTTGACGAAGGAAGAAGAGGAACTCAAAAGGATCAACCAATGTCTGTTTGCTTTTGTTTGTTTCTTGTTGTTTCATGTACTGAGCCTTTTTTTAATGAAAGGTGGTTTCTTTTTTTTTGGGTTTCATGTAACTTGTGCTGGAGAAAACCAGCAGACTTTTTTCATAAAATAAATTACTCTTATTATCAAACATTTCATGAATCTCATGGTCCGTTTGCAAGAAACAGTGCTAATTAAGCTAAGCTAGTTCAGCTTAGAATGTGGAGTACAAAAAGACAGAGATGGTAGTAGGCCTAGGAATCAAATGATTGGTCAAGTGAGAGATGCACGTTTGACTCCTACTGAAGTACTTGGTGAAATTAACTATCATACGGCGGATCCAGAAATGTTTTTAATCGGGGGCACAATATAATTATAAATTAATTAATTTTTAATAAATTTTTTATATAATATACAATAAAAATAAATAACAAAATGAAGCTTAAAGTATTATACTACATTTAAATTTGGTACCATGACACTATAAACAAACTAATCATAAACTATTTTGATTTTCTTTTTTTTCAAAATTTAATATAGGTGTCTTATTGTCAAAATAGTTTATGGGAAAGTATAAAGTATTTTTGAACTAATGATGTGAAACAATTGTTATATTATATATGACTTAGGTAGATTGCTTAAATGATATGGAAAAGAAGATAATTAGTTTGAAAAACAAATAAATGATCTTAGGATAAAAAAAGAAAGACAAGTGATATAAATGAAATTAGTAATAAATTAAATGTAGGAAAGGAAGCTGTCTTTAATTTTTTTTACAATATTAAATAGAATTCACATGAGAATATAGAGTAAAAGGAAGAAATAGGAAAAATGAGTAAAATATAAGTTGGTAATAAGGGACATCCAACCTCGCTCCAAAACATAATGGGGCACTATTAGCCACTGAACTTATGATGCAAAAGTATTATAAAAGTAGCAGGGGACACTTGACCCCATACCTTATAACGTGCATCCGCTCCTGATCATGAGCGCAAAGTGATTCAAACTAATGTTCTGAAAATTGCTAGCGATAATTAGACATTTAATAGAGAAATTGTTCTTTTGGTCTGACGCTGCCGCATCGTCAGGCGTCAAAGAAAATACAAAGAAAACAGTTTGTTTTACAGAATCCTCATTTAATTGGTGTCTCTGCGTTTTGTAAAAATCAATTGCGTCCTCCATTTTCTCCGACGCTAGATTTCACAGCGTCACAAATCTCCGTGAATTTTAGGTCGCGGTACTGTTAGCATCTATTCTATAAACACTGAAAGGAAGGTTACATTCACGATAAAAGCCATGTCCTTTGTATTTTCTTTGACAATGGAAGCTGCGGCAGCGTCGACCAAAAGAACACGGCTAATTTTTAAGGGCGTGTAGGCCGATTTTTTAATGCCTAGACCGATTTTAATAAAAAATTGATTGCAAATATTGTACAAGACTATACGTTTGCCTCAGATAAGCACAAGACAATACCAATAGTTTGTCCAAACAACAAGACATAATTAACCTTTAGTGTAGAAACATTATCAGACAAAACTAAACCTTTAGCGTGGAGGAGGCATGAGTTGATGCAGATTCTGAGAAGACCTGTTCTGACTCTGACTCACTCCTCTACGCAGAAAAGGATGTTGCAAAAGCTGAACAGCAGTTTGCCTCCTCGCCGGTTCTCTCTGCAAACAACAAGAAACAAAATGCCGAAACTCCGGAGATGCAGAGGCAGGAGCTTCAGGCGGCTGAGACATACAGATAGCACACATAAGACTCGCCCAATCACCAAGCCTACTCACATTGAAAGGAAACCTCCCCAAGAAAAACTCGAGAACACTAACACCAAAGCTCCAAATATCACCAGCGCAACCATCATACATCCCCTGATTCAAATCCGTGTTGATCCTCTCGGGACTCATGTAAGCAATGGTCCCAACAGAGGACTTACACGGAGACAGGGTCTGAGCCAAGACCCTACTCACTCCAAAGTCAGCAATCTTGACGTTACCGTCCGAGTTCACAAGCAGATTCGAAGGCTTTATGTCTCTATGAACTATATGACGTCCGTGAAGATAAGCCAAACCGTTCAGTATCTGACTCGATAGGTCAGCTAACTCCTTCTCGTTAGAGACGTGGGCGCCTTGTAAAGATCCTCGGTCCATGAACTCGAGCAAGACCTGGATCTCTCCGTTGCGATCGTACATCTCGTGGCATTTCACCACGTTGGGGTGGTTCACGTCGCGGAGGATCTTGATCTCTCTGCAGATGTGGAGACGAACGGTGTCGTCGTGGTTGCCGTTGAGTATCTTGAGAGCGTATACGCGGGAGGTCGGACGGTGGACCACTTTGTAAACCGTTCCACCTGCTCCGCTTCCGATCCGGTCGCCACGTTCTAGGTCTGAGTAGGTTTTAGGCTCTGAGGTGGCGGTGGTGGAAGGTGGTGGGAGGGGGAGAGGTACGGCGAGGGAGACGTCGCGGCGGTGAGGAAGAGGTAAGGAGAGGTCTAGACGGCGGCGAGGAGGACGGTTCTTGACCGGGGCGGTTGCTGCTGGTTGCGGTTTGATCGGTTTCATCGGTTTGGCTTAAACTTCAAAGGTTGGGTCTGAAGCTATTATTGTTACGTGGTTTAGGAACAAGTCTTCTTTCGTATTGGTCGTTGTCGTCTTATAGGGTTTGGCAGGGTTTGAATCGTTCTTGGTAGTAGGAGAGGGCGATCGAAAAGAGAATAATGAAGGTTCGTCGAAATAAAATTTGATAAATCTGATAGGACAGGTGTTGTTTCGATTGGGAAACACTACAAGCACTGAAACCACATGTTCTGTTTACACTTCAATTACAATCATGTCCCTCTCAAAGGTTTTTAAGACCATACGAGAGCTTGAATCGCACTTCCGTGTGAATATTTTTTTTTTCTTTTGTAAATGTATAATATTGATATTTATCTTAAACATTTTAAATATATGATTTATTTTATATACTTTGCTATTTTATAGTATAACTAACCATTTTGGAAATGATGATATATAATATGTTAGCTCTCATCTGAGTAAATGTTTAATTAAAATCATATTATATAGCAATTATATATTATATAGCACTATAGCTAGGAAAATATTAAAGGTTAATTATATAATAAAATCATATAGTCGTATAAATGTAATTTAACAATCATAAATTCGGATTAATAGTCAAAGAATGTTGTCTTATATTGTATATTTCTGAGGCAAAACAACTAAGATCCTGACTGGTTCAAACGCAGCGGTTGCAGGAGTTTACGCGGGTGGTTGCAGTTTGAGAGATTTGTACGACTGGTATTCCGGTTAGAAATTGGTGCGTTTGCGGGATATTTATGACTTGTTAACTACCAAATGCATTAGTGGTTAAATTATAAATTAACAATATTTATATTTTATATAATTATAAAATTTTCAAAAAGCATAATATTATAATAAATAAAAAATCATATTTAGAAAGTTGTAATTTTAATTTTTTAAAAAATTATATAAAAAATATTTTTATTTTAAAAATTTATAATATTAACTAAATATATAGATACTCCCTCTGTTTCAATATACATGATGTTTTAAGGTTGTGCACAATTATTAAGAAAGTTGTTTTTATCTTTATAATGTCATTAAAATATAAATTAAAAAAATATTAAACCAATTACAAAACAAATTACAAAATATCATTGAATACACAATTTTTGATAAAGTTAAAAGTACATTGATATATGAAAATATCATCTATTTAGAAACTTCAAAAACTCTCTAAAACATCATCTATTTAGAAACAGATGGAGTATATTTTAGTATTTTATAATTCCAAATTAAAAATTTATTGAATATTTTTTTGTATTTATATTATTTTTTAAGAAAAAAAATTTACCCCCCTCCAACCGTCCGGAACCGCTAACGCTAGCTGGAACGATCTAGAGCGGTTTGAGTAATTGTTGCAAAAAATCAACAACAGCTACAAACCGCAAAAAACTGCATTTGCGGGTGGTAGCGAGAAAAAGCAGTCATGTCGTAAATACAAAAGTTCTATTAGACTTTGGAAAATTTTAAATACTAGTAGAATAAATAAGAAACAATTATATACAATTGAATGCTAGTAGTTTTAAATGAAAATAAATGGTGAATATTTTACGGGTGTGTAGTAATTAAGGCAATTTCAAAAATATCTTATTTTAAATTTATTCTTATTCTTAGTGAGATGTAACTTAAATGACAACAACATTTATAAGTAGATAAAAATAAGACTCTAAATTAATAGAATAGACTAGAGTTTGATCCGCACTTTTAAAGCGCGGAATGATTTTCGAAACTAACCAACTTTATTTTATATAAATTTGTGTTTTTAAATGTGTATTTACATTTAATGTTATAAATGAAGTTTTATATTCAGTTTTTTTATTGGCAAACATGATGGCTTCATATGTAATCCAATTTTGGCAAAAATTCTGTAATTTCAAGATCCTAGAAAACCCGTGAAAACTATTAAAACTCGGAATCCAACTACAGGTTGAACCGATAGATAATCCGATTTGATTTAGAATATTATATTTAGAGTATTTTAATATTATATTTAAAGTATTCTAATAATTTTGCAGATGGATTAATATACAATTATATATATATATATATATATAAATTTATTAGTAGCCATAGATCATTATTTATTGTATTAATGAATAAGATATAATTGATTAGTTACTTAAATTTAGTAATAGTATAAATTAAACTCATTAATTTTTTTAAAAATAGATATCCGGTTCCTTAATTTTAGATATGATGTATATTTAATAATAATTAAGTTAGATATAAATAGAAAGAATAGGAAATGTAGTTAAATGTAATCCATATTGGATTATTTGTAAGTTAATAAATATTACTTATATTTTAATAGTATTGATTAGATTTTGATATGTGATTTAAAAGCGTGAGATTATTAATTTTTATCATAAATTTATTTACTAAAAATCAATAATATTATACATATGTATTTTTATAAAAACTAATTAAATTAAAATTCATATGAATATAAGTTCATGAATGGTAATTCCTTTACATACATATTAATTTTTACTTATATTTTAAAGGTTTAAATTATAATTAAAATATTTTTCATCTTTTTGTATTGGTCAAATTTTATTTTATTATTCTTTCAAATTAACTATATGTCATCCAACAGTGATCCAACCCATCTCATACTTGATAAATATATTAAATTATTTTTAATATTCTAATTTAAATATGTTTGATAAAATATAAAAATATTTATTGTTTATATATCTTATTTTATATTTTGTTTTAATAAGTTTAAGTTTGTTGTAAAATTCATGAATATATTTTATTATTTAATTTTGTAATTATAATATAATTAGTAAAAGGATTAATTTACTTTATATATGTTAGATGGTGTAGTAATTTAATTATGAATATAAATTATTTATGTAAATATTATAGAGATGTTATTTCGTATTCTATAAATAAAAAGAATTAGTTTTCGTTTATAATTATATATGAATTTGACTATTTAAAAGTAAATATTCAAAAGAATTTTCTATTTAAATTTTAAATAAAGATAATTAAGGATATTTTAAAAATGAAATCTTAGAAAAAGATATTTAAGAAAATCTTTTGGATATCTTATTTAAAATATTATTAAAATAATAGGTTAGATATTGTATATATATAAGGTTAGATATTGTATATATATATATATATATATATATATATATATATATATATATATATAAATTTAATAATAACTAATTATAAGAAATAATAGGAACTTAGATAAATGTAATGGTCCTACCGAGACTATTTGTAAGTAGATAAAAATTTCTCATGTTTTAATAGTATTGATAGTATTGATGCCAAATTTGATTTTTTTTTTAATATTTTTTTACATCTGCCAAATTTGATAATCCTAGCATACACAGAGTATTTTACTGTCGTAGTGAAATTATTTCGTGTTAGGCAAAAAGCAGTGAAATTATTATTTTTGTTTAATATAAATTAATAGAATCGACGCCCAACCAGAACTAGGGAGAGAATATCGCTCTGTCTTCTCTCTAGTTTTTCCGACTTGATTCCGGCGATATCTGACCGGCGTCGGTGGGCTTCCTCAGCCACGACGTCGGTCGGATTCTCTTTCCACCGATCTACTCCGGTTCGGTTTAATTCGAACGGCTCTGACTCCAGCGATGCATCCTCCATGTGGTGGTCGGCTGGCTTTTTGTCTCCGGCGTTCTTTCCTTCCATTACGGCGAAGAACGGTCGGCTTATCTCCGCGCTCCATCTTCCTTAGATGAAGACGACGGATATAAATATTTAGATTTCACGGTCGGTTTTCCGTTCGAAGGAAAGCTCTAGTTTTTATGGGTGTTTCGGTTGTTGTAGATCGGTTCTTATGGGTGAACGACTCTCTGTTGCTTCACTATTCTGACGTTGTTTGGCGGATGAGATTTCAGCAGAGGATGATTGAAGCTATTTTTAGAAGAATCTCAATCGAGAAGAAGAAAGAGATGGAGTACGGTGACATATGGGTGTGGTGATAGCAATTCCGGTGTGTTCCCGGCGAAAATATTGGTGTTTTCGTCTGCTCCGGCGATGGCTTGGTGTTTGGGTCACGGTATGGTGACGGAGTGATGCGTGGCTCGGTGAGGCGAGAGGTCTCAACACGTGGGCATCCTTGTGCTTCGTAGGGACGTGGGGCGGCTTCTTTGCCGTTTAGTTACTGAATTAAGGTTATATGTTTTTACCCTTTGTGTGTTCTGGGCCTTTATGGCTTTGTATGACTGTGGGTTTTTTTCTTGTGGGCTTAGTCTTTTTAATAAAATTTAATAGATGGCAAAAAGAAAAAGAATCGACGCCAAATTTGATTTTGTATATATATATTTTTTACATCTGCCAAATTTGATTATAGTTTCTTAGTCCTAGCATACACGGAGTATTTTACTGTCGTAGTGAAATGATTTCGTGTTGAAAAATGGCAGTGAAATTTTTATTTTGTTTAGTATAAATTCCTAGTCTATATAGTAAACACCAATTCCGAAGTCCAAATTTGAGGAGTAGAATAATCCATTTAACATCTACTTTTGGCAATAATCCATTTAATATCTACTATTACGTCTTCTCATACAATGGTACCGACCCCAAGAACATCTAATTACACCAATTTCATCCACCTTTAGTCATGTTCCTTTACCAGGATCAGTCATATGTTACAGATTAGGATTTGATTGCGCAATCAGATTGCGCGCAATCAGATTATAGGTCGCAAGTCATAGTTTTAAATTGCTGAAAATTATCAACAACAAAAAAAATAAAATTTCGCTACACTATTCAACTCTCATTAATGACCTACTTATTAATTCATTTGTTGTTTTTATGTAAGCTGAGTATACGCCATAACCTTGTAAAGAAAAAATTTAACAAAAAAATGTATATGTCAACATGATGCTGGAAGTGTCAACATGATTTTCGCAGCAACTTATTATTATTATTATTATTTTTTTCGCAGCAACTTCTCAAATACTAATTGAGGGAATGATCATGGTTCATCTTCATCCTTATGACAATACTCAAATGTGCTGGGAGTTTTATACTTCTTTACTCACATGTATAGAGCTGTCTGCTTATTCGCTTAGAAAAAGTATAAAAGAGTTTAAAGGCATAACAAGAAAATAGCACACAAGTTTCAAGACTGGAATTGAGGTCTCTCTCACTCAAACTCCATTGTTAACAATCTTAAATTCAAAAGAAGGGAAAATGTTGCAGAGTACACAATTTCTTGAATGCCTCACCATTATTAACCTCAAACTTGATATCAAAACGTTAAAAAATCTCAAACTCCAGGTGAGTCAGAACGCAGAACTGTCCAAGAAAAAAAAAAGCGAAACATGTTAGGTACAATAATAGATATAACCTGTGAAATGGTAATAAAAAGCTGATACATCCATCCTCAAACAGACTTCAATCCAAACACAGACATTAAAACTCATATTATTATAAAAACACAGATGACACAACTCATTGTTCAAGACATTATACTCTGTTTCATATTGAACGTGACCAGATCAAGGAAACATTCTCGTAAATTCTAAAAACTGATCTACCAATCCAAGAACATGAAGATAAAAAAATATCAGACATCATAATCTCTTTTATGTTCTCGTGTGTTTGGAAACTACTTGACTAATTAAGAAATTCAACAATTGAAAAGTCTGTATGGAACTTGATCAGATCCATGACAGCAACAAGAACAAATAAGAAAGTCAATGACAACAACAAGAACAGATCTGAACAATACCAACAAGATTTCGACAAAAAAAAAGAAGAGCTTACTTGGTCTCTCTGGCTTTCCGCCAGCCCATTTGGAGAGAGAGAAATGGACCTTCTCGCGATTAAGGGCTTCAGCTTTGAAAGGCTCCTTGAGACAGTTCCTCACGAGATTCGCGCAAATGTTTGAGTAGGTGATGTATGTCATCCCCGCCGCTCTCCAGAACGGAACCGCCGCCGTCGATGCCATCTCCGATCTTCTTTTCTCTTTTTCTTCTTCGCTCCTGATACTTGAGAAATTGACAACAAGGGAGAGATGGGGAGCCTGGTTCTCTTGTGCCCTAATAATAATCTTTTCACTCCTACTAAGCCTATTGGGCCTTTGTCCATTAATAAACCGGTCCACTAAATGTCAATTTTTCTATCTATTTTTTCAATAACACAATTGCTGGAGTCCTGTTCGGTTATTAATGTTTCAAGTTTTTAGGATAAAAGATTTCAATCACATTTAAATATTTCTAAATTTTGTTTGGGTTTGGTTTGGATCTTCGGTAGGTTTGGATTTGAAAAATTCATTTAGATTATTTTAAAATGTTAAAATTTATTATATATTTTAAATTTCTCAAATCTATAAAAATAATATATTACATATAAATTTGAATAACATATAACAAAATATTTACATTTAACATATAAGTTGGTTTGGTTTGAATATTTGGATAGATAATCAATAAATGTTTTAAGTATTTTTCTAGTTTTGATTATATTTTAGCTATTTTCGACATTTACTTTGAATATTTGTATATATTTACAAGTATTTTGGAAATTGTAAAAGCATCTTATATATTTTGGATATTTTAATATATGTTAAATGTTAAATCTATAAAAAAATCAATATATTTAGGAATATAAATCTATTTCGGATACATCAGTATGTTCGAAATACTTCGGTTTAGGTCAAAATCGATTCTCTATATGCTAAAATTTTAAAACTGTTCAGATATTTAATTTGTTTTAATTTAAATTTGGTACTATTTTTTGGATCAGGTTCGGAACTAAGCGTCATGGTTACACTTAGTGGTTTCGCAATCCATTCTTTTCAATTGTTGGAAGAATCAAACTCAATGTAGATTTATTACTCTATCTAAAACTTATTTTGAAATGAATTTATTTTGGATTCAGTTAATAATATTTTGGATTCAGATATTTTACGAGTCAAATTTATATAAATACAAAATTATGGGATACTCATTCCGGATACTAATTCGAATTTGGAGTACTTAAGTTATAATAATACTTGATACACGAAATACCGCTCTACGTGATCAGTCCATCTATTCTATTAAATTGAATCAGATACAAATTTAAGTTTTTTGATTGGAGTTCAGATTAGTTACAAATGTCTACGTCTACTTTTTACCACTGTTTCTTAGAGATTAATGCAACGGCAGAGCTTTTTTTTTGTTTCTTAGAGATTAAAGCTACGGCAGAGCTTTTTTTTTTTTTTTTTGTGCAACGCTACGGCAGAGCTAAACCCCAAATTTGCTGGCTTGATTTCTTGATTGGTTAATTGAAATCCGAAATGAGAAAACAACTCCTGTTTTTTTGTCAACAACAACAACTCATTTACTTTCTTTTCAAAAAAAAAAAACTCATTTCCTTCCACGAAATTACTGAAATTTAATAGTTTTCCAGTATAAGGAATTTCGTGTACAAGTCTGTTTTGTTATTTTTGTAGTTTTTTCGGCTTTAAGCACATAAATGCAACAAAGAAAAAGACAATTTCATTCCGACTCCAAAAAAAGAAGACAATTTCATTTGACTTTTTAGGCCAAAGTTGATCGGATGATCAAACTGTTGAAACTAAGAATAAACTGTTGAAGCAACAGATAAAGATGGTTGAGCTGACTATAACAAATAAAACAAGACTTAGATTTTGCTTTTAACTTAATGATTAAAAAAATGTCAACAAGTCTTTTAAAATAAGACCAAATCTTTGATGTTGTGGCTTATCGAAACAACACTGGTAATTGCTTGGTTTGGTGGGTTTGGTAAGACGTTTGGTTGATCTACCAGATGATTGTTATAAATCCATGTGAAGTTGTTGAAGCATGTTAGTGAGTTAAGTAACAAACAAACAAACAGACAAACAAACAATGGCTGAAGCAAAGAGCCTTGAGAGACTTAAAGCAATGAGAAGTTTATTGAAAAGTGAGATGGAGAAGTCAGAGACATTCTCGTTGGTTCTTGAAAAGACAGGAACCAAACTTGAACAGATCAACACCAAGCTGTTGTCTTTAGAAGCTGACGTTAAAGTAGAGAAATGGAGATGCTCTCCTTTCTCTGATCATATCCGTCACACCATTGCACCTGTCTCAGCTGTTCTGAGAGTCTTTGCCACGGTTCAAGAACTCGAGAGATCTCTCCTGTCATGCAATGAAGTTCTTGGTTATGTTTCGGATGTTAAACGTCTTGGAGAAGCGATGAAGCTTCTCTCGAGTAGCTGTGTTCTTGCTCTTAACTGGCTTGAAGATACAATCCAGTTCCTGTCTGAAAATGGAATGCCGGAAGATCATCCTTGCGGTTTACGGTTCAAGACTTCAATAAAGCTTCTACAGGAGTTGCAAATGACCGAGGCTCGTGCCTATCTTAAAGGAGGTAGTCTTTGCACAGCGTTGGAGAATCTTGAAACGGAGTTTGAGAGGATACTTGAAGAAGAGGAGGTTTTGTCTGAATCCAACTTGAGAAAGCTGCAGGCAATCATCAAGAGATCAGATGCTCACTGTGTGCCTTCTTACATCAAGATCCGCACAAGGGTCATTCAGAAACGTCTGAAAAATGATTATCTACACAAAACCATCACAGAAGCTGACAATGTGCATGACATTGAAGGCGATATAGATCAATGGAGAATTGACATGGAGACAGCTGTGAAAGAGATCTATGAGTTTGAGAGTAAGCTCTGCTATAAAGTGTTTGAAGATGTTGGAGATGAGCATGATGTTCCATTGAGTTGCTTTGGAGCAATAGCTTCAAACTCAGGAATGCTTCAGCTTCTCAGGTTCGGATCAAGAATCAGCAAATGCAAGAGATGTCCACCAAAGCTGCTAAAACTCTTGGATTGTTTCTCTACAATGGACAACATTCGAACCGAGTTTAACCGGCTGTTTAGAGGTGAGCTATGCTCAGACATACGCAGAGAAACAAGGGAGCTGATTACCAACCTCGTTAACGGTGTCTGCGAGATCTTCTGGGAATTACCTTGTCAGGTGGAGCTTCAAAGACCAAACCGTCCTCCTCTTGATGGTGCTGTCCCTAAGCTTGTGAGTGTTGTGACTGGGTACTGCAACAAGCTACTAGGAGACAAGAACAAGCCGGTCTTGTCCAAGATTCTTGAGATTGATTTGGGATGGAAGAAGGAAAAGTACCAAGAAGAGATTCTCATAGGTCACATCTACAACATACTGAGAGAGATTGCTTTGAATCTTGATGCATGGTCGAGTTCCAGCAAAGAAACCGCTCTTTCTTACATCTTCATGATGAACAACCACTGCCATTTCAGTAGCTTGAGAGACACGCATCTCGGGAAAATGATGGGAGAGTCTTGGTTGAACGCACACGAGCAGTACAGAGACTACTATGCAGCTCTATATGTCAAAGAAAGCTGGGGAAAGCTCTTGTCTCTACTCACCATCAAATCTCAACCTGTGAAAAGAAAGCGAGCCGCCCGTGAATCCATTAAACGAACGTTACAAGCCTTTGCTGAAGGCTTTGATGAGATGTACACAAGGCAAGCGCATTGGGTTGTTGAGGATGAGAAGCTGAGATGGAAGATATGTCAAGCCATGGTAAGAACGGTTGTGCCGAGGTACAAGAGTTACATACAGAGTTACATAGTGCTTCTTGTTGGAGAAGATCCTATGAGTCATGGTGAGGACTTGAATTATACTCCAAAGGGTTTGGAGATGAAGCTGAAGACTATGTTTCAGAGCAAAGAAGAAACAGAGAAAACATACAAGTCTTCTCACTTTGTGAATAAAGTGTTGGATCTGGGAGTTACTCACTTGACATTTGAAGCTATATGATACTAAACTTGAACACATATTAGCTTTAGCTTTACTTGAATTTGTGTGTAGTTTTTTTTTGCATTCGTGACATAAAAAAGGAGTACACTTGGCTGATTTAAATGTTCATTTCGAATTTATTTTTTTACCTTTTATTTTCCTAAAAATTTATGTTCTTTTCAAGTTTATTCTTTAGAATACATGAAATATGATTATTGTGATAATTTGGAGAATAAACGGTAGTCATTTCAAATTAGAAAAAGTTGAAGGCCATTTCTCACAAAAAGAAAAGATTAGAAGAAGTAAACATGGGTGGACAACAAAACCAAACCGAGTCAAACCAAACCAACCGAACCGAAACCGAATCGAACGAAACCAAAGTTCATTTCAATTCATTTGGTTGAATATTTTCTCTATCTGAACGATTCGGTTCCGTTCGGTTTAAAACAGAACAGAACTGATAAACCGAAGTGTTTTTATAATTATTGAAATATCAATATATTAAACCGAAATATCAATATATTAAACTTATATATTTGTGAAGGTTGAATTGAGATAAGGTAATTGCTGCATTTTCTTTGGATATGCTCATTGCTCACCTTGAATCTAAGGTAGTTGAATTTTGTTATACTTCTTACAATCTAGTTGATAAATACATATATATATATATATATGGATATGCTCATTGCTCACAAACAAATATATTAAAACTAACATATGTATGATAATTAATGATTATGAGTAATAAATACTTGATAACAATTTTTTAATAATATGAATTTTGTTATACTTCTTACAATCTAGGTGATAAATACACAATATATGATGAATATCAATATAAGAGAAAGCCGACTTTATGAGTATCGGGCATCATGTAGACACACTATCGAACTTTACACGAAGACATACGTGTCATCACACCATCGACTATTTGTTAGTTGTCTGACTATTATTTGAAACGACATGTATATCGATCGAGAACATAGTTTCATGTGTTGTTGAAATACAAGCATTTTAGTAACCATTCATTGTATTAGAGATTCAAACATTCATATGATTTGATCTAACGATTTCTAAAACTACACAGCATATACACCTACAAAATCTTAGACATATTTCAACCAATTTCACCTCGCGCGGGTAACTACCTAGTATGATACTAAACTTGAACACATATTAGCTTTAGCTTTACTTGAATTTGTGTGTAGTTTCTTTGCATTTGTGACATAAAAAAGGAGTACACTTGGCTGATTTAAATGTTCATTTCGAATTTATTTTTTATCTTCTATTTTCCTAAAAAAAAATATGTTCTTTTCAAGCTTATTCTTTAGGGTACATGAAACATGATTATTGTGATAATTTGGAGAATAAACGGTAGTCATTTCAAATTAGAAGAAGTTGAAGGCCATTTCTCACAAAAAGAAAAGATTAGAAGTAGTAAACATGGGTGGGCAACAAAACCAAACCGAGTCAAACCAAACTAACTGAACCAAAACCGAATCGAACCAAACCAAAGTTCATTTCAAATCATTCGGTTGAATATTTTCCCAACCTGAACGATTCGGTTCCGTTTGGTTTAAAACAGAACCGAACCGATAAACCCAAGCTAAGTGTTTTTATAATTATTGAAATATCAATATATTAAAATCCTAAGATTAAGCCCACGTAATTTCCTTTTTTCAATAGCGTATATTTTTATAGCATAAATCATCAAAAGATTTGAAATAAAAAGGAAAAGTCTGAATATTTTTCACGGTAGCTGCCTAAACCCTAAAGGCTAAAGGCTAAAACTAAAACCTAAACCAAATCTAATTAAAAACAAAAGTTTCTCCTCCACAGCATTTCTCTGACGCAATCTCCAAAGTCTAAAATAAAACTGCAAGATCGCTTGCATGAAATGTTTTTACTAGGCTTGAAGATGATGACTCGAGCCGTAAGCCGAACAAAAATAAACCAATCCGAATATAAACCGAACCGAATACAAACCAAACTGAAACCGATCCAACCTAAACAAACTATGATTTAATTTAGCAGGAAAAATCATAGAACCGAACTAATCAAACAAACCGAACCCAAACCGAACCGACAAAATAACTGAAGTGCCCACCCTAATGAACAGTAAACACTTGAACTGAACACATCACACGTTTGTACATTATTTTATTTATATTAAAAACTATAAAACAAATTTATTATATGCAGTAAGAAAAATTATATATATTCGACTCTACATTCACAGTTTTGTTTGACATTGTGTTTTACATATATATACTAGGGTCACCTCGCCGTACGGACGGAATGTGAATTATAAAATAATTTCAACAACTAAAATATAGTTATAATAAATATTGCTTGTTATAATTTGTTTTCTGTAAGCAATATAACACACAAACATCTGAGCCCTTAAAAGATAGTAACATTTTTTGCCACAGATGTTTCTTTTTGTTTTTGTGGAGATCGCAGCTTCTCGAGGGGGGGGGGGGGGTTGAGTCTGGCCATGTTGGTTAGATACTTGTCCTCTAGTAATACCGTAATCATTTAGTATTTTTTTTAATCTTTCTCCACCAAATGTTGGATGTAGTTACCGCGTGTTTCTATTCTAGGGTGTTTAAAATCTTTTTCCCCTGTTTCAAGTTCCAGTTGCACAGCAGTAATAAAGGCATAGATATTCTAGTGCTTTGCTTGAGCTGTTATGGAAGAAATGTTGATTTATACCTTCAATATAGTGTGCTTCAGGGTTATTGTTTTCCAAACACATATCTATTAAGTGCCTGTGTCAAGTCACCTCAGTGGTTCGGATATGCAAAGTATTCTAGGTTTGGGTTTTTGAAATAGGATGCTGGTGATATGTCAGAAGTGTCTTCATTTGAGGTGTTCACAATTTTGTTTACCTCTGACTAAGAGTCCATACATTGGAGATGTCGTTTCAATCTTGATGAGATGAGGCGGCTGGGAGATCTGGAGAGGGGTTCATTTGTTTGTGCTTTTCTTAGGGTTTGATTGTGTGATATTCGTGTGCAGTAGCTCTTAGGTAAAATTTATACATCACTGAGATGTTTGAAATCAGGGATAGTAGATTTTGCTATCTGATTTGTTCGGAATATTGATTTTGTTGATATTTGAAAGGTGTGTAATGGCCCGACTTTTATTATGGCAATATAGTATACTATATTAAAAGAAATTATTACTTTTAATCTATATATATATATATTATAAAGTAAAAAGATATAGTCATAATATTAGCTATAATATAACATTGAACGAAATTTTGCAGATATATGGAAATAAATCTTTAAGCATAAGCAAATAATTAAATAAATTTATAATGGATTTTAGATATAACAAAACATAGCAAAATTATTGCTTTCATAATAAAAAGTTATGATTAAAATATAAAACGAAACATAGGTCACAGAATAATAAAAGACGAAAGCAACAAATTATAAAAAAAAAAACAAAAAAAAATTTGATAAAATCACAATTAATGTGAAAAGTGTCTTCAGAACTTCTAGTTTGCAATCTATAAAATAAATAACAAAGAATCAACTATGGTTGCGATAGCTACCTCATAGCAAAAGAGCTCCACTTTTGCACCATTTGTTAAGAAGCCCCTCAAAGTTTGCATTGATGTTGTTAGCTTGGAGACAACTGTGCATCAATGATTGGTATTGGGAAGCTTTGAGGGGCTTCTTAACAAATGGTGCAAGGTTGAGCTCTTTTGCTATAGGTAGTTATTGAAACCAAAGTTGAGACTCTTGTAAGAGACAATGGTGTTGAAGTAGTTAACTGGAGATTTGGACCCAATTTTGGAGACGATAGTCATGATCATGTGATTCATGTCGTCAGGCAAGTTCGCTAAACTCACCATTTTTGCTTCACTTGGATCCATGGAAAAAGAGGAGTAATATGTAACTGTTTTTATTTTGATTATCTTATGCGTATGATCGGAGGCATAGCTGCTGTTGTATTCCATGTATATGGATACTGAATAGATCCTAGCGGGGACTAGGGCCGGTCCAGAAGGCAAGTCACCCAAGCCGACGATTAGAGCATCCAAATGAAAAGGGTATAATTTTTGGAATTTTTTTTTATACATATAAAATTTGTGAAAAAAATAGCTAAATGTTACTACTGATCACTATTAGTTTGGATAAATTTTATGGACTTCTCAAAAATATTTATATACATCCTTTTAAGTTAAATATATTATTAATAAGAAATAACATATTTCTGTTTTAAATTATAGTTAAAAGTTAAATTCCAAAATAAAAATTAGCCAAAAAATAGTTTTTTTCTTGTTCTAATATCATTTTACGTTATTCAGTACTTTTGCTTTATCCAAATTTTTTCTTTTACCTTCTTGTCTGTTGATTATATAATTTAGTTTCTACTGGTTTAGTTTTTAGTTCATCATTTTTGTTGTAACAAAGTACATGACTAGTTTGTTGTTTGCCAATATTTTATTTAAACTAGAAAACTGTGTTAAATTTTTGATGATGTAACATAGTTGATGATGGTTTATTTATGAAACTAAATATTTTTCGAGAATCAATACTTGTGGAAGTTGAAAAACATATTGAAGTTCTTAATTTGTTTCTGAAAAAACAAAAATTGCTATCATATCACAAAAAAACACTATATAAAAGCTATTGAAATTTTTGATAAAATTTGTACAAAGACATAATTCTGAATTGATCAAAAAAAAAAAAAAGACATAATTCTGAATTTAGTTTGGGGCAGTATGATACATTAGACCGGCACTGGCGGGACTGTTAATTTTTTTTCCCCACAACGCCAATACAAAGTAATCATAATGCTACATTAATTTCACTTGTGATAATTATTAAAAATACGTTTTTTACGTTAAGCATATCATGGCTCGTTTGATTTCTTGTGGTTATTCAGGGACATCGTAACTACTCATAAACAAAGCTTATTATGCTGATTGGATGGAATATTATGGATGGCCTGGCCCAAAAGTTTACATGATTTTAGATTCTGTGAAGCGGTTTTTACGCTACAGTAATAATTTAAATATATTGGAGTGATTTCAATACATCTCAATAAATGACTATTCGATTTATATATCTATATTATTAAAACAGAAACATTACAACATTTTCTAAGTAGGTAGATTTTAGAATTAAATCTCATATTATTTGCCTATATTAACCTAACCTTTGATAAAATATTTCTTTAAATAATGTTTGCTAATAACCATAATCATTTATCTTTCGTATCTCATATATGCAACACTTTAATACACTTCGAATGTCTTTCCATAATTATTATATCATTCAACCGATTTATTAATCTTTACTTTTTGACATCACTGATATACCAATCTATAAAAATTGACCGTATTTCCATTACCAAACAAACTATATTATATATTCTTCATTTATGTCAACTGGTTGCGGACAATTTGTTAACCTACATCAAGACTTCTATCAAATTAATAATTCGATACTATCAATATTGTTAACCCATGCTTTTTCAATACTATAGAATTGACAAACTCTACACTGCCATCTATATTCATTGTACCACAAACTCTAAACTTTCGTACCTAGCCCTGGGCATTCGAGTTTTCGGTTCGGATCAGTTCGGTTTATTTGATTTTCGGGTTATTCGGGTTGGGATGTTTAGGAACCATTTAGGAACCGGACAGTTTTCGGATCAGTTCGGGTTGGATAATATCGGGTTCGGGTTGGGTTTCTATTTTTTTATAAAACCTTAAGTGGAACAGTATTACAAATAATTTGGATTTGGTTCGGATTTAAAGCTCAAAAAAAGAACGAAAACCCAAGAAAACCCGAAAAGTCCGAAAAAATATTCGGATTCGGGTTATTTGGATAGTTTGGATTTTTTAAACATCTTTTATTTATAAATTATATTTTATATATTAAAATTAAAAATAATTATTTTTTCAATATATTCAAAATATTCGGGTACCCATTCGGTTTTCGGTTCGGTCCCGATTCGGTTTTGGTTTTTCGGGTTTAGAAATATAGGAACCGTTTGAGTTTTCATAATTGTTGGTCTGGTTTTGGTTTTGGTTTTTTCGGTTCGGTTTTCGGGTTTCAGATAATATGCCTAGAGCTATTTGTACCTGTATAAACCATAATATTAGTGTAGGTTAAGAAAGCAAATACATAAGAGTTGCAAATGCAGAAGACTTACAATTAGGTTGTATTTTTTTATTTAATGATTTTTTTTTAAAATACAGAAGACTTACAATAAATATTACTAAATTATTGTTGAAATATTACAACAATTATGAGCAATTATGTAATAATTGTTTTTTAAATTAACTTCATAATGTACAAAGAAAAAAAATCAAAATACAAGTTTTATAGCAAAATCCAGTACAATAAAAAAACATAACATGCGCTTACAAAAAAATGAAAACCCGCCCAACCGAACGGGTCATGATCTAGTATAGTGTTATTCCGTTTTGTCAATATTACTTATCTATAAAACTAATATATGCACAGGAGCAGCTATAATATCAAGGAGTTTGCTAAATTATTCATAAATCAAACTTATTCATAAATAACTTCAGATACGACGACTATCAAACATAAAATTTTAATATTTGATCAAATACAAAAATATACATTGATTTGAAGAATTTAAAGTAGTTATTTTTCAATAGATAATTATCTACATACTAATTCGTCATATTACTGTCTTGAGAAATTGTCAAAAATACCACAAGTTAAGTACCACTTTTCAAAAATACCCTCAATCAAAAATATATAAACATTTGAGTTTAGACTTTAGTGATTAGTGTTTAGGATTTAGTATTAAGGGGTTTGGTTTGAGTTTATATTTGTTTTAAAAATATTTTAAAAAATTAGTTTAGTGTTATTTTATCAAAAATTTAGGGTATTTTTGAAAATATATTTTTGGTTGATGGTAAACATAAAAAGTGGTATCACCAAAGTGGTATAAGGGAAATTTTCCCTACTGTCTTTGCTATTTTGAATATTTATTCAGAATTAAAGTTTTGTTTTTGTATGAGTTTTTCTTGGATCTTTAATATTTTTGAGTCTTTTGGGATTTGTGTTTGGGTTTTGGCAAAAGTTAAAAGTTATTTTGGTTCGAGTTCATTTTTGGGTCGGTTCTGTTTGATTGTCTCTCTTAAGAGTATGGCACAAATCCGGTTTTAACTAAAACAAAGAAAGCGGTTTAATCCGGTTTTGTTAAAATCAACTAGTTGAGTTAAAGACCATAATTCACGGCGAGAGTGTCGGGTGGCTGTGTGCTAGAGCGTCAGGCACACTGACAATAACACCCAACAAAATGATATAAAAAGGAAGTACTATCTTTTTGACAAAAATCATCAAAAGAAACTCACAGATTCGTGAAATCTTGTCTCTTTTACTTTCTAACAATTCCATTCCACAAATTCTCCTCAATTTCCGTGGAGAAACCCTTCAAAACCCCATTTGGAGAGAGAGAGAGAGAGAGAGAGAGTGTGTAAGAAGAAGAAAATGGGTGTGGATTTGAGACAAGTGATCGCTGGAATCCTCACCGTTACCATGTTTGTAATGCTCGGACAAATGCTTCACCGAGATTACTTTGATGCTGCTCAGGTACTTAACCAAGACATGTCTCTGTTAATGACTGAACTCAGTTCAAGTGTGGTCCTGTTCGATTTTTTTTATCTGTAGTTTGTGGATCACATATTTTGTTTTGGGTTTCTTAAAAAAACTCAATATTCATTTTGATAGTGGATCATAAAGACTCAGACTTTGGAGAGAATGATTGTGAAAGCTTCAAGCTTTTTGTTTTCTTTTTACTATAGCTAAAAACTTCAAATGCTTTCTTGTGGTTTTTACAGGAAAAAGTTGAAGGAGATGCACATGATATTGAGTTCCACGGATCAAAAGTAGCTGTGGAATATGGACTTGTAAGAGCAAGTCAAGGGACTAAAGGACCTTGGATGGAAGATAGCCATCAACCTAAACCTTGTTGGTCAATATCTTCATCTGGTATTTTTCTCTTTCTCAGATTAGTTCTCTGCAGTTTTCTAGTTTGCTTACTAAAAATTTGTTCTGGTGTTGTAGATGAAGCGGTATCATCATCAGAGGGTTATGTTACATTCTCCTTAACTAGTGGTCCTGAATACCATATCTCTCAGGTATTCTTCATATTGGCACTCTTAAAGAAATGTTTTCTTCTTTCCCTCTGATATTGTCTTTTGCTTTTTATAGATTACTGATGCTGTGATGGTGGCGAAACATCTTGGAGCAACTCTTGTGCTTCCAGACATAAGAGGAAGCAAACCTGGTGATGAAATGTTAGTGCTTTTTTTTTTTTAATCTTCATAAACATTTCTGATGTTTCTCTGAGTTTTTTTAATGCTTGACCAGGAACTTTGAAGATATCTATGATGTGGAGAAACTCGTTAAAAGCCTTGAAAGCGTCGTCAAAGTTGTGAAGAAACTGCCAAGCCACGTATCATTAAGAGACATCGCCATCGTCAAGGTCCCCACTCGAGTCGCAGCAGCCTACATCAAGGAACATATTGATCCCATCTTCAGATCAAAAGGGAACATCAGAGTCACGACCTACTTCCCTTCTGTGAACTTGAGGAAAACTTTTCTGGACGGCGTTAAAGCCGATTCTGTTTCTTGTTTGGCCATGTTTGGTTCCTTGGAGTTGCAGCCAGGAGTGAGTGACTTGGTGGAGTCGATGATCCAGCGGCTGAAGAAATCCGGTGGACGTTTCATAGCCATAGACTTGAAGGTTGAGATACTTGAGAAGAAGAATTGCCGTGAGACAGGTGGTGGAGTGGGATCCAAGACTTGTTACAATGCACAAGAGATCGCTTTGTTCTTGAGGAAGCTTGGGTTTGAGAGTGATACAACTATATATCTCACTCAGCCTAGATGGGAGAGCAGTCTCAATATTCTTAAAGACATTTTCCCCAAAACGTTTACTAAGGTGTGTGAGTGAGATGAGATGAGATCATTCATTCTTAATTTTACTCTTTTGCTGATCTTTGATTCGTCTTATGGCAGGAGGGGATAATGCCAGCAAGCAAGAAATCGAAGTATCTCGAGTTGGAAAACTCAGAGTATGAAAATGTGATTGACTTCTACATAAGTTCGAGGAGTGATGTGTTTGTTCCAGCCATCCCTGGTCTGTTTTACGCTAATACGGTTGGGAAAAGGATAGCTTTGGGCAAGCCTCAGGTCCTTGTTCCTGCCGAGATCTCAGGAACGTCTGGTCTTTCCACTGATTACATCTCTCCTTATATCTCGAAGAAGAACCACTTGGCGTATTCATGCTTTTGCTGAACTTCTCTGGGAGTAGTTTTATGAAGGGAAGCGAGTGATATTGAAGCTAAGCAAGTCACCAACTGTATGGCATCTAGTTACGTGGGGCGGGGGGGGGGGGGGTTTACAGGTTGTTTACTGATAAGTTTAGTTCTATACAGACTTGAACTTTAGCTTAAGTATTTTGTAAGTTACAGTTTGAATCTATTGGCTCATAGTTTATCTTCTAGTCATTTGGCAATGTATGATCCGTCTGAGAAAAAAGCAACAAAGACAATAGATTTAAACACACAATATGAAGATATGATTTTGCAAGAACATAAATTAAGATGAGCCAGGAGAAATGAAATTGGTGAGATTACTGAATTTTTAATGGTTACATCGTTCTCTGAGTCTCTTGTGTTGTCTCCCCAGTTCTTTAACGAGCACGAGCTATCTCTAAGGCCAGACACTCGTTGAGTTCCACAACAATTTGGATATTCTTCTAACTCCATAGCTTTCTTGACTGAGTTAGGCTCAAAGTCACTGTTGAGCCTCGGATCAACAATCTCTACGGCATCGCTTTCCGCAACCTTTTGGTCGACCCACCTGGAAATGTGAGGAATTTCTCGTTTAATGTCAATCACAGGCTGATTGGTTATTAACTCCAACAGAACAATACCAAAGCTATAAATGTCGTTATCCTCTGTTAACCAATTCGTTTTGAAGTACCTGCATTAGCCAATACGCTCAGGGACTCAGTGAGTAAAATCTTTAGAGTCAGCCAAGGAAAACTTTTCTTACGAGTCCTGCAGATATGGATTTAGTCCAGCTTTAACATATATCTTGTTTGATGCCTGTGTGTCAGGGTTGGTAGGGGAGGAACTAGATATCCCGAAGTCAGCCAATTTCGCTTCGAAGTTTTCGTCTACGAGTATATTATTCGGCTTAATATGTCTGTGAAGGAGTCGCAACTCGCTATGCAAATACGCAAGACCTGTTAAATGAACACACTTTTCAAATATCAGTTTCAGCCATAAAATGAGATGCGTCTATTTCACTAACTTGAGCTCTAAGTTACCTTCTGCTACTCCAGTGATGATTCTTAGCCTTCTTTCCCAGCTAAGTACAGTACCAAGCTTGCCTGTTACATCATAAGAAAATGGATTTCTCTTTTCTTTTCTTTCTTTTGTTGGCATTTGTACAACTTAATGATCAAACAACCGGTAGGACGTCTATTATTTTACAATCTCTCCGTTTCAATATACGATATTTTAGAAAAATTACTTTGTCTCAGTTTACATAAAATATTGAGATTCTAAAGTTTCATTCTAATTTTATTAGAAACGTTCAATCAATTAATTTTTAAAGTTTTTTATGATTAGTTAATTAGTTTGAAAATGATCTTTTAAAAAAATGTAGTTTTCTTAATATTTTTGCAATAAGATAAAACATCAAGTATTATGAAACAAAGTACAATTTTTTGTGTTTAGTAAAAAGAAAGAAAGAAAGAAAGTGGTTCTTTTTTACCAGATAGATGATCCTGCAAGTTTCTTCCATTACCAACGAATTCGTTGATAAGGGCCAAGTGCTCACCATCATCGCAATACCCAATGAGTCTCACCAAGTTTTTGTGACCAACTTTTACAAAGTCATGAACCTGAAATCGACCAAACCAAACATTAAACAACTTCAGAGTTTTTTTTTCCGTTTTGTTGTAAATTGAAGGTTCTTAAACCAACTTACCTCTTTGGTAAACTGTTCAACGTTATAGATGGATGCTCGGTTTAGCATCTTCACGGCTACTTGTTGCTTTTCGAGAACTCCATGATAAACTACACCAAACTCTCCTTTACCGTGAACTCTATTGAAGTTGTTGGTAATTTTCTTAACCTCCGAATAGGTGTAACTATTCGCTGGAATGTACGGCTTGTATTCAGCCGAATCATCATCATCTGCATGACCTGCACAGAAAAAGTTTGGTAATTAAAATATGGTTAGGGAAACTATAGAACTGGATACACAAAGCTTTTTAGTGTATTCAACACACAGCAAATGAAACGAGACGCCTCAGGCTTGTCGCTTCCGTCATCGCCTAGAATGCAAACGGGTTTGTTTCTTTCTCCGAAGCACAAATGACCACTAAAAACATAAGAGAACAAGAGTTTTTTTTGCAACGTCAACTCTTAAGACAATGTCAACTTACGGGTTTTCCCAATCGACACGACTTCAAATGATTTATAAAACGTTTCATTTTAATGTGATTGCGTCAATCATTGTAATCATTTTTATTTTGTAGAATACTACCAACCGGTGGATTATTCAGGATAAGTTAAGCATAAGAAACCGGGTCTCGTGGTCTGGTAGTAAAGAAACCTCGGTTGAAGTGTCCACCATAAGTTTGAGTTCCGGCCACAGCGAATTTAACATGGTTTCCGTTTGGTCTTCAGAATCTTCCTCATCAGTTCCGGTTGAATGTAGTGGGATATCTATATTACTAAAGTTGAAGTACATTTTGGAGATGTTTGGAAACAAATATAGTATTTTAAATAAATATTGTTTGGAAACATGAATAGTAGTATTACATTAATTGTATTTCTATATTTCAGTTAGCTTAATAATTTTATTAATTATATTACCTTAACTATAATACACATCATTAATTATATTATCGTAATAATAACAGTGCAAATTTTAAATTTTTATTTATTACTTAATCATATAGATTTTGTCCCAATTATAAAATCAAAAATGTAAATAACTAACTTTTATATATGGTTAAATGTTTGATTTAGTAAAAAAAATATTTTAGTTTTAACCGGTAGAAAATAACGTAACCAAAAAATTTATTCAAAATTATGTTTCTATGAATAAAATAATAACTTGAATAAAAATGTGTTACATTTATTGTCACTTAATTTTTCATTTAATATAATTATTTTACTGAATAAACAGTTTTTTATCCGTTTATAAAATCAGTTAGGCATGAACATCTATACTATTAAAGCATAATACTTCTTATAAATATGACCATGATTTTTCCAATTAATTATAACTATTGTCTGTACCTTTTTTGTCAGCAGTATTTGCAACCAATAAGAAATCATTATTTTGCAATTACATTAAAAAAAATTAATAATTCAGCTCTTAAACTTTTTAAAATTTTTGTTTCTTAAATATATGCATCATATCTTTCCAAAACAAATTTCACGTTATTAATTATTTGAAAGCATTTAATAAATGAAAGCTCAAAATAAAATCAAGTTGAAATAACAAATGATTAAATCAACAAAATCATAATACAAATCTAAAGTATCTCAACTTCTTAAAAAAATGTTTCATTAAAAATAAAAGCTAAATCACATAAAATAAAGGGGAAATTTAATATAATTATATAAATTTTTTTGAAACGCACAAATAAATCTTTCAATACAGAGTGTGTTGAAGATATAAAATATTTTATTTAAATAAAAAAATCAGTGTAAAATAAGTTTAACTTCAGGTTCAATAAATAAAATCATACTACGGATTAGAATTATCTAGATTCTTCAAAACTTTTAGTCACATTTAAAATAAAAAAATAAGTCATATAAGTAAATTTAAGATAAATTTCAAAAAGTTAAAATATATAATTTATCAAAAATCAGAATTTTTACTACGTAAAATAATTTTTCAATAAAAAATATACCCGCTCTTTTTAAAGGCGGGTCAAAATCTAGTTCAGATTAAGTAAAAAGTCCGGATACCTGGATTATATAAAAAAAGTTAAACATAAGGTTAACATATTATTTTATATTAATGGCATTGTGAGAAAATAATAAAATAAGATATATAAAAGCACTTATGATAGCTATTGTAAATATGGAAAATTATGTATCTAAGTTGTTTGTTCCCTTCAAAATTTGCAAGTTTAGTTTGAGCTATTGCAGGCGATTAAGGCAAGTAAAATTTAATGAAATGATTTAATAATATATAAAATTAATGTATTTAAGTCAGTGGCATTAGATTGTAATTATTTAGGAAAATTTAGGGTTAAATCTTTTATGTACTTCTGTTTTAATAGTTTTGATTCTGCTTCGAGGAGTGATGTGTTTGTGCCAACTATTCTGGTCTGTTTTACGCTAATACCGTTTGGAAAAGGATAGCTTTGGGCAAGCCTCAAGTACTTGTTCCTGCTGAGATCTCAGGAACGTCTGGTCTTACATCTTATTACATATGTCCCTATATCTCGAAGAAGAACCACTTGGCGTATTCATGCTTTTGCTGAAAGGGAAACGAGTGATTTTGAAGCTGAGCAAGTCACATGAAAGGTCTATAGCTCACCAAGTGTAAGCCATCTAGTTACTGATAAGTTTAACTGGATACTGATTTGGATTTTAGCTTAAGTATTATCATTGTGGTGGTCTTGTTTAGGAAAAAAAACTTTTGTAAGTTACAGTTTGAATCTATTGGCTCATAGCTTTTATCTTCTAGTCATGTCGATCACTGAGCCTCTTGTGTTGTTTCCCCAATTGTTCAATGAGCACAAGATATCTCTAAGGCTAGACACTCGTTAAGCTATAAAACAACCTGGCTCATGTTCTGTCCATTTCTAGCACGAGCTACGCAAGGGTGTGCTAGCTCTTCCTGAGACTGAGTGAGGCTCAATGTCACACAACGGCATAGAACAAGATGAATTACTTCTACCTAATAGATAAGTAACTGATTCACGTTCTTAGTGATCCCACCATATCTCTAATAACGCTGAGTGTCTTTCTCAGAACCTTTCCATAAACACCTCGTGTGAAAACAATATTGATGATGTAACAAATCCATTAAATACCAGGAAATAGGAAAGTGCCGACTCAAACAATTTCATTGGAAAAAGTGATGGTCCATTGGAACCAGGCTTACACCGCTTTCTAGGAGGCTAACAGAACTACAAGCCTAAGCTTGGTGCGAGTGCCGAACTCCCAGTAAACAATAAGTTCGGGACAAGATCCCATCACTTTGTTGTCTCCACTCAGATGACAAGCTTGCGTTACTAAGCTCGACATTAGGTACTTGTGCACTAAATTTATATATAGATGACGAAAAACCTTGTTTTGTCCGATGTGAGACTTTGATCTCTGTAATAAATAAGACTGAAATTAAAACTGTACCAGATTAAACCAAAAACCAAACCGGTTGTATACTTGGGTTTTCTTTTACAACCGTTATCTGATGAGTATATACTGCCGTTGGTACCGTAGGGTGTGATATGAGAGTGGGGTTTATGAAAGATCAGTTTTTCAGGTCTTTGTAGTGACAGAGTGGTTTCTCTGTTATTACTTACTTGCCATGTGCATTAGTACGAAGCAGCTCGATTTTATCTACTTTGTGCATAAAGTTTACTTGCTGATCAAGAAAATCGTTCAACTAAACCTATTTGACGAATCACTTTGCATCGCTAGTAGTATTCTCTAATGGAGATTAGGAGATACCATCATTACCTACTACAAAAAAAAAAAACCTAAATCCTTTGCGCAGAGAGTGTTGGCCATTGCCCCTTGCTATGAGTTCGTGTTCGTTTGATGACACTATCGTTACCTATTACAAAACAAAACCTTAATCCCTTGGGCTTTCAAGTAAACGTTGAACTCTGCAGCCACTTCACGAAAAATCATCGCTAGGAGGACAGATTGAAACGAGTGAACTTCTCTGGGAGTAGTTTTATGAAGGGAAACGAGTGATCTTTAAGCTAAGCAAGTCACCAAGTGTATGGCATCTAGTTACGTGGGGTTTTACAGGTTGTTTACTGATAAGTTTAGCTCTATACAGACTTGAACTTTAGCTTAAGTATTTTGTAAGTTACAGTTTGAATCTATTGGCTCATAGCTTTATCTTCTAGTCATTTGGCAATGTATGATCCGTCTGAGATAAAAGCAGCAAAGACAATAGATTTAAACACACAATATGAAGATGTGATTTCGCAAGAACATAAATTAAGATGAGACAGGAAAAATGAAATAGGTGAGATTACTGAATTTTTGATGGTTACATCGATCACTGAGTCTCTTGTGTTGTCTCCCCAGCTCTTTAACGAGCACGAGCTATCTCTAAGGCTAGACACTCGTTGAGTTCCACAACAATTTGACTCATGTCTGATATTCTTCTAGCTGAGCAAGCGCGTGCTAACTCCATAGCTTTCTTGACTGAGTTAGGCTCAAAGTCACTGTTGAGCCTGGGATCAACAATCTCTACGGCATCGCTTTCCGCGACCTTTAGGTCGACCCACCTGGAAATGTGAGGAATTTCACGGTTAACGTCAACTACAGGCTGATTGGTTACTAACTCCATTAGAACAATGCCAAAGCTATAAATGTCGCTAGCATCTGTTAACCGATTCGATTTGAAGTACCTGCATTAGCCAATACGCTCAGGGACTCGGTGAGTAAAATCTTTAGAGTCAACTAAGGAATACTTTTCTTACGTGTCATCCAGGTATGGATTTCTTCCAGGTTTAACATATATTTTGTTTGATGCCTCTATGTCAGGATTGGTTGGGGAGGATCTTGACATCCCGAAGTCAGCCAGTTTCGCTTCGAGGTTTTCGTCTAAGAGTATATTAGTCGGCTTAATATATCTGTGGAGGACTCGCATCTCGGTATACAAATACGCAACGCAAGACCTGTGAATGAACGCACTTTACAAATATCAGTTTTAAGTCATAAATGAGAAACTTTATTTCAATAACCTGTTCCTTAAGTTAGTTACCTTCTGCTACTCCGATGATGATTCTTAACCTTCTTTCCCAGCTAAGGACAGTACCAAACTTGCCTTTTACATTATAAGAAAATAAAATCTTTTTCTTTTTTTTGGCATTCGTACAACTTAACTTAGGTTGAGCAAATAAACCGAACCCAAAAATCCAAACTGGATTCATCCGACATAAATGAAAAGATCTCATTTTATAGTATTTCAAAGAGAAAACAGCCATTAAAACCCTGAATTTTTAAATTAAAGCCAAAAATACCTTCAACTTATGTTTGAGATAAAAAATTCTTCAATTTTTAAATATTGGCCGTTTTAACTCTCATGTTTTGTTGACTCGGTTATTTAAGAAACCTGAATAGTCAACTGTTAAACTCATTATAAAACTTGATGTCGTTAACCCTCTAAACGATGTCGTTTCAAAAAATTAGTCAAACGACGTTATTTTGCTTCTTTAAACAATTTGAATACCTTTTTCGTTAAACTAAATTCCCAAATCGACTTCATATTCCTCACTCAAAAATCTAGAAGATGAAATCAGTTTATTGTTCTTGTTTCGCAAAAAAATATGATTTCGATGTTTACAAAAGCAAAACTATATTTTTTTATTAATGTTTCAAACATCTTGTAAACCAATATTATTTAGAAAGTGAACAGACATCTATTTTTTCCATCGAGTTTAACAGTTGACTATTCGGGTTTCTTAAATGGTCTAGTCAACAAAATATGATAGTTAAATTGGCCAATATTTGAAAGTTGGAGATTTTTTTTAGTTCAAACATAAGTTGGAGATTTTTTTGGCTTTAATTTGAAAGTTTGTGGTTTTAATGGTTGTTTTCTCGTATTTCAGGTTATCAGTTTTATCCGAACCAAACTGAGATATAAATGGATATTCGATAGAATCCAAAAAATTTAAAATCTCGAAAATTTTTCCATACCAGACATGATTTTTACTCTTAATATGTATCCAAAAACACTAAAATATTATTGAACATCTCGAATAATTATCTATTACATGAACAATTGACTCAAATACTTAGTTTACTATATATTTTTGGTTAATATTAATATTTTTCTATTTTGACAATTACATTTCAAATTCGATTATGAATAAGCTTGTTTCTCAAGTTTAAACAAAGTTTAAATTTTCTTACGTTTCATTATGAACGAATTTGGTTTGTACAAGATTTTGGTTTGTCATAATAAAGGTGATGTTGTTATTATAGTTCAAAGAAGAGATTCGTATGGTTGATATACTAGTCTTCCAAAATTATTTTGAAGGAAAACAATATGGTTTGAGAAAGTAATGTAAACAAATTTATTGATACTGTTGGGTTATATATTAATTTTAGTTAGGTACAAATCAATATTTTTGGAATTAATAACCCGATTAATATCCGAAATCAAAACTATATTGGGTTCTGTCAGATATTGGACATGCAAGTAAACTCGAACCGAACTCGACTAAACCCAACCCGAATCCAACCTGAACTTTTATGATATTTGAATGGGGTTGAACTGATGAATCCGGAAACCCGAAATCTGAATGAATCCAAACCAAAATCCGACTGGGACCTAATAGCCCAGTCCTAAACTTAATGATAAAAAAAACAATGTGGTTCTTTTCTACCAGATAAATGATCCTGCAAGTTTACATTCCCTACGAGTTCGTAGATTAGGGCCAAGTGCTCACCATCATTGCAATACCCAATGAGTTTCACCAAGTTTTTGTGACCAAACCCAGTTTAGTGCTTGGAGTAGGTTCCATTGCACCCCTAGTTCGATTCCCATAGAGAGGGATGCTTTACGTCATGTTATTTGTATTAGCGCCGGCTGGTCCCGGATCTGAGAGGATTATTTGGGCCTAAGGCCCAGACACCTCCTAGTCTACAAAAAAAAAGTTTTTGTGACCAACTTTTACGAAGTCATGAACCTGAGATCGACCAAACCAAACATTCAACAATTTCAGAGCTTTTTGTTTTTGTAAATTGAAGGTTCTTAAACCAAGTTACCTCTTTGGTAAACTGTTCAATGTTATAGATGGATGCTCGGTTTAGCATCTTCACGGCTACTTGTTGTTTTTTCAGAACTCCATGATAAACTATACCAAAGCCTCCTTTACCATGAACTCTGTGGAAGTTGTTGGTAATTTTCTTAACCTCTGAATAGGTGTAACTATTCGCTGGGATGTACACATATGGCTCGTATTCAATCGAATCATCATCGTCTGTGTTGTGACGGACGTGAGAAGGAACAAATGCGGAAACAGATTAATAAAGCGATGTAACTACGACATAGATATTTAACGTGGTTCACCCCTAGGACTACGTCTACGGGCAAAGATAGATCTTATTATTGGAGGCGATATTGAGCTTACAGAGTGCAAGTTTAGGGTTACATCGAATACAAGATATATATAGTAGCATTTCGCATCTAAAACCCTAGACTATACGGACTCATGGGCCTGAACCCACGATCAGTTGTAACATCCATAATAACTTGATGCAATGTTCTTGATGCAACCGAGTCGGTAAGATGTACATCATGTAACATCCTTCGTCTAGATGTGACATCCAGATTCAAGGCATATCAACAGTCTGCATGACCTGCACAGAAAAGTTTGGTAAAAAATGGTTAGGAAAACTATAGAACTGGATACATATAAAGTGCTGAAGTGTTTGATCTTGTGCATTCAACAACACACAGCAAATGAACTTAGAAACGAGACGCCTCAAGCCTGTCGCTTCCGCCATCGCCTAGAATGCAAACTGGTTTGTCTCTTTCTTCGAGACGCCAATGGCCACTAAAGACAAAATAGACTGAGTAATAAGAGTTTTTTTTCCAAAATCAACTCTTAAGAGTTAAGACAATGTCAACTTCCCTTTTCTATATCAACTTACGCGTTTCCACAATAGATGCGACATCAAATGATAGAAAACGTTTCATTTTAATGTGATTGTGTAAATCATTGTAATCAATGTTTCTTTGTAGAATACTACCAACCGGCGAATAATTCAGGTTAAATTAAGCACAAAGTGTTAAGAAATTATTTTATATAAATGTGATTTTGTAAAGCATTGTATTACCTCTTGTCTTCTTCTATGTAGATAAAACTTTGTTGATGTAAAATACGTTATACTAGATCTCGATCCGTGCAACCGCACGGGTATTTATTTTTGTATATGAATATTTTATTTCACTTCTAAATTTATATATTATAGTAATTATAAGATTAGAGAACAAACTAACGTTTATATTTTAGGAATATGTCAATTTTCTTAAAAAAATCACACATCAAGAGAAATTATGACTTATGTTTTAGTACATAAGTTTTTTTTTTCAAAATTTGGGATTTGATAGGTTATTCATTTACATGAACCTCATTTATTTTATATCATGTTTGGTTATAACATTTGTAATATTTGATTAATTAAAAATCAAAAATCATTAAAAATACAATATTATTGTTTTCTAAAAACTGTTACAGTCACGAAATTATAGGAGTTTTATACAATTATGATTTTTAACCTTTGAATGATATTGTTGATTGATAAAGGAAAAATACCTTTATTTGTTATTTAATATTTTTGAATACACCAACTTCATCTTTTCTTAATGTCTTCTGTATTTAGTACATAAAATAACATAGAATACAAAGATAATAGTAAGTCAAATAAGGCTAAAATAATTTAAAGAAAAAAATCAAAAAGCAATAACTCAAAAATGAGTCTCGCATGATTACTATAAAAAACAAAAAAACCGTTAGTACTATGTTATGGAGAATGTAATGTCGTTTATGAAACTAATATATAATTTTAGTAACAGAAAATATATATATGATCATTTGTAGTAAATATGGCTTAAAGACCCATGTTTGTAATGCTCGGACAAATGCTTCACCGAGATTACTTTGATGCTGCTCAGGTACTTAACCAAGACATGTCTCAGTTAGTGACTAGCTTAATTCAAGTGTGGTTCTGTCCGATTTTTTTGTCTGTGGATCACAGATTTTGTTTAGGGTTTCTTTAAAAACCCAATATTCATTTTGATAGTGGATCATAAAGACTCAGACTTTGGAGAAAATGATTGTGAAAGCTTCAAGCTTTTTTTTCTATAGCTAAAAACTTGAAATGCTTCTTGTGGTTTTTACAGGAGAAAGTTGAAGGAGATGCAAATGATATTGAGTTCCACGGATCAAAAGTAGCTGTGGAATATGGACTTGTTAGAGCGTCATGGGGTTAGAGGACCTTGGATGAAAGATAGCCATCAACTTAAACCTTGTTGGTCAATCTCTCCATCTGGTATATGCATCTTTCTCAGATCAGTTCGGTGTTTTTTTTTTCAAATCTTCTGGTTTGCTTAAAATGTTTCTGGTGTTGTAGATGAAGTGGTTTCGTCCAAGGGTTATGTTACACTCTCCTTAACTAATGGTCCTGAATATCATATTTCTCAGGTATTCTTCATATTTGACTCTTAAAAGAGATTTTCTCTTCTTTATGTCTTTTTGTTTTGTTTTAGATTACTGTTGTTGTGATGGTGGCGAAGCATCTTGGAGCAACTCTTGTGCTTCCCGACATAAGAGGAAGCAAACCTGGTGATGAAATGTTAGTAGTTTTTCTTTATCTTTCTTCATAAAACGTTTCTGAGGTTTATAAACAAGTTTTAATGCTGGACCAGGAACTTTGAAGATATCTATGATGTGGACAAACTCGTTAAAAGCTTAGAAAGCGTCGTCAAAGTTGTGAAGAAACTGCCAAGCCATGTGTCTCTAAGAGACATTGCCATTGTCAAGGTCCCCACTCGAGTTGCAGCAGCCTACATCAAGGAACATATTGATCCCATCTTCAGATCAAAAGGGAACATCAGAGTCACGACCTACTTCCCTTCTGTGAACTTGAGGAAAACTTCTCTGGATGGTGAAAAAGCAGATCCTGTTTCTTGTTTGGCCATGTTTGGTTCCTTGGAGCTGCAGCCAGGAGTGAGTGACTTGGTGGAGTCGATGATCCAGCGGCTGAAGAAATCCAGTGGACGGTTTATAGCCATAGACTTGAAGTTGAGATACTTGAGAAGAAGAGTTGCCGTGAGACAGGTGCAGTGGTGGGATCCAAGACTTGTTACAACGCACAAGAGATCGCTTTGTTCTTGAGGAAGCTTGGGTTTGAGAGTGATACAACTATATATCTCACACAGCCTAGATGGGAGAGCAGTCTCAATATTCTTAAGGACATTTTCCCCAAAACGTTTACTAAGGTGTGTGTGAGATGAGATGAGATCATTCATTCAATTCTTAATTTTACACTTTTGCTGATCTTTGATTTGTCTCTATGGCAGGAGGGGATAATGCCAGCAAGAAAGAAATCAAAGTATCTTGAGTTGGAAAATTCAGAGTATGAAAGTGTGATTGACTTCTACATAAGTTCGAGGAGTGATGTGTTTGTGCCAGCCATCCCTGGTCTGTTTTATGCTAATACGGTTGGGAAAAGGATAGCTTTGGGCAAGCCTCAGGTCCTTGTTCCTGCTGAGATCTCAGGAACGTCTGGTCTTTCTACTGATTACATCTCTCCCTATATCTCAAAGAAGAACCACTTGGCGTATTCATGCTTTTGCTGAAAGGGAAACAAGTGAGATCTTGAAGCTGAGCAAGTCACATGAAAGGGTCTATAGCTCACCAAGTGTGTAAGCCATCTAGTTACTGATAAGTTTAGCTCTATGCTGATTTGAATTGTAGTTCAAGTATTATCATTGGGGTTGTTGTCTTGTTTAGGAAACAAACACTTTTGCCTCATAGCTTTCTCCTGTGACTGAGTTTGGCATCGAACAAGATGTCGACTGTGAGAATTACTTTTACTTATCAATGATAGATAAGTAACTGATTCACGTTCTTAGTGATCTCACCGTCTTTCTCAGAACCTTTCCATAAACACGTCGTGTGAAAACAGTATTGATGATGTAATAAATCCATTAAATACCAAAAAAAATAGGCAGTGATGGCTCAAACAATTTCAATAGCAAAAGTGATGGTCCATTGGAACCGGGGAGACTAACGGAACTACAAGACTAAGCTTGGTGCGAGCTCCGAACTCGCATTTGGTCTAGTAAGATCAATCTCACCAAACCAGTCCAGTGAAGGACCGGGGACAAGGTCCCATCACTTTGTTGTCTCCACTCGGATGACAAGCTTGCGTTACTAAGCTCGACATTAAGTACTTGTGCACTAAATTTATATATACATGACGTGAAAACTTGTTTTGTCCGATGTGAGACTTTGATCTCTGTAATAATAAGACTGTAATTAAAACTGTACCAGATTAAACCAAAAAACTAAACCGGTTGTATATTGGTTTTTCTTTTACAACCGTTATCGAATATGATATATATCGTGTCACTGCCGTTGGTGAGGTGAGGTGAGATGAGAGTGGGGTTTATGAAAGATCAGTTTTTCATATCTCTGTAGTAACAGAGTGGTTTGTCTGTTATTGGTTACTTGCCAGGCGCACTAGTACCAAGCAGCTCGATTTTATCTGCTTTGTGCATAAAGTTTACTTGCTGATCAAGAAAATCTTTCAACTTAACCTATTTGACGAATCACTTTGCATCGCTAGTAGTATTCTCTAATGGAGATAACATCGTTACCTATTACAAAAAAATGTAAATCCCTTGCGGAGAGTGTTAAATTGCTTTACTACATTACACAAAGTTGGAGGCAAAAGTCCAACCTTCAGCAGTGTGCTTCCAGTCTTTCATTAATAAATTTGCCGTGCTATGAATGCAAAAGAACCATATTAACCTCTCAAGAAAGGTTAAAAACAAAAGAGACTAATTAAGAGTTTCCACAATAGATATGACACCAATAGATTATAAAACGTTTCATTTTAATGTGATTCGTAAATCATTGTGTTCTTGTTGCGCTCACAAAGTACCAGAAACATAGTAGCAGCTGAAAGCCTCTTTTTTTTTTCGGAATAGCATTTCAAAGTCACTCATGAGACTTCTTTAGTCTGCTACTTATACCAGAAACGAATTAAGATAGAGAAGAATCCCGCCTGTCGTTGTAGTATAGTGGTAAGTATTCCCTCCTGTCACGCGGGTGACCCGGGTTCGATCCTCGACAACGGCGCCAAAAATTGATACACTAAAAATGAATCGTAGCCACTGCCAAATTAAAAGTTGAAATTATGGTATTTTAGATTCAAATCTAGAGGATCAGTCTACACTTTATTTTTATGAGTTCTGAAATTAAGCTAAAAAGAAAGATGGGTTTTAGTTTTAAAGGTGACGATAGGAAACAAGAGAAACAAGAGATTAATTCAGTTTAACAAGGAGCCAACCTAGGGTATTTCATTGGGTGATGAACTAGAGCCAAACAATTATTCAAGCGCGATGAAGTGTTTTCTGGAACTCGGATTACTTAGCTGGAACACTCCACTTTCGTGGTAGTGATCGCTTTGCAGATCGATCTCAACATCTAACTGTCGTTGAGATGAGAATTGATTGCAAACTTTAGAGAACAAGTCCGATTAGTTCATTTACTACCACAATATCTACTCTCGCTGATTAGGGATATTAAGCTCATTCAATACATGTCAAGTTATCTCTTAAGCGGTTAACTACGCGACAGACTTAAGATCTAGCATTAAGTGATCAGATTAATGAAAGCATTAAGAGCAGTATGAATGAAGAATGGTTATCGATCGCTTATTTATGTTCAGCTCATGTCTCAACACCCTAAAAACCCTAGGCGAGCAAGGTCACTACTCGATCATGATGCAAGCAATTAAAGACATAAATCTTGAATAAAAGTGTATAAGAATATAGTAGAAAATCAAAGGGTTCAGATGATCTTCTCTATGAGAGGATGGATTCTTCTCCCTTACAAGTTGCAAATCGCAAAAGCTTAAAGTTCTCTTGTAAAAACTAGCGTAAAAAATAATAGAAAGATAGGTGCTGCTTTTATATGGAGGCGCCATTAGGTTTAGGAGAGGATAAGGCGGCTAGGGAAAAATCCCGAAATAGATTAGGTATTTTTCTTTCCGTCGGGGAACATCACTTCAGACTGCTCCACCTAACTGTTCCGCCGCATGAGAACAGTCTCGCGACTGTTCCTTCAGGCTGTTCTGCTCCGAGATACTCTAAAATAGCTTCTTTCCTCATGTATCCTCTTATACCGACTCCAGACCTATAAAAAGCAACAAAGGACTAGACTAACATGAATTAGTGAAGGAAAACTGATTAGAAACAAATGCAATATGATGTGAAAAACACTATATATCAATTCCCCTAGACTTAGATCCTTGTTTGTCCTCGAACAAGACAAATATCAAGATCAGGAGAAAGATTTGAAAGTGTGGGAACTCACTTATTCTCAGTAACCATACTCTTGCCATGAATCTCTGAACCATACAAGAAGTAAATTAGGACCACACACACTTACTGAAAACCCCCTGACTGCTGTTCAAAAATTGGCTCCACACTCTACATCTCAAACCTGAAAAAATGACACTTTCGAGACAGAACTCCTTACATTCAATTAAGATCAGCGTGAACTTCCTGTCACATACATTATTCTGGGTATACGGGCTAGGTATTAAACAGGCTATTTCAGTGTTTCAGTGGTGGAGTTAAAGTGTTTAGGGCTTACTGATTTTTGAGGTGGATGCAGGATATCGTGCAAAACTGTAGGAGAGGATGGATCCATTGATGTCCATAGCTCTTACTCATTTCTGCTATGCTCAAACCGGATGTTCTCCGGTTGGATCATCCTTAAGGTTGTTCCTCACATCAGCACTCTTCTTCACCTTCTTTTATCATTTATACCGACTCACTTCACTTTCTCCAGTGGCACAATCATATATTCATCCCCTTTTCTCGTCACTCAAAAAAAATAAAATACTAAAATACTTGTTTTTTTAAAAAAAAATCTTATACACAATAGAGTAGTGTGACGAGGGAAGGAGGTAACAATTGTTTTGGGTGCCACTGGTGGTTTTACCTCAGCTCTTTGACTTGTTCTTCCTGTTGGATCATGCATTTGACTGTTCTCCTCTTCCTTGTGTTCCTTCCTCATCTTCTGAATGATTTTAGCATTGATGAGTAAGAGGCTGTGTCGATCATTTCCTCTCCAACTTTTTCGCACATATCTGCATGTATAATATAGATAAAACAAGTGCATGGGGGTGGAATAAATGTTAAGGTGAAAGGTGGGAATTAGCTAAAAGTAAGCTAGCCACTCAGGAACAGCAAGAGGGATAAAAAGGGGAAGAAGTCATGAGTGTAGGTCTCGTTTCCCTGATCTAATGCCCATAACAAGAAGAATTAAAGTCAAGATTAGGTTCAAGTTAGGTGGAGTTATGTCTACCCAGTGTAACCTGATCGGTGGAGAACTTCTAGAGAGTTAAATGAGATATGTCAGGGTGTTCCAGGTCCATGTATGGGTCGTTCGCCACTGCTAAGGTTACCATATAAGAAAGTTAAAGCACAAGGTGGTTAAAGTAGAATCACAAAATAAGGTCCTGATTCCCATAATAGTTTTGACTGACTCGATCCTAAGGACTGACTCAATAAAAATATTAAACAGACATGAGGACTGACATGAAAAGCACACATATGCTCCCCCAGACTTACAACACACAATCCCTGGTTGTGAAAATAAATAGGAGAGAGCAAAACCACACAGAAACTAAATGCATGAAAATAAATAATAGTTCAGATGGATAAGACAATAGTGATAGAAATAAGTTCATAAGGACTCAGTCGGAGCTGCTGCTGGCGTCCTGACCAGTTGCTCTCCTGCTCCGTGCAAGACGATCATCACCAGACGGGGCACCCGCGTCTTCCTTTCCTGGGCGCCTACCCCTTGGTTGTGCGTGGTGCTCTGGTGGGTCGCTCTGTCCTATGAAACAGCCGCCGGTGAGCTTCTGCAGAATCCTCTCCATGAGGCTGTTGTTCTTGCGCTGGGAATCAACCATCCATTGTCTGTATGCTCTGTCATCGTCGAGGTCCAGATGGGGTCTAGGTCGAACTCAGCATCTTCAGCGAGGGTTACTTCCTCGACGTCGTCCATGTTGGCATCACGAGGGTCGGTGATGTAGATAAATATTTGGGATATTGAGATTCGAATATTGAGATAAATACATGATTTTGAGATTGAAGACTACAGTTAAGATTTGAGGAAGAATCTCTCCAACCCGAATAGAATGATGTAGATAAATATTTGGGATATTTCCAAATATTTATTATTTATTTTATTAGTTATTTGATAATTATTTTTATTATTTTAGGGTTTTATGATTTTACTATATATAGCCGTCTAGGCTAAATTTTGTATCCAGTTTATGATTTGATTAATAAAATTGAGAGATTCTTCTTTATTCCTTGTTTTTGGTAAATCATTGGAAGAAAACAACGTTTCCTAGGTATTCTCAGAATCAATAGGTTACTTGTGTTATCATAGCTTCTGCTACATCAGTCGGCGCAGAGGAAATCTGGATCAGGTATGAATAGGATGTTCTCCAAGCTGCTGAAATCCATGAGAGCAGGCAGTAGGAGCTTGATGCTTTAGCTTTGATAAAATAGATAAATCATTGTACTAAGTGATATTTAGTGAAATTCATATAAATACATACTATATAAAATTAAAATATAAAAATAAATCCCACAGACATTTAATAAAATGTGGTGAATATTTTAAGAATAGAGAAAACTCGCTCATTATATACATGATTAATGTTTATTCTATCGAGACAAAGTTTTAGGTTTTAATTCCAAAGAGGACGAAAGCATAGTTATTTTGTTCTTTTTTGCCAAATTTCCCTAGAATAAATTTGGTTTTAAAGGCTTTACAACTACTCTAAAGTCTCTACAGTTTAACCAACAATCGGACCCAAATTCCAAAGAAAGAATTACACTCAAAGGTAGTTTTAAATTTATTATTACATTATAGAGCAGTTCTTACTACTAGGATAGTTTTTCTTAACCAAATTCACTTTCTTGTTGCAAGCTAACTAAATAAAGCTTGTAACTAAACGTGTATAAAACTAACTAATTTATTATATTTTATTTTTAGTTATAAGACAAATAGAGTGGGTCTCTGTTTGTTTCTTCTTCGTCTTTCTCCCCCTAAATTTTCCATTGTGTTTGTAAAATGAAATTTGTAGTTTCAGAACCTTATTTTTTAAAAAAACTTATATTTATTTATTTTCTCTGTTATTTAGGCTTTTTATAGAGATATGTGAAGCTATATTTCTGAGAGTGCTCAAATTGTGATATATATAATGGTGACATGACGACATAGATTATTTCAACCATAGCCACAATTTGTATTTTGCAACTTATTTATGGCGTTTCCATGAGCAGATTCTTCGCCACCAATGAGACCCGTCTTCTCCTCTGCCGTTAAAACAACAAACCTGCTATTGTCTTCCTTGTCTTCTCCTACATCTCGTCATCTCCTCCGTCGCGTTTCTACATCTTCTCCGTGTCATGACTCATTCTCGTGGGTGCGTCACTTTCGGAAGAAGCTCGAGACATCAATGGCCACGTTAATGGGTTCATCACTTATCACATGTAATTACTGTTTTTATTCACCATTGATGTATATTGATGTACACATGTACAATTCACATGGTGTACACAACCAAACTGCTCTATTTCTAAACATAATATATCACTTTTGATGTATGTGCATTCGGCACAAGATGTACACAATCCAATTGTATGCACATGTTACATAAAAAAGGTAGACGTAAACGAACAATGTACCCAATCATATATATCACCAGCTGAAAATATGTACACAAGTGTACAAGTATATGAACAATGTACATGATCATATATATCATCAGCTGAAAATATATGTACACAGTCATATGTACACAAGTGAAGATGTAAACATATACAAACATACACATATAAACATGTAGACATATACATATGCACGTGTAAGAGCAATTATAAATTATAATGTCTATTTTAATTTTTTTAAAATAAATTAATGATGTCATAATCATATGATAGTTAGTGTTAATCTTTCATACATTTTAACAAATAATGTACATAATCATTCCAGTCATCGGCTGAAAATATATGTACACATATTTCAGCTTTAATGATATACAATGTATACAAGTGAAAATGTGTACATATATATACATACACATATAAACATGTACACAGATAAACATGTACACATATATAATGAGACCACATATGTTTGAGATACATGTTAGTGTATCGACAAAGGCTAACGTGTACAATATACAAATTATATTCTATCAGATATTTACATGTACAAATATGTTTGAGATACATGTTGGTGTCCAATATATTGTAAAGTTGTGTACATTCATTAGTGTACATCTGCACATTTAAAAATTTAGGGTCAAAAATGTAATTATGTGAATCTTAAAGGACCTAACGAGCAAAAACATAAAAATAGCCTTGGTGCTCTCAAACTTATTCTGACGGAGCCGCGACGGCGAGATGTGAGGCCACGATGTCGAAAAGGATGTGAAAGAGTTTGATGCGAGCCTAGTTCTGTTGGTCCAAAACGACTAAAGCTTTGGTCAAAACTTCAAAGGAGTTTTGTGTGGAGGATTGCCATGGCTGGAATTCATGGCATAGCACAATTGAAACTGAAAAATACGCTGGAAAAGATGACCAAAAAATCATCATGAATTTGAAGTTTAGACGGTGTACGGATTTGAAGTATTTGAAATCTTTGTAATTCTTTTTGTTGTTTGAAAAGATTAAAGAATAAAAAATTTAATTTTTTGGTTAGAAAATAAAAGGAAGCAACGATAGAAAAAGAAGAAGAAGGAAATCAGAAGTAGTTTTTCAACTGCCTGCAGTGTTAATAACTCAATGCCAAACCGGCTAAAACGCATTACCAAAAGTCATTAGTCTTCAAAATCCCTTTATATTATTTTGACTTGCCAACCTCAATATTACTATTGACTTATTAAGATTTAATTCATCTGGGTCATCATCGTGAAACAAGTAGCCTTAAAATGAATTGTATCACGTTCTTTATATCATCCACTACATAAAACGGTTCTACTTGCAATTTTTAATAAGGATTTTTCTATTAATCTACACAAGTGATAATAAATTGCATTATCTAAGACTCGGTCTCCAGATATTTGGTGTGAAACTCTGATGAACAATTAATTAAAAGGAGCTTCACTATCAAAAGTCATTAGTCTTCAAAAAGTTATATTAATATGACCAACCAACCGAAACAATAATGTTGACGATTAAAAGAAAAATGTTGACGATTAAAGATTCAATTCGTTGTTTTAGAGTTCTACTTGCAATTACAGCATATTAGAGTTCTACTTGTAATTTTTAATAAGGATTTTTCTATTAATCTACACAAGTCATATATAGGAAAATAGAATAACTATGATCTTAGTTTTTTCACAAATGAATCCGTCTGAGTCTCTGAGACATTTTTTGCTTATAGAGGAATATGAAACATGCTAACACTTTTGAATTCAGGAACGCATCAAGTTCTATGAAGACTTCATAGCAGAAGCAAAAAAATCTTTATGTGGGAACACTTTTATTAAACGGTCTCGTTCTATCTATGTGAAACATATATCAAATACTATCTGAATTTATCATTTCTTCCAAATTGACCCTAATGTTTATTTGGAGAACAAGAACTTATTACGTATCAAAGAGTTTTTTTTAAAAGAACTTACTGCGTAATAATTCAAGCCATACGCAAAGTGAAGTATTTTATATTATATATTTATTAAATAAATAAGTTATTGAAAATATACTTTTAAATAATAAAAAGACATGCAAATAATTTTAACGATTTAATCAAATTAAATAATAAAATATTTAATTTTTATCAATTAAAATATGATATAATTTTATAAAATTTCAAAATTAAAATATTTATAATATTTGCATAGTATATAATTTAATTTAACAATATTTAAAAGATATATATTTTAGTATGAATTTATTTAAATGAAACTTCAATGTGAAACTTTTAATATTTTTGATAGTTTATAGTCGCTTTAAAAATTTCAATATATAACATATATGAAAAAAACTAATTTTTATTATATAGTTAATGTGATTATTTTATTTATTTTAATAATATACAATTAAAAAATGATAGAAGATACACAATTGTTATCAAATCTTATTATTAAAAATTATTAATTATCATATACTCATTCCATTTCAAATTATTTGTCGTTGGAGTAGAATTTTTTTTTTCAAAATATGTGTTGTTTTCGATTTTTCAGTACAAAACTTATTGACAATATTCTCTATTCTATGTTCTTATTGGTTGAAATATAGTTAGTTATATTGATAATTATGAATTTATAAGTAGGAACTCATAAACCAGAAGTTCGCCCTAACTCGTTCTCTCCCAGGAACGGAGTTCGAGGCCGCCGCTCAGCAAGCTCCTCCACCAAAATGAAGACTTCACTCCGGCACAGCTCCTCCTTCTCGTAATCTCGAGCATCTCTTCCGCTGCCGTCGACAAAGATGCTCCTGGTAACTGGCGCATCTGTTCCATCTTGTTTGCCCTCTAAACCACCAGATGCAGACCTTGACGTGATGCTTCCGGTGGATCCGCCTGACCCTCCAGTTTCCCCCGACTTGCCTCCGCCAGCTCTCTGCGATTTTCACCGTCAGATCTTGATAGTGAAGACGCCGCCGCCGCAAACAATCCCCGAGTTCCTTGTCGCCTCCATTTCCCGAGATCCAACGTCGTTACTTTGTTGGACCCTGCTTCTGTTTCCACTGCTCCTCTATTTTTCGCCGCCTCCTCTCATGTTCTCGTCCTCATCACCGCTCACACTCTCACGGCGAGCAGAAAGGTCAGATCTAGAGGACTCACCGGATCTGGCCAGGGTCTCGCTTCAACAGTGACTCCATTGGGTTCACTCCTCTCACCGGAGCTTGCTATTAAACGTCCCGTCTCTTCATTGGTCGGAACTCTTGAGTGTTTGGGTATGCGGCTCAGCTCAGGATCAAACGAGAGGTACATGTCTCGATACGGTAATATCGGAGCCCTTGCTCTGAGTCTGGTCTTAGCTTCCACCCCTTTGTTGATTATAGACAAGAGCTTCTCATCGCCACTGTCAGGATCTGAACTCTACTATGTCTTGATAAATCTAACTTAAAGGTTTTCAATCAGTTCAATCCCTGCAACTCCACTATTCTTTATAAGGTCCAAGCACATTGAACCAGCGATTCCGACAGACATGGTCTCAGCTTGCTATCACCCTTCTACCGCGTTTCCTCATTCACAGCAAACCATCCATTTGAAGCTCAGCTCTGCCACACTTTTACCCTCTGGAATTTGTTCTCTTGTGATTAGCTTGATACAGCCTGATGAATTGCGTGTTTGTGTGGGTATTCTATATAAGAAAACATATAGTTCAACTGTCTTTGACATTTCAAGGTCGAGGAATATTTGTTCTAATTAATATTTTGGTATTTCTTAATTAGATATATTACTGCATCCGAGTCGTCGTGGCAGATTCTTGCTTTTCCTACATATTTTCGTACTATTTCTGTAGAGAAACTTGGATTTCATCTTCCGGATCAGGAGCTGGTATTTTTCGATGAAGATGAACCTATTGAGAATATTCTGAACAAAAAAACTGTGAACCAATCGATGTTTTTGGCTTGGTTTATAGCAAACATAAAATACCCAGAGGCAAGAGAGTTGACATATGCCGAATTTCCAACAAAATTTGTTTGGAAATCAGGTACGAGAGAATGGGTACCACGACAACAAGGCTTTGCTATAGGGAGGATTGCGCATATTAATCCAGCACTTGATGAGTTGTATTTCTTAAGAGTATTGCTAAATTGGGTAAGACGGCCGACATCGTATGAGGATATAAAAACAGTTGATGGTGTTTTACATCCTACATACGAAGCTGCTTGATATGCTTTGGGATTGATGGATGATGACAAGGAGTTCGTCCATGCTATCAAAGATTGCAGTGATAATAGTTCTGCCACATATGCCAGGAAGCTTTTTGCGAGAATGTTGGTATCCAAAACTTTATCTCAGCCGCATGTTGTATGGGAAGCTACTTGGGAGTATCTTACCGATGGTATTCTTTACAAGAAACGACGAGAAAGTGGACGACCTGGTGAGCTTTTTATCTTTTTAAAATTCTTAATAAAAAAATGGTCTCAGTTTTTTAATTACGAGACCGCCAACTTGCAGATATGAACATGACCGTAGAGCAGATCAAAAACATTGCTCTTACCGAGATCGAGAAGCATTTGCTCAGCAATGGTCGTAGCCTCAACAAATGGCCCCTCATGCCAAAGCTAGAAGATTTTGGCTGTTACAATGACAATCGCCTTATAAATGATGAGATGAAATATGTTGTCGAAGATCAGCTAAAGGAGAATGAAAGATTTATGGCGATGATAACAGATGAGCAAAGAGAAGTATACGATCAGATTCTGAAAGCAGTTTTAAATGATAGCGGTGGAGTCTTCTTTCTGTATGGTTATGGAGGAACATGAAAAACATTTGTATACAGAGCCCTCTCCTCAGCGATCCGATCTAGACGTATGATTGTTCTAAATACCGCATCCAGTGGAATTGCTGCATTGTTGTTAGAAGGAGGGAGAACCGCACATTCCAGATTTGGTATTCCGATAGATGCAGACGAGTTCAGTACTTGTAAGAAAATGGAGCCAGTATCATATCGTGCAGAATTAGTTAAAGCGGCAAAGTTAATTGTATGGGATGAGGCGCCTATGATGAGCAGACACTGTTTCGAGACGTTAGATTGTTCTATGCGTGATATTATAAGATCTTCTGAAGACAAACTGTTTGGGGGTAAAGTTGTTGTTTTCGGTGGAGATTTCAGACAGATTTTATCGATTATACCTGGAGGTGGTAGAGCAGAGACTGTTTTGGCGGCACTGAATTCTTCATATCTTTGGAAGCACTGTAAAGTTTTGAAGCTAACAAAGAACATGAGATTGCTCGCTGGCCTTTATGATGTTGTATCAAAAGAGCTTCAATCATTCTCAAAATGGATTTTGCATATTGGAGATGGAAAAATAAATTTGCCTAACGACGGTCAAGTTGAGATTGACATCGCTTCAGATTTGCTGATAAAAAACAGTGGTGGAGATCTTATTGAGACTATGGCAAAAGAGGTTTATGGACAAGCTTTTCAAACCTCAACGGATAAGGATTTGTATAGACATCGAGCGGTTCTTACCCCAACAAATGATGAAGTTGATAAAATAAATGATTACATGCTTTCGCAGTTGCCAGGTAACATGTTTTTTGTGGAAGATTATGTTCAAGTACCTTCTTACATCGCTTAAAAAATAAAAGGAATTACATATGTTTTCATGTGAAGAGAATGTTTACCTTAGCTCTGACAGTATTATTTCATCCGATGTTGACGTTGAAGAAAATGTTGTATATCCTGCTGAGTTTTTGAACAGTGTTAAAGTGGCTGGACTGCCTAGACATAATTTGAAGCTCAAGGTTGGTGCTCCTATTATGTGTCTCCGTAACGTGGATCTTGCAGATGGTTTATGCAATGGTACTAGGCTAATTGTTACTCAGTTACTGCCCCATGTGCTAGAAGCTAGAATTATAACTGGAAACAATATTACTGGAGAGAAGGTATGGATTCTTAGGATGTTTGTCACACCACCTGACACAAAGTTTTCCTTCAGAATGCGTCGAAGACAGTTTCTCATTACATTGGCTTTCGCGATAACTATCAACAAAAGTCAAGGCCAAACACTAGAAAGCGTTGGTTTGTTTCTACCTAGACCAGTGTTCTCTCATGGTCAGCTCTACGTTGCACTTTCAAGAGTTAAATCGAGATCGAGATTAAAAATACTAATAACTGGTAAAGAAAGGAAGCCGGAGACGAAAACTTTGAATGTAGTCTACAAACAAGTTTTTCAGAATATTTCTTAGCCAAGACTACTTAATTGTTATCTACCTTTTTTCCAATAAATTAAATAAAATTTAGAAACTCTTAAAATTATTGTTCTTTTTTTTTTCAGACCCGTAGTGATGAGTAATAAAGTTCACTATTAAACACACATATTACGATTTTTAATGATGTTGCAATTATACAGACACACAATATGTTGCGTCCTGATACTGAAGATACTTTGTTCCATCACGTCCATGTAAAATCTTGAGTACCAATATTTGCATGTGTCGTATCTTTATACCAAACACCGTCGTTTTATGATATAAAATATGTGCCTGCCAAAACCCAACCACTATTAAGTCTAATGCGGGAATCTGTTTATGTCCGCACAGAATGTGGAACGGTCACCTAGTTTTATATTATTTTGACTTACCAACCTCAATATTACTATCTATTCTATTAATTTTTCAACATGTCCAATTGATATGGGGTTATGTCCAATTTAAATTATAACCACCTTAATATAACTGTTTATGAATTAGTATATTTTATAACTGCACATGAATTCACCACTTCCACTAACAACCGTAATATTCTTTTTTAACTAACCGTAATGTTCCATAATAATAATTAGGTTAAAGATGATTAGATGGAAACCTGAACAATATCCGACAAAATTTTACGGTTAAACAGTTATTATGGAATATGTTATTTGCGATTGATAACAATAATACATATATATTTTGGAATAAAAGAATGAGGAGTAATAACGGTTACGGTTTAACCATATTATTATGGTTCATAACAATAATTTGAACCAGAGATGTGATTACACAATAACTGTTTATTGTCAGAGTGTATATTATCAACCGAACCATATTATCATGTCTAATATCCGAATAGAGTTACATCTATATTGGTTCAAAAACACTATATTGATAATAACTGTTTAACCGTAAAATAGGTCTGACAAAAATGATAATATGGTTTTGTATACACAGTACCTAAAACACACACACACACATATATATATATATATATATATATATATATATATATATATATATATATATATATATATATATATATAAAGTATATAAACTAGAGATGGGAAAATTGTATTATGATTAATTGGAATATTATCTTAGTTAACAACTGTTTTTGATATATTTGATGTAGGAATGTATACCTAGAGTATTGTGATACTAATATAATTTTAATATATTATAAAAAGTATATAACTTGATCGATTAAACGAGAATACACGTCTCGGCTAGGTAACACTATATATTATTCCGTAACCAAGATATATTGGTTCACACAGTATTGTTTCTATATAAACAATAACGGTTTAACCATATTATCATGTCTATTCTTCCTTCAATACGATATTATGAAGAGAATATATATTTTTATTATCAATTGTATACCGTAAATATATAGAAACATTTGACAATTTGACACAAGTGTATAGTCACACAACATCACAAATTCAATACTATTATCAAAATCTCTTAATAATAGTTAAAAAAATATTTTACACAAATATGACTACAAAAAAACACATATTAAAATTAAATTTCTAAGAAAAAATGTAAAAAAAAAAAATACATCCGCCCTCTTAAGGGCGGATCATAATATTTTTCTTAAATAAATAGTAAGAAGTTTTAATAATTGTATTAAAATATTTAGACCACACTTATACCAATAGGTCACGTTGTTGTTTTAATAGAATAGACTAATTCTGATCCACCTTTCAAAAGACGGATTATACTTTTTGTTTTACATTTTTTTTAGAAATTTAATTTTCATATTTATGTGTTTTAATAATATTTGTGTTTTGTAATCATATGTGTAAAATTGTTTCTAAAATGATTAGTAAGAGATTTTAATAATTGTATGAAAATAGTTGGACTATACCTGGATTATACCTATATTAATAGATCATGTTCTTAATTTAATTGAATAGATAGATATGATTACAAAAAAACACATATATAATTTAAACATACAAATATGAAAAGTAAATTTCTAAGAAAAAATTAAGTAAAAATATATCGGTTCTTTTAAAGGACGGGTCAGATAAAAACACAAATATAATTACAAAACATACATATATGATACAAATAAAAACACAAATATAAAAATTTTGATTTCAAACAATATATACAAAACAAATAGTATACCCGCCCTCTTAGGACGGATCACTCTCTAGTTGACTTATTAAGATTTAATTCATCTGGGTCATCACCGTGAAACAAGTAGCCTTAAAATGATTTGTATCACGTTCTTTATATCATCCACGACATAAAACGGTTCTACTTGCAATTTTTAATAAGGATTTTTCTATTAATCTACACGAGTGATAATAAACTGCATTATCTAAGACTCGGTCTCCAGATTTTTGGTGTGAAACTCTGATGAACAATTAATTAAAAGGAGCTTCACTATCAAAAGTCATTAGTCTTCAAAAAGTTATATTAATATGACCAACCAACCGAAACAATAATGTTGACGATTAAAAAAAAAATGTTGACGATTAAAGATTCAATTCGTTGTTTTAGAGTTCTACTTGCAACTACAGCATATTAGAGTTCTACTTGTAATTTTTTTAATAAGGATTTTTCTATTAATCTACACAAGTCATATATAGGAAATAGAATAACTATGATCTTAGTTTTTTCACAAATGAATCCGTCTGAGTCTCTGAGACATTTTTTGCTTATAGAGGAATATGAAACATGCTCACACTTTTGAATTCAGGAACGCATCAAGTTCTATGAAGACTTCATAGCAGAAGCAAAAAATCTTTATGTGGGAACACTTTTATTAAACGGTCTCGTTCTATCTATGTTAAACTTATAACAAATACTATCTGAATTTATCATTTCTTCCAAATTGACCCTAATGTTTATTTGGAGAACAAGAACTTATTACGTATCAAAGTATTTTTTTAAAAGAACTTACTGCGTAATAATTCAAGCCATACGCAAAGTGAAGTATTTTATATTATATATTTATTAAATAAATAAGTTATTAAAAATATATTTTTAAATAATAAAAAGACATGCAAATAATTTTAACGATTTAATAAAATTAAATAATAAAATATTTAAATTTTATCAATTAAAATATGATAAAATTTTATAAAATTTCGAAATTAAAATATTTATAAATATTTTGCATAGTATATAATTTAATTTAAAAATATTTAAAAGCTATCTATTTTAGTATGAATTTATTTAAATGAAACTTCAATGTGAAACTTTTAATATTTTTGATAGTTTATAGTCGCTTTAAAAATTTCAATATATAATATATATGAAAAAAATTAATTTTTATTATATAGTTAATGTGATTATTTTATTTATTTTAATAATATACAATTGAAAAATGATAGAAGATACACAATTGTTATCAAATCTTATTATTAAAATTATTAATTATCATATACTCATTCCATTTCAAATTATTTATCGTTGGAGTAGGATTTCTTTTTTTCAAAATATGTGTTGTTTTCGATTTTTCAGTACAAAACTTATTGACAATATTATCTATTCTATGTTCTTATTGGTTGAAATATGGTTAGTTATATTGATAATTATGAATTTATAAGTAGGAACTCATAAACCAGAAGTTCGCCCTAACTCGTTCTCTCCCAGGCACGGAGTTCGAGGCCGCCGCTCAACAAGCTCCTCCACCATAATGAAGACTTCACTCCGGCACAGCTCCTCCTTCTCGTAATCTCGAGCATCTCTTCCGCTGCCGTCGACAAAGATGCTCCCGGTAACTGGCACATCTGTTCCACCTTGTTTGCCCCCTAAACCACCAGATGCAGACCTTGACGTGATGCTTTCGGTGGATCCGCCAGATCCTCCAGTTTCCCCCGACTTGCCTCCGCCAGCTCTCTGCGATTTTCACCGTCAGATCTTGATAGCGAAGACGCCGCCGCCGCAAACAATCCCCGAGTTCCTTGTCGCCTCCATTTCCCGAGATCCAACGTCGTTACTTTGTTGGACCCTGCCTCTGTTTCCACTGCTCCTCTACTTTTCGCCGCCGCCTCTCATGTTCTCGTCCTCATCACCGCTCACACTCTCACGGCGAGCAGAAAGGTCAGATCTAGAGGACTCACCGGATCTGGCCATGGTCTCGCTTCAACAGTGACTCCATTGGGTTCACTCCTCTCACCGGAGCTTGCTATTAAACGTCCCGTCTCTTCATTGGTCGGAACTCTTGAGTGTTTGGGTATGCGGCTCAGCTCAGGATCAAACGAGAGGTACAGGTCTCGATACGGTAATATCGGAGCCCTTGCTCTGAGTCTGGTCTTAGCTCCTACCCCTTTGTTGATTATAGACAAGAGCTTCTCATCGCCACTGTCAGGATCTGAACTCTACTATGTATTGATAAATCTAACTCAAAGGTTTTCAATCAGTTCAATCCCTGCAACTCCACTATTCTTTATAAGGTTCAAGCACATAGAACCAGCGATTCCGACAGACATGGTCTCAGCTTGCTATCACCCTTCTACCGCGTTTCCTCATTCACAGCAAACCATCCATTTGAAGCTCAGCTCTGCCACACTTTTACCCTCTGGAATTTGTTCTCTTGTGATTAGCTTGATACAGCCTGATGAATTGCATGTTTGTGTGGGTATTCTATATAAGAAAACATATAGTTCAACTGTGTTTGACATTTCAAGGTTCAGGAATATTTGTTCTAATTAATATTTTGGTATTTCTTAATTAGATATATCACTGCATCCGAGTCGTCGTGGCAGATTCTTGCTTTTCCTACATATTTTTCGTACTATTTCTGTAGAGAAACTTGGATTTCATCTTCCGGATCAGGAGCTGGTATTTTTCGATGAAGATGAACCTATTGAGAATATTCTGAACAAAAAAACTGTGAACCAATCGATGTTTTTGGCTTAGTTTATAGCAAACATAAAATACCCAGAGGCAAGAGAGTTGACATATGCCGAATTTCCAACAAAATTTGTTTGGAAATCAGGTACGAGAGAATGGGTACCACGACAACAAGGCTTTGCTATAGGGAGGATTGCGCATATTAATCCAGCACTTGATGAGCTGTATTTCTTAAGAGTATTGCTAAATTGGGTAAGACGGCCGACATCGTATGAGGATATAAAAACAGTTGATAGTGTTTTACATCCTACATACGAAGCTGCTTGATATGCTTTGGGATTGATGGATGATGACAAGGAGTTCGTCCATGCTATCAAAGATTGCAGTGATAATAGTTCTGCCACATATGTCAGGAAGCTTTTTGCGAGAATGTTGGTATCCAAAACATCAAACTTTAAACCATTGGTTAAACCCTAAACCCTTGGATAAATCTAAACCCTTGAAAAAACACTAAACTATAAATCTTAAACACTAAATCGTAAAAAAAATATTTTTTAAAAAAACCTTTGTTTGAGAACTATTATTATTTTTATTTATTTAATCTTATTAGTTTTTTTAAAAAAATAATATAACTTGATACGTTATTTTGTTTCCTTAATTAAAATATATTATATCTAAAATAACAACTTTTTATTGGTCGGTAAACTTAAAGGTTCATTTTAGGGGGTGAATCCAAAAAAAACTTTTAATTTATATTCCATTCGTGAAAAGAGCGAGAAGTGTAAAAGACGTACTTCCTTTTATTTTATTTATATTTATTATAGAAAAATATATTGCAAAAGCCTTCTTCACCAGTTCATCACCTTCTCGGCCTTTAAAAGGATCTCCCCATACGTTAGAAGTTTTCACACAGCATCCATTTATCCCCGCTCAAGAGATATAAGCCATCATGTCTGAGTGGTTCAACGAACTCGAAGAAGTCGCGTACTCCATAGTCGAATATATCCCACTAGTCGGCACCGTGTACTCTCTAAAACGAGCCACTATCGCATATAGCACAGAGGATTGGAAGCGACATTGGCAGTCCGTCGGTAACTTCCTCGAGGGCCCCGTCCGCGATGTTGTTCTCTTAAGCAAGATCGCCGAACCCACCGAACCCGCCGAAGCCGCCCTTTTACTCACCATGGCCGAGTCGATCACCGTGAAAATGCTTAAGCTCTACCATCACGAGCCCAAAAAGCCTGAGGTTGAAATAACCAAAAAGCTGGATAAACAAAGCGGACATGTACTCATCGCCGAGTCCTCACAAGGCAAGTTCAAGAGTCAAGTCTTCGAAGGCAAAGCCAAGGGTGTGCACCACTTTCACGGCGCTGTGTTCATTGGTACGCTCATTGACTCCAGATATGCTCTTTACGGCGAGAAGATCCGACTTGATATTCCGCACGGATTGTACGACGGGGCACCAGTCACCTTCTCGTGGAAATGGACTATAGCCTCGGATGGAACAAAGAATTATCCTAATGTCACATATGGTCGTATTAAATTGAAAGCCGGCACACCCACAGAGTTCCAATTGTCCAGCCGCAAGGGTGACGGATGGGAAGGTTATGACTTTTCGGGTTATATAATCTCCAAGGACCAAATCATAGCTAAAACCACAATCAGTGGTAGAGAAACTAATGTTGTCTTCAACAGGTTGGCCGGAACTTGATTTCGGGCATTCGAAGTTGATAGAGTTACAAAACCGAACTCAAACCAAACCAAGTTTCCAAACCGAAATACACTACGTAATTGTTTCTTTTCTGCATTTTGTTTCAGTTGATAATAAGAAGAGAATAGGTATTCCTTGTATATAGGAAACCATCTCCTCCACTTTCCCTTAATTCCCATGTTCAAAGGAGTTATGACTCCACTTTGTTTCTGTATCTTCTCTATTTAAATGAATGAAAAAGCCAAAAAGAGGCAATCGTAATTGCCCAAAAGTAAAGTTTTATTGTTCTTACACTGTTCTAAAGCTTTGAAGAAGTTCATTGCAATTAGAATAGGGCTGAGGCCGCATGTGCATAACATTATCGTCAAGAATGTTTCTTAGCTAGACAAAGAAATATAAGCCTTGAGATTTTAAGATTTTTAATGTGGGACAAGTTCAACGAAAAATTTATAAATTGGCTTACGAGGATCACGCATGTTCAGTTTTGACATGGTGTCTTTGGCAGATATATGGGCTAAAAAACACTTGTGAAAAGTTTCTTGCCTCGCCATGGTCAAAGTCGTAAGGAAAATCAATGACTTGTTAAACATTTTGAAGAAAACACTAAGATCACATGGATTCGATGGCATCATCATGGTATGTTTGGCAAATTCCTGATCCTTGTTGACTTCTCATATGATCTAAGGTCCTCACTTGCTCTTGAGATTTGTAGCGATGGCACGGGGGCTAATGTTCGACTAGATGCTGCTAAAGCTGTTTTATTGACTTCAATGAAATGGGACCTTCACATTTCTCCTGAACTTTTTCGTCTTACCATCTTGATGAGAGAGGTAAAAGACTTTCCATCTTGCACAACCAAACAATTTTTTAAAGTTTTTGAATATTTTCCTAGATTATTCTTTCAAGGTTTTTTTTTTTATAAGTGATGGCAAGCCATGAATTGACTTTTACAGTGACCACATAATAGATCCTGCATATCTTAACTTATGAGAGTATCTACCTTTGCATATGTGACATATGCAAAAGTTGCCCTAGTGGAATTGGCTTGGGTTTATGGTGATTTGTTCCTGAAAAAAGGATGTTACTAGTATAGTTAACCATAGTGGCAGTGAGGGCTGTCTGACTTGTAATTGATTATTTTGGTCTCTTGTACTAGATATCTATATGTTCAGAAAGTTGGATTAGTTTGATGATGAGTTTATGGTGCACTTGATTGTCTTTCTGATCATTTGCCATTGTTTTCTGCCAGGACTCCAATGCTTTTATTACCAGGACTTTTCTCACCAAATTACACAAGCTACTGATTGAAAATATGATACCCCAGAAGATACGCATGTGCTTATTCGTTTTCCATCTGTGATCCATGCAGAGATCTACAAAATGATGTAAGTTGCTAATACAAAGCCCCTAATGCATAATCAGAGGCTCAATTTATAAGCCAATATCGACTAGGGGAAAAATTGACAGTGTCGACAGTGTCACGATGTGCTGCAACGTCGTCGAGCGATTGAGGAAGGTACTTCTCGAACCAAGGCGTCTCCTTGCTCTACGGGGGAGCACCGAAGCCGTCTTTGCCCTTATTGTTGTTACTCGGCTTCCGAGGACGATTCTCGTCGACGTCTGTCAACGGCGAAGCGTCCATCGCCGATGTTGTTATCTGAGTCAGTTTGCTTTCGGAAAGTCTCAGATTAGCACCTCCTTTCACTCTTTTCGATTTCGCTGATGGCGTCAAGCTCGAGATTTTGAGATTTTCTTCCCCCCGCCATTGTCTACTACTGTCTTCATTGTAATTACAAGATAAAATTGGATCTCGTAGGGATCTAATATTTTAGCTTGAATTCCTTTAGCTCCTTCAACTGAGATCAATACTGAGTAATCTATTGCACTCTCATGTCTAAGTTATATTTCAAAATTATTATCATTCTTAAGAGCTGATATTTTGACTTCATCAACATTTACTGTCACTTAAAACCTGATTTGAGTTCCCCTTTCATTAGTCAAAGATATATAGTGATTAAAATTAAACAAAAAGGATAACAAAAATTATGAAAAAGAAAGAAATAATATACGTGGATGGATTCCACGGTCTTGCTCCGCCGCCTTTTAGGTCTCCTAGGTTTTATGGGTTAGGGTCTGTGGTCCGTTTTTGGATCGGGTTTGTAGTTTCGATCGGGGTGTGAAGCTAGAGTATGGCCTTTCTCTCCGGTGTTGGTGTTGGTGTAACTCGAAAGAAAGTGGTGGTTCGCGTTTCACTTGTCTAGAGTTTGAAGTGGTTCAAAAGCCGAGGAGATCTCAATAGAGCGATTGAATCTCCCGATTTGAAGACAGTGAGGCGGCGAGCGGGTGTGATCTTGTTGTTTGATGAAGCTTTCCGTCGAGAGGACTAAATTAGAAGTTCTGAGTTGGTTTCGTCAGAGGTTCTGCGGGAGATGAGCTCCGACGAAACGAGGTGTCGGTGGTTCTGCTCCGGTGGCGTTCTGAGTCGAGGCGGTGGTGTTGATGTTCGTGCTGACGATGCAGATGCATCCACGTGTACGGCTGCATGCCTCTTTGATGCGAGTATCGATGTGCGTCGTCTGGGTCGTTTGTTTGGTCTTTTGGGCTCTTTAGTTGTTTGTCGGTGTAGCCTCTTTGCTTTTGGGCTTTTCGTTTTCCTTGTTTTTGGATTTCGGTTGTATGCTGGACTTGGCCCATTTCTTCATTTTATAAAACTACTTGACGGAGAAAAAAACATACGTGGATGGATCTCTTACTCCTTCATAAATGATAAGAGTAGTGTCGGCTAAAAATAACTGGCCACCTAGAGAAAATAAAGTCTTTCCTTTTAACCACTACAAAAGTTTCTACATAATAGTTTGTAGATTCTTTTAACTTTCTAGGATTAACAAATACATGATGTTTTAACTTCTTCTTAGACGTGGAAGATTCCATGCTGACTGGAAACTCATCCATAATACATTTAACAGCAAGAGAGTGAAACCAAATTACAATAGAGAAATTCTACGCAGTTTAATGACAAAAGGAAATTCATGAAATCGAGAATAGAAGCAAAATTGACGTTTTAAACTATAATTAGATTTTGACCCGCTTTTAAAAGCACAACTGAACTGATCACCCACATCTAAAGTACCATTGTGACATGAGGCCTAAGGTTCAGTTCCAGTGTCCTTACGGAAAGAAAATCACAAAGGTGTTATTTGCAAGCATCGGTTCTCCAAATGGAAACTGCTGGAGACATTCTATTGGAAGCTGTTGTACAGAAGGTAACTTATTGTAGTCCCTATACTGGTTTTAAAATCTTAAAGACCAAAATAAGATTTGCTAGTGAATTTGTGCAGGCTTGTCTGAGAAAGAGTAGGTGTTCTGTAGCAGTATGGAGCAAAATATTTGGTGCTGATCATGTCCACACACTGTTAAATACCTGCTTGTTCATGCTCAATGTTCATGAGCTTGCAACTCTTTAGTATAAATCTCTCTTCATTTCTTTTATCATGAACAAGTAACAAAAAGGTATTCAGAAGTATTACAATAGTACAATACAAGGTTTGAGCAGGAAATATTCAGTTGTCATGGATTCAGACCACCTCCTCCTCCTGGGGTCTTTTTTTGCTTTGATTAAAAGATATAACTAAGTATATGAAAATAAATAAAACTTTACAGTAATACTAATTATAATTTTTTTTTGTCATCAACGATTTTTACAGTATATAATTATGTCCTTGATTTTTCAACTGATTTACAATGGCATATACTTTACAGTATACAATTATGTCCTTGCTTTTTCAACTGATTTACAATGGCATGTACTTTCCACCCGGTCAGATTTAAAATTTTTAATGATCAATCACATTGCATCACAATGTAAAACGAGTCTAATTAAAAACATATGTGTTATTTCCTAAATACAATATCTACCTAAACTATGAATAAACATAATACATGCCTTTAAGACCATGTTTATCAGGGTTTCTTAATTTTCTTGTGAACAAAAGTGAACCTCTAGATTCACCCAGCAATATGATTTAGTTATTTTAGATTTGATATATTTAAAAAATAAGAAAGTAAATAATGAACTAATTTAATGAAATAAAATTATGTTTTAGATAAATAAAAAATAGTAAAAATTATAAAAAAATATTTTTTTTTATTATTGTAAATCCGTCGGCAAATACTAAACCCTAATCCCTAAATTCTAAATACTCCACCCTAAATCCTTGGAGAAAGCATGAACCCTTAGGGAAATCATATACTCCAAGCCTATAAATTTAAACCAAACCCTTAATCATAAACAAAATCCTAAGTTCTAAACCCTATATTATGACTTCTAATACTAAACCCTAAATCATAAATTCTAAAATAGTTTATGGTTTAGGACTAAGGGTTTAGAATTTTAATATTTCTCGATGAGTTTATGGTTTATGATTTTTTGTTAGAATTTTGGGATTAATATTATGGTTTATAATTAAGGGTTTAGGGATTAAGATTAATGCTTTAGGGTATATGATTTTCCCAAGTGTTCAAGTTTTCCCCAAATATTTAGGGTTTAGTATTTAGAATTTTGGTTTAGGGTTTAGTATTTGCCGACAAATTTATCAATATTAAAAAAAAAACTTTTATTTATAATTGCTACTATTTTTTATTTATCTAAAAACATAATTTTATTTCATTAAATACGTTCATTATTTAGTTTCTTTTTTCAAGATATCAAATCTAGAATAACTAAATCATATTTGTGGGTGAATTTAGATGTTCACCCTAAGGGTGAACCAAAGTTTTGTTTTTTTTTTTGTCGAACAAAACTTGGGTTCACTCCTATGGTAACTTTTCAAATTCACTTCAATTTTTTACACCAATTAAAGTGCCATATAAAATTAGTAAAAATGAATTTTTTTTGAAACAAAAAGAAGATGGCATTCTGAAAAAAAGGCGTCGTTGTTTATTGGAAGAGAATGTGATTTCAGTGCTTCTTCTTCTTCATTTTCTACAGAGAAAATATGAAGATTTGTTTGCTAAGTTTGAATCTCCAATTCTATGCTTTGAATCCAATTTCAACTCAACCTTTTCGAAATCAAATCAAACCATGTTCTTTTATGAGATAGAAAAAATAGTTTGTGTCTGTAAAACAACAGAGTCGTTAAAGATGAATCATCGATTTCTAAACACTAAACTCTAAATCCAAATACCATTTCCTAAATCCAAACCATAAACCACAAACTCAAGTCTTATGTATTAGGTTTAGGTTTAAGATTTACAGTTTGGATTTATGGTATAGAATTTGGGTTTAAGATATTGATTTGAATCTAAAAGCACATAACTGAAAATTCAAAGCTTGATAACAAAGTTTCATGTTTTTTTTTCTACGGAGATAAAAAAGAAAAAGCCAACATTTTCTTTTCCTTTATCTATTTTCCTTTTTTGAATATTTTCTTTTACTAATCCTACATTGCTTTTTAGTTGGTGTAAGGAATCCTCTAAGGATCTGCGATGTTCATGCTCTAACATAAGTTGACATTCCTAAGAACTAATATACGTCTCTAAAATAAGTTAATAATTCGCATGCAGAGTATGCACGTTTTCTATTGTAAAATAGTGTTTTAGTTTTATTTTATGTAGCAATCCAAGATGACCTTATTCAGATATTTATTAAGATTTCTTACATTACATCAACACGAACTATGATATAGTCGGACATTTTTTCCATTTATGTAATCGGATATAATACGTTTTGACAATTTGAAAACGAAAAAATCAGAAAAGAAAACCATTTCTTTTTTTTCCAAAGATTGCATTAACTACTAATAGAAAACTATGTGCTAGGAATATTAATAGAAACTAATCGACAAACAAACCATCATTTATGCTTATTTACAGTGACATGCCATTCATATATTTATGCCGACAATATTAATTATTTTTGATCTAAAACTGTTTTTCTTTCGACAACATCTAAAAACTGTTTTGTTTCAGCATTTAGATCATTCTCTTTTACCTTTAGATCTTTTTCGCCTTCCAGATATTTGATTTTCATACTTTATGTTTTGAGATCAGTGCAGTTCACTACCGTATTTGTTGAACATTTTTCTTCTTTTTTTGTTGGTTCTGATTTCAATCAAAGGTTCATCCAATTATCAGATTATATTTTTTGCATTGTCGGGTTTATCTTCTCTGTGAATCTGGATTTACTTTGCTTTTGTGTTTTCGTTTTCATCTGATAACTAGGTTTAATTATGGGTCAGATTTCGAAAGGTTGACAAAAATTTGAACTGTTGACAAAAAACTGAGTTTTTAACGTTGGACGACATCTGTTACTCAATTTATTTAGGGATACAAATATTCTTTCGTTTTTCTTATCATATTCACATCATATTATAACTTTAACTTTTCAAAAATCAACCAAGATTCTTTCGTTTTTCTTTTCTATGTTACAAGATGTATTGAACAGTTGTTACATCATGACTATGTTACACTCAAAGAATCAAAATATATATACATCAGTTATAAAAGAACATTTTCATAATGCTTAATGTCTTCACATAATATTACAATCAGAAAGAGCCAATAAATATACAGAATTATTTTAACAAAAAAAAATTATACATAGAATTAGTAAACAAAATCATATACCATTCTGGTAAAATTTAATAAATAAAAGTATAAGAAGTAGAAATATATTTCACTCAATGTTTTTAAATTTTATTTAGACATTGAACCGGATTAACTTTTTGGTCATTGGATTATTGGGTTGGCCGTATGTAAAACCGTATATCACTAGTTGACATAACTATACATATTAATATCTTATTATATAAAGTTTGATTTTCAAAGTTACTAATTAACAAGATCGTGACACATGTCAATTATATAATTAAGATTATGACATCTGTTAAATAAACAAAATTATTTTTAAAATTTATACAAAAGAATTTTAAAAAGTTTTGATTTTTTTTCTAAAAGTCTAAAATAAAAAACTGTAAATAAACAAATATTTCCATTTTAAATAATTGCCAATTATATATTTAGGATTATGACATGTGTTAAATAACAATTTTATTTTTTTAAAAAATTATACAATAAGAATTTTAAAAGTTAGTTTTCCTTTTTTTTTCTAAAATTCGAAAACAAAAAAATTGTAAAGAAACAAATATTTTCATAAAATTAATTATTTAGTAAATATTTAACTTGGGTTTAAAATAATTATAAGTTACAAAAATGTTGTAAGATAATTTTGTTACAAAGCTGTATATTTTATAAAAATATATAAGTTTTATAAACTTATTATATAAACTTGATTCTTAAATAGAAATTTTTCTTTTAAAAAAATAATCTAAAAGAATTTTAAAACTTAGTTTTTTTAAGTCTTAATTATTTATTGATAGTATTTCCTTTTTTTAAATGTGGGTTTAAGATAATTTGTTTTGTCAGCTGTGTAAGATAATTATAGAGTAATTTCAGCATCTGGTAACGAATATAATATATATTAGGTATGTATGTAATGTACAAAACATTCTCTCTCCTCTCTTTTACAGAGAGAAAGCTCTCTCTATCGTCCTTGTTACCAATCTTATATCTTTCACAAGGAATAGAGAGAAAGAGAGAACAGAAGAGAGAATTTGTTTTTGCGCCGGTTTGGTTCCGGCTCCCTGACTCCGACGACGCTCCATTTTGGTGGTCGTTTGGCTTCGACTCCGTTGTCCTCATCTATCTGTTTTGGTGGTGGATATCCGGCTTCAGACTCCGCGTCGTGGTTCTTCTCGAAGACGGCGGCGGCTCTGGCTTCTCTAGATTTATCTTGGGTTTGTTCCGATCTACGCCTATGTTCTCTTCTTCCGGTCAATTGACTCTTGAACATCAAAGTTCCATGGTCCCTCCTTGTTTCTGAATCACTTGAGTGGTATATCAGCGCAAGGAAATTGGAGTTTTATGTTCGATTGTAGACAATTGTTATATGTTGTGGTGCGTAGATTTGTTTGGCGGGATAAACTCGTTGAGATTCTCAAGTGGGAATCAGTGTAGGTGACGAAGGTGGGTGCGATGGCTTGTCTCCGGCGTGTTCTGGCGAAATATTTCCGTCTCGTTTTTCTCCGGTGAAAGCTTCGGCCTTTGGACCATGAAGTGTGTTCAGGCGACGTGTGCCTCGTACGATCGGTGGGGTTGAACGGTGGAAGGTGACTTTGTCTCTCCTTGACGTGTGTCTCAAAGCGTTTGTTGCTTGTTCACGTGGTGGGATGATTCGGTGTCTTCCTCAGCGGGATTTCATGTTTGGGCTTGAGGTCCAAGTTGTTTGTAATAGGTGTTGGCCCGTTGGTTGGGGTCTTTGTTTAATGTTTCTGTTGGGTTTAGTTTTTTGGGCTTCGACCCATTAATAAAACTTTAGATGGCAAAAAAAAGGTATGTATGCAATGTACTTTTGTATTTAGGTATCTGGTTATATAGGGTAGGCAATATTACCTTATCCAATAAAATTGAAATCAGACTTTTACTCTGTTCGTTGCTTTCAAAACCTTGGTGGAGAATCAATTTACAACTAAGATTAAAGAGTTTCAGTCTGATGGAGGGGGAGAGTTCACAAGCAACAAGTTGAAAGAGTACCTCACCTCTCACGGTATAAGACATCGAATGTCTTGCCCTTATACCCCTCAGCAAAATGGAATTGCTGAGAGGAAACACAGACATTTGATTGAGCTGGGGCTGGCTATGATGTTTCACTCTCATATGCCACTTTAGTATTGGGTGGAAGCTTTCTTCACAGCAACTTATATCTCCAATCGTCTTCCCTCAGTTGACTGTAATGGTGTTAAGAAGAGTCCATTTGAAATTCTGTTTGTGAACAAACCTGACTACTCTTCTCTCCGAACATTTGGGTCTTCATGCTTCCCCTCTCTACGTGCTGTGACATCTCATAAGTTTGAGCCTCGATCTCTAAAGTGTGTGTTTCTGGGGTATAGTCTGCAACACAAAGGATATCGATGTCTCTACCCTCCCACTGGTAAAATCTACATCACTAGACATGCTGTCTTCGATGAAGAATGCTTTCCATTCAAAGCCGACTATCAGTCCTATGTTCCCAAATACAAGTCTGAGATCCTTCGTGCCTGGCAACTAGCAATTAGTCCTCTCGAAAAACCTGACCCTTCCCCAACCCACATACCACAAGTCTTTCCCTTACCTACCTCGTCCCCTATACCTCAACCACACCCTCAACCACCCTCCCATGTTCCTCAACCACCCTCACCTGTCCCTGCTGCTGCAGTTCCTCCTCACCCTGAACCCATTGTCAACACACATCCGATGCAGACAAGAGGCAAAGCTGGTATTCACAAGCCCAATACCAGATACATTTTGTTTGCTCCTAAATATGACACCACGATTCCAAAGAATATTGCTACTGCTATGGCTCATCCTGGTTGGAATGGTGCTGTCACTGATGAAATGGGAACCATTCATATGTTGAATACTTGGACCCTTGTTCCTCTAACTGAGGATATGAATGTTCTACGCAGCTGCTGGGTGTTTACAGTCAAGCTTAATCCTGATGGAACTGTTAAACGTCTCAAGGCACGCTTGGTTGCTAAAAGAAACGAAAAAGAAGAGGGTGTGGATTATTTGGAAACGTTCAGTCCCGTCGTCCGAACTGCAACAATAAGACTGGTTTTAAATGTGGCTGTTGCTAAAGGTTGGGAAATCAGACAGCTTGATGTTCCAAGTGCTTTTCTTCATGGCGAGTTGAGTGAACCTGTTTATATGTTTCAACCCCCTGGTTTTGAAGACCCACCGCGTCCTAATTATGTTTGCAAACTCACCAAAGCATTGTATGGTCTCAAGCAAGCTCCTCGTGCGTGGTTCGATACGTTCAGTAATTTCCTTCTCGACTTTAGTTTTGTCTGCAGCAAATCAGACCCCTCTCTATTCACCTATCATCATCAAGGCAAAACTCTGGTCCTTTTACTGTACGTAGACGATATACTCCTCACTGGCAGCGATCCTATCCTTCTGCAAAGCTTGTTGACGTCTTTGAACAACAGATTCTCTATGAAAGATTTGGGAGCGCCTAGTTACTTCCTTGGAATTGAGATTACCAAGCAAGGTGAGGGTCTGTTCATGCATCAGAAAGCCTATGTTCAAGATATTCTCCATCAAGCAGCCATGAGTGAATGTAATCCAATGGCTACTCCGCTTCCTCAACGCATTGAACAGCTAAATACAGAGTTATTTCCTGAGCCGACGTACTTCCACAGTCTGGCTGGGAAGCTGCAGTATCTTACAATCACCAGACCTGACATACAATATGCTGTGAATTTTGTATGTCAGAGGATGCATCAGCCCACCATCTCTGATTTTGGCTACCTTAAGCGTATTCTACGCTACCTGAAAGGTACTCAAGATCTTGGCTTGCATCTTCGAAAGGATGATCGCTTGATTCTCTCTGCATTCTGTGATTCAGATTGGGCAGGATGTACAGAAACAAGACGTTCAACCGCAGGTTTCTATACTCTTCTTGGCTCCAATCTAATCTCGTGGTCAGACAAACGGCAACCCACTGTTTCAAGGTCCTCTACAGAGGCTGAATACAGAGCTCTGGGCACAACTGCTCAAGAGATTGCGTGGATTTCGTGCTTACTGCGTGATCTTGGTATATCACAACCAACTTCGACTATGCTTCTCTGTGATAACATGTCTGCTGTGTACTTGAGCACCAACCCGGCTCTTCACAATCGGTCCAAGCACTTCGACACTGACTATCATTACATCAGAGAACAGGTCGCGCTTGGTTTGATCGAAACACATCATATACCAGCTGCTCAACAGACAGCTGATATCTTTACTAAGCCGTTACCTCGGAAGCAATTTGAAGAACTGCGAACCAAACTCGGTGTGGACAAACCCACTCCAAGTTTGAGGGGAAATATTAGAGATATGGGCCTCGACTCTACAATCATTCAAGAACCGCTCACTCAAAGCCCAATGGTGAACACACTACAGTCCAAGAAACTCATCTATTCAAACCTTGAAAGCAAAACAGAGTGTACGGCAAGGAACGAGACAAGCTTAACGTCGAACCGTTTCCTTGCTTTACTATCCGTTAGTCTTGACTAAGCTCCTTTACAGCTATCTTGCGAAGAATATAGCTGGATGGATAAGATATCTAGATTGTTCTACTTTGTGTATTTAAGTGAGCTCTGTAAACGTTTGTAAACTTAGTCGAAGAAAGTATTATTTTCAGAGAAAAATCCTTCATGTCTTGTATCTTTCTCAAACATAACATATCGAACGATTCCGAAACAGAGTATTGCATACAGCCCGTTGCAAGGACAAAACATTATTTTTCATAGTCTAAACAACACTTGGTCTTTCATTTCTTCAGCATGTAGATGATAGTAGCAGTCATTACAATGAAACCACCCCACGACATTGCGAACATGGTCCTAAGAATCTTCTCACGCTTTAGCAGCTCCTCTTGAAAGACCTCGTGGTCAACCACCTGAGATCCCTCTTCATTAGAATGGCGAAGAGAAAGCTCAAGAACCAACTGCTCTCTTGCCTCTCGTACCGAGATGGTGAGGCGGTAGATTTCGGATCGGTATTGTTGGATCTGGTCTCTTGCTTCCAACAAGCTTTGTTTCTGCCAACCTCCGGGCTTCTCCTCGTCTGCCCAGCTTACAAATCCATGCATCTCACACTTGAAAAATCGACGGCCAGGATTCGCCTCGGTCCAATATATCAGCATACTAGTAGCCCTTCCACAATGGCACGGCTGGCCCTGACGCGTCAAAACAGCAGCGGTGGAAGAAGATGTTTGAGAGGTGGCCATTTTTGTCTAGTAAAGGTAAGAGAATGAAATGAAGTGTGGATGAGAAGACAGAGTTGGACATATCTAGTAAATTTGCGAGTGTGTGATGAACATTTCCGTAGCGGGTGCCGACATGTCGCCAACATTACCTTCCTTCAGTATTATACAAACACGTGTAAATTACTATATTCAGATCTTGGTTTTCGGTTCAAATCGCAGAGATAGTTTAATTTGGGTTATCAGTTGAATTAATAAACCGACGTATCTATCGGTTGGTAGGTTTTGAAATTAGTGATCTAAAATAATTAGAAACTAAAATAGAGTTAAGATGGCGTGCTAGAGCGTAATCTAGCCCTAGGCAGAATGATTACTCCTATCTCTAGTAGGCGGCAGGAGCTAAGCCTCTGCATGAGCTTCATTACGATAGGGTGGATATCTCAACATCTGCAATTGTGCTGGATTTTCCCCTACTGATCTCGCTATAAATGCACACTGCATCATCTCCATTTTCATCAACAAACTATAAATCCGTTTCCTACTGTTTCCTCCGGCTATTGAAGAGAGCTTGAAGATAGAGAAGAGGTCTGTCTTACAGAACCCTTAATGCTCTCATTTATTATGTCGGTTTTAATTCTGTGGGGTCTCTAATCCTTAACTATAACTGATTTAATTCTCATCTAGTATCATTTTAATAGCTGAATGATTTCATTCTCTTCTTGTTTTGTTTTCAACTCCGATTATTTACTCCAAATACCAGGAAACTAGCTGTTTTCATGCACCATATGCAGTAAACTGTTTTTCAAAATTTAATTTTTATTTAAATATAAAGTTTATTCAGTTTTATAGATTTTATTAATTTTATCAATATTTAGATATATATTTGATTTAGTTAAATATGTATTGAACTAAGATAAAAATATTTTTTTTAAAGTATTGTAGAATATATATATGTTGATATTTAAATTATAATCTTAGATAATATTTTCTATCTATTCATATTGGCTAAATATATTAAATCAATTTATATTTTTTTACAAATTAGATCAATTTGTATAAAACTAAAAATAATATAAAATTGTATAATTATCAAAAAATAAAACTAACAATATTTATTAAATTTGTAGATATATAAAAAACTAATGAGTTTACGTTTAGAAATCTATTTTTTAAATGTAGCAATTTCGAAAGCTTTATTTTATGATTATAAGAAATAAAATAAAATAATGTTTCGAAATTTGTAATTTTATATATGAATATATTTATTTTATAGATGATGTATGAAATATTATCATATTTTAAAAAATTACTAAAAGCAAATATCAATGTTAAATGTAATGTTTGAGTTATTGTCATATTCTAAAAAAATTAACCAAAAATATAATCAAACAATAAATTAAATAATCCATGTCATATTTTTTTAGAAGCTATGTCATCATTTTTTGTGAAACTAATGTAGAGAAGACACGTGTGGCAAAAAAAGTGATGGTCCATTGGAACCGCCCTAACCCGCTTTCAAGGAGACTAACAGAGCTACAAGCCTAAGCCTAAGCTTGATCCTAGTGCCGAACTCCCGTTGGGTCCAGTAAAATCGATCTCACCAAACCAGTCCCAGGGAGAGACCGGCCAGGGTCCCATCACTTTGTTGTCTCCACTCGGATGACAGGCTTGCGTTACTAAGCTAGACATTAAGTATATGTGCAATAAATTTATATATACATGACGGAAAAACTTGTTTTGTCCGATGTGAGACTTTATAGGAGGTGTATTGGACCAAGGACTTTAGGAGATTTTGGGGTGTTTTAGTTTTATTGGGTTTTGGGTGGATTATGAAGATATTTAGGTGATTTTGATGGAATTTAGAAAATATTGATACAAATTCATAGGTGATTTGGTAAGATATACTCTATAAATTTTAGAGTTTTCAAGTGATTTGAAATTGTAAAAGATAGTTCTCGTTAACATACTTTTGCTTGTGAGTTTTCTTATTTGTTCAATTATTTTTGCCACTCATGTGTTTGTATTTGCACTCTTTATTCATAAACATCATATACGGGATATTACAAGGTTTTACCGACTCTTAAACGTCTTTTGGTGAGTATTGCTTAGTCATGAAGGCTATTGTTGATGATACTTGTGAAGCAACAGAGGAGCCTACTGATCTGCAGCCTTGTTGCAGTTTTTTATGTTTAACATGCACTCTTTCCCATTTTCATTATGTGACCTTTAATCCTTACATTCCACTTCAACTTGATATCTAAGTTCATATCCAAGAGTCTCTTTATACACACAAGATACTCCACATGCTCACGTTCTACTTCTTTCACCTCCACTAATTTTGTCCATGTATTCAACATACTTAAATCTTCCTTTCGAGCCTTCTTTTTATCTTCCACAATTTCATGATGTTCGTCACTGTTTTATGTGTCATGATGTTGACAGCTTTTCCTCTTAGTTCTCTCAGTTAACTTATCACGCTCAGCCTCAAGACCATGTTTGCTTAGACTTTCATTTGGAATTGCATGACATTCGTTGAAGTTAAACCCCTCTTCTTTGGTTCTGTGAAGTTTCTTCTTAATTAATGTTACCATCTCGGCCACATAAATATTTTTCCACCTTCTTGTCTTCTTTAATTGCAGAGTTTAACAAAGAACTAATCCGGCCACTATCATAATTAATCAAAATTAAATTGAAAATATGAAAATCAAGTAAAAACGCACTAGCAACATCATAACCTTAAGTGAAAACAAAAACTACAAGAAATTTGAAGCCCTAACTGGACGAAAAGAAACGAAACACATGGCCGTACAAGAAAATTTGATGATAGACGGAAATCTCAGGTTGAATTGGACGGAGATTGTGATGGAGGGGTCAGAAAATCAACAGATCGGAATATGAGATTCATAGGACATTATAATTTGTCGAATCACTAGAAAGAAATCAAAGAGCATAAACTGAAACGAAATTAAAATGGGGTTTAATTTGATGTTGAAACCAGAGAGAAGATATATTACAAAAGAGACCAAAACGGATCAGAACTTGTAGTGGTATGTAACTGAGAGAGATAAACGACTATAATTCTTTCTGGAATGTGTTTTTTCGAAGTACATCTTCAAATAACACCTTTACGGATGTTATTCTATGAGGACAATTTTTAGTTAAAAATTGAAGTAAAGTCTCCTAAAATATGTTTCACAAAATCTTCTTCTCAAATAATGTTTAACTTTGAATAACAGTGGATTTGATATAGTTTTTACAAATTGCTAATTGAATAACAGTAGATTGCAAGTCATTTTTAATAACTTTATACAAATTTCAAGTTGAATAACACAGGATTTGGAGAGAGTTTTTAAAATCATTAGTTGAATAACAGAAGATTTTAACATAAACCCAAAATCACCTAAAACTCTTAATTCAATGCATCCCTTGTATCTCTGTAATACTAATAAATAAGACTGAAATTAAAACTGTACCAGATTAAACCAAAAACCAAACCGGTTGTATATTGGTTTTTCTTTTACAACTGTTATCTTATATCACTATATATTGCGTCACTACCGTTGGTACCGTAAGGTGTGATGAGAGTGGGGATTATGAAAGATCAGCTTTTCATGTCTTTGTAGTAACAGAGTGGTTTCTCTGTTATTACGTACTTGCCAGGTTCACTAGTCCCAAGCAGCTTGATTTTCTCTAGTTTGCGCATAAAGTTAACTTGCTGATCAAGAAAAATCGTTCAACTTAACCTATTAGACGAATCACTTTGCATCGCTAGTATTCTCTAATGGAGAACTATCGTTACCTATTACAAAAAGACGTAAATCCCTTGCGCAGAGAGTGTTAAATTGCTTTACTATATAGCACAAAGTTTGAGGCAAAAGTCTAACCTTCAGCAGAGTGCTTAATTCAAGTCTTTCAATAATAAATTGGTTGTGCTATGAATGCAAAATAACCATATTAACCTCTCAAGAAAGGTTAAAAACAAAAGAGACTAATTAAGAGTTTCGGCAATACATGACACCAATAGATTATAAAACAATTCATTATAATGTGATTATGTAAATCATTGTGTTCTTGTTGCGCTCACAAAGTACCAGAAGCATTGTAACAATAGAAAGCCTCTCTTTTTTGGAATAGCATTTCAAAGCTGTCTCCCCAATTGTTCAATGAGCACGAGACATCTATAAGGCCAGACACTCAGTTGAGCTCCAAAATACTTAATGTGAAAACAATAATAATTTAAATACCAAAATATAGGCAGTGATAGCAAAAGTGATGGTCCATTGGAACCGGCTTGACCCCCTTTCTAGGAGGCTAACGGAACTACAAGCCTAAGCTTGGTGCGAGCCCCGAACTCCCAATTGGTCCGGTAAGATTGATCGGGACAACATCCCATCACTTTGTTGTCTCCACTCGGATGACAAGCTTGTGTTACCAAAATATAGGCAGTGATAGCAAAAGTGATGGTCCACTGGAACCGGCTTGACCCCCATTCAAAGAGGCTAACGGAACTACAAGCCTAAGCTTGGTGCGAGCCCCGAACTCCCAATTGCCCGGTAAGATCGATCGAACCAGGCCAGTCCAGGGAAAGAACCGGGACAACATCCCATCACTTTGTTGTCTCCACTCGGATGGCAAGCTTGCGTTACTAAGCTCGACATTAAGAACTTGTGCACTAAATTTATATATAGATGACGCAAAAACTTGTTTTGTCTGATGTGAGACTTTGATCTCTGTAATAAATAAGACTGAAATTAAAACTGTACCAGATTAAACCAAACCGGTTGTATATTGGTTTTTCTTTTACAACCGTATCTAATATCACTATATATATTGCGTCGCGTCGCAACCGTAAAAGGTGTGATATGACAGTGGGGTTTATGAAAGATCATTTTTCATGTCTTTGTAGTAACAGAGTGGTTTCTCTGTTATTACTTGCCATGTGCACTAGTACCAAGCAAGCAACTCGATTTTCTCTAGTTTGTGCATAAAGTTTACTTGCGAATGAAGAAATCGTTCAACTTGCGGAGAGAGTGTTCTCTAATGGAGATACCATCGTTACATATTACAAAAGAAAAATGTGAATCCCTTGCGGAGAGAGTGTTAAATTGCTTTACTATATTACACAAAGTTGGAGGCAAAAGTCTAACCTTCAGCAGTGTGCTTCCAGTCTTTCAATAATAAATTTGCTGTGCTATGAATGCAAAAGAACCATATTAACCTCTCAAGAAAGGTTAAAAACAAAAGAGACTAATTAAGAGTTGCCACAATAGATATGAAACCAATAGATTATAAAACGTTTCATTTTAATGTTATTCGTAAATCATTGTGTTCTTGTTGCGCTCACAAAGTACCAGAAACATAGTAGCAGCTGAAAGCCTCTTTTTTGGAATAGCATTTCAAAGTCACTCGTGAGACTTCAGTCTTCTACTTATATCAGAAACGAATTAAGATAGAGAAGAGTCCATGAGAAAATTTAGCCAAATCCATCAACTCCTTTCTATTTCTCCAAGAGCGCCAAGCTTTTTACTACAAAAAGGCCTGAAGAGAATTATTTATCCATAACTCAGAGACCTGAAGAAGAGCAACTTATTTTTCTAAGATCATAGAGATTGGTCTATGGGATTATGTGCTTCGATGTCAACGTGCTGAATTCCAGGGACAAGCTCTCGGATCTGTTTCTCTAACCGGATTACTTCACTTCCTAAAGCCGTTACAACTTCCTCACCTGCAACATCCCTTACTCAGGTTTTGTCTGCTTGGAACATAAAATTATATCAACACAAACAAGAAAGAAGATATTTGGTGCATTTTCTTACCGTAGTTTGACATAATATTGAGCATTGTAGAATCATCTCCTTTCTTTGCAGCCTCGCGAAACTGAGTAAGTATACCATCTCTTTTTCAGATAGTTTTGAAGCAACTAATGGTATTGTTCATCTTCAGCTAAAGAAAGACAGATAATAATAAGATAAAAAAGTCTGCAAATTTAGTTACCAATTTTGCCCACTCTTCACGCCTAGTTCTCTTCAGATAGTTTTGGACAACAACCTGCCCGTTGAAATCTGTTTGCATGCATATATATCAGTTAACACAACGCCCAATGGAATCACTCCAGAAAACTTCATATTGCGCGCATCTCTAAGGCTTTGCCTTTTTATCTTCTTATTTCAAAGACCAAGGGAATAAATCCAATCCTCTGAACAGTTGAAGAAACTCACCTATCTCAGCTTTAAATCTGAAGGATCCAGGACCAATCACTTCACTTTTACAATCATATAGAGCATCTACCACCTACACACCCACCAAAAGCTCTTATTTAAATTGCTTCAAAAGAAAAGATTTTGTGAGTGTTATGAAAAGAATAAATCTGTACCGAGTCATTCTTTAAAAAATGAAGAATTTTACTCATGTCTTGATCATCCATTGCTCTTCCGATCAAGGCATGTCGGTTCCTTTGAATGAGAAATATAGCCACCTAGTAAAATCCACACTCTTTGGTTTAGAAAATGTAATACAATGAAGTAATATTACAAATAAAGTAGAGCTGGGAAAATTACCATTCCAAGTAAGTTTCCAACTACAATAGATCCTATAGGATCATAAATACCATTTCCTGTCATCTTAACAGCAACCAGAGAAGCCGCAGCAATTCCCAAACCTGCCACTGCAGCACCGTCCTGTGCATTTACAACGATTAAGATCATAAAAACAATTTAGCCAGTGTGTTCAAAAACTGATACAAGAATAGTAAACTAATACCTCAGTCATAACAGCAACAGAAGTAGGATCATGGCCACGCCATATATAATCTCTTACGGTCATACCTTCTTGTGCAGCTCCTTTTTTGACAGATTGAATTGCAACTAGAAGTGAAACACCTTTTAATACATAAAAATAAGATTATTAGTGTAGGCTTGGAAGGATAGTCAGATGCAGAAAAAGATTAAGAGAAGGTAATTACCTTCTATTAAAAAAGAGCCACCAATTACCACAGCAGCATATTCCATATTTGGAGGTGGCTGAGAAAGATTTTATCAAAACTGATGAACATCCAAACATAGAAAAAACTCAAAAATCTAATAGCCCAAGCTAAATTACTTGAGAAGTCCACAAGTTCTGTACTCCATTAACTATGGTCGCACCAGACCCAAGGCAAAAGATACCAACAGCAGAAATCAAAGACCATACAAATCTTTCCTTCGAGTAGCCATAGCTGAAGCAAAGAAAACAAAATTTTGTCTAAGAAACTATTCTGTTCCACTACCATAACAGTATATATATAAGATTAATATAGCCTCACGGATGAAGTGCATCTGGTGCACGCCTTGAGCTACTGAGCCCATAAGCAAGTAGTGCCTATAGCATCAAAATGTGTCAGTTTCTCTACACTTATTACTCGATGCACACTAAACTGGACTCAAAAGCTAAAAAGAAAACTAAAACAAACCTGGTTAGCAAAATCAGCGACTGAGTGAACAACTTCAGCCATTATGACATGGCTAGAACTTGTCCACCAAACCCCAAATTTGAGCGAAAACACAAGGAAGTTGCACCAAAGTGCAGTAGTGACAGCTCTTTGACTACAAGATGTTCACAAAAAAAATATAAAAAAAAAATCAGGAATAAGACCATAAATAAAAACAATTAGCTAGAGAGCTTCCCACGTAATTCTCTATGCAAGTTACATGAAAGAAAATCTCTTCTCATGATATGTTACCAAACAACACACCAGACTGACCACGCGTGATACTACTCACATTACAAAGCATTACCTAAGTTATTGTTGATCCAAACAAAAATATTTAATCCAAACTTACATAAGCATGGTGATACGAACTCGCATTACAAGAAAAGAGTAAAAAAAAAAGCTTAACCTATGTTGATCATTGATCTCAATTCTCTTGACTTGTTTGGCCTGAGTGAACAAATCTGTTATTACCAACATCACGTATCATCACTCACTCATTAAAAAAAAAAACTAAAAATGGAAACCTTAAGCTACAAAGAAGAAGGCATTACTCCGGTGAGAAAAGAAGGAATCAATAAGGGGAGTATCTCTATCGAGCGAAACAGAACATCGTACACCTACACCTCTTAACTGTAGACTGGAACGTATAACAGAGCTAAAACTCCGATGGGTTTCTACAGCTCCATTATCGTCGTGTTGCAACAAGAAGTGAAGTAAGCCGCCGACACTCGTTACTCTGCTGTGACCCTTCACCGGAGAATGAAGAATCCGAGAGATCAGACGATGCGATGTTTGCATTTCAGAGTCTTAACACCATGCAAAAGTATGCCTAGAGAGGTGGGAATCGCTAATTGAGTTATATTTTAGTAATTCTTTTTGTTTTTCTATAATTATTAGTAGGTTTTAAAATTATCAACACTAAAGTGAAACAAAAGAAGTATAAGAATATTCATTTCTATATTTTCTTTGACCTATTCTCAAAGATAAACTCGCAAATGAACAAAGTAAAAAGAGGGAATGTAGTTAGAAAATTGAAATGTTATATATACATCTAAAGATTCTAACTGCTATTAAAATTTGAACAAGTCAAATATTTATTTTAGAAAATTAAACCATGAGTGGATTTTCTTGATAAGATGAGATAATTTCTGTAAATTTCGCAGTGCATTTTCCTTGCTATAAGGAGAATCACACTCGTTTGCTGAGATCTTAAATAAAAGTTTGTTGTCTTATAACAGAGGCTGCAACATTACAACAATAGGCCTGTTCGTTTCTGGAACGCACTGCGTCAACGACGGCGATAAAAAAATGCAAAGGAATCTTAATTACAGCTCAGCAACCAATCAAATTAGAGAATTAGAAGATGCAATCATTGGACGAACGCAGCGTCTACCTCAGCCGCTAATATTAACAGCGTCCATGAAAACACGGACACGATCGCTAGCTATAGTCGCCGGCGGCAACTTACTACCGACAGCTGCGATTAAATTTCTCCATTTTGTTTGTTAATTACAGCTGCTTGACGCTGCGTCCGCGTCAGCGTAAAGAACAGGGAATGTATATACTAATACAACAGTCTACGTAGAAGTATTTTGAATCTTATAATAACTAAAACATGTTTTCATTCTACTCTCAAGTTTTGCTTATCCATAAAGCTATAAACTAGGTTAGATTTTACAGCGAACTGCTGATTTGGTAAGATTTTAAACGCTTTGCAGAAAAAAGAGAAATCAACCTTGACCATAAAAGAATGAAAACATGAAAAAAGGCTTTGAGCAAAGTGAGCTTGGTCTTATGTCCCTGAGGCCATTACTAGTCCCTGCTTTAGGATCATGCACAACCACGTTTGCACCTGATACATGGTTTGTTTCGGTTTAGAAAGAGCATTCAAATCTATTCTATTAATTCTCCAGCATAACCAATTGATATTGAACAATTAAAATTGTTCAACAAACAACTACTTAGGTTTAGAAATAAATGTGGGAAATTAAAATTGTTATCACATATGAAACTACAAAAAAAGATAACGTATTGCAAACTTTACAAATAAAAATTTAAAAAAATTCCCAAACATATATGATACAAGTGTATACTTATCAAACTTTATTTATTTAATATACTTAAAAATTTATATGTTCTATTAAATTCATATCATACAAAAATATGATTATACAAACATATAAATTATATCAGGTAAGAACATCAATAACAAAAAATATACCCGCCCTCTTGAGGGCGGATCAATCTCTAGTTTATTCTATTAATTCTTCAACATGTCCAATTGATATGGGGTTATGTCCAACTATTTTTTTTCTGACACATTTCTATTATTTTCTTTATATAACTGTATTCAGTTTTAATTAAACACCACCCACGACTTTTTCTATCTTATCAAACGGTTACGTTTCTTCTAATCGTAACAAAGTTTTCTATTCATCGATTTATCTTTACCTTCATTTTTCTCACAGATGAATTAAAGTAACTCTTCGCAGTGAAAGTTCTCTTTGGGTAAATGGTCAAAATAATTAGGTTGGTTTAGAGCAGAGTATAATAATTTAAATGATGGCAAGAATACTCTTTATAAGACAATCCTGAGGTGGAGGTCTCAAATTCTTTCAGTTTTTCTTTTCCGGTTATCACCCTAAAATGCTACAATTTGGTGCAAGCAAGTGACAGAGGCCTTAGCGAAAAAAATTATATGGCCAAAATTCATTTGAGATGATGATGATGTAAGCTTTGTGAAGTGAAACTGACCAGATTCTTTTGAAAATAACTGCAACAATACATGTGTACTCCACTATAATTTCCACTTTCTGAATATTATTTTGTGTTTTCTTTTTATTTGTCGTGCAACATTTGTAATCTTATTTTTTCACCATTTAGGTCTTTTAATTATTTTTTTTGGCAATAAATGATGTTTTATTATAATTTGGATTAATGTGATGTGTTCTTCTAGGTGTTGTATCGGAATGATCAAAGAATCTGAGTTTGCAAACTATTTGAAAGCAAACAATCTATCCATATCTTTTTTTTATATCTTAAATATATTCTATTAAAACACAAGTTTGACCTATTATTAAAAGGTTGTGTCCAATATTTTTCTCTGTAGATTACATAAAATGTTTATTTCCTAAGCAGAAACAGTTATGTGTTTATCTTTACGTGTGTGCATCAAAAGATATCAGTTACAGCCGCAAAAAACGACCAGTTACAATTCGAATTTATGTATTGTTTGTCTATTTATTTATTCGATTATTTTTTTTGTCAGCAATTTAGTTCTCATTTATGTGCATCATTATTTTGCATGTAATCTCTATGATTTTGACTTTCTAATACACAGTAAAATATATTTTATCCTTTGTTTCATATTTTTTTATTCTCTTATATATTAATATATTATAGATTAAACAAAGGCATCATGGTTTTTAATATCACTACAAAAAAAGTCTACATTGATAGCATATTGTTATAGCACGTTTTACTGAACTGCTATCGTAGATGACTTAAAATATTCCGTTTTATATAATAGCATTAGATAAACGTTGTAATAAATGAAAACCTAAAATAGCATTCAATCAATGCTATTCTAAAAATGAAATGAGCGGGAAAATAAAATTCCTGACACCGCCAATACTTTAAGGGTAATTAGATGTAAGCGCCGAAAATATTATTTGAGCGGCTTCGGAAATATTATCAAAGACATATAGTAGCATTTTTATAATGCTATAAAAAGTTGTTCGAATCCCTAAACCCCAAACATGGTTTCAACCCTAAACTCTAAATACAACCCTTAAAACTTTATTTTTCATATTTTGACTTCAAATCTTAAAATTAAACTCAAAATTTCATCTTCTTAATCTGAAACTATAATTTACTAAAAGCATATCTTTTATCTTCAATGAAACTCTATATTCTAAACCATTACTTCAAACATAAACTATACATCCAATATTCTAAGTATACACTTCAAATCTAAATTATTAAAAATTTAAGTACAAATTTTATATCTAGTCTTCAATTCTATTATTTTCCAGCTTTAATCCAAAATACTAAACTTTAACCCTAAACCTCATATTCCAACATCCAAACCTTAAAAGACAAAACAAAAATTTACTCTTAATCATAATTTCTTTTAAACCATAAAACCTAAATTTTAAAATGTTCGACTTTAAAATCAAACATACAAATTTATAAACGAATTACAAATCAGATTGAAATATAAATCAGATTTCAGTATAGACATACAAATTTTTTAATATGATGACAAAAATCATAATCTTGATATCAATCTAATATTTTCAAATTTAAATATCAGTTCTTAAAATCAATATCATTTTATCATGTTGAAAAAAAAAACTTTAAATTTAAATTATAAACTACAAAATATAAAGTTTTAAATAAGATATAACTAAGAAAAGTAACTTATAAAACAAATTATCAAATAGTGAAGAACAAAACAAATTCAAAAATAGAAAAAGAAAAATAAAATTTTCTGACCAATAAGATTCAAGTACATGGATCACACTTCTTAACCATTGGATTAACTTAGATCTAAAGGCTGAGATTTATTCATTTATTATTTTTTCCTCCCTCTCTCTCTCTCCACGACAATCTCTCATCTCATTCTTTTTTTTTTTTCTGATTCAATCTTCATCTTCTTCATCTTCTCCTTGACTAGTTCACTCTCATATCCATATCACATATCTCTCTTTTCTCCCATCTTTGTCCCACGGTGGGACTCCCACCACATCTCCTCCTCTTCTCACCCCCACCACGTCTCCTCCTCTTCTCACCACTACCACGTCTCCTCCTCTTCTCACCACCACCGCGTCTCCTCCTCGTCTCCTCCACTTCTCACCACCACCGCGTCTCCTCCTCTGCTCATCACCGGTACTCTCTGTCTCTCTCCGTTTCCCTCTGTTTGCTATCTCTATTTCTCTCTCTTTATCTCTGTTGAATCTATTTTTTTTTGTTCTTGGCAGCTTCGATTCACGGTGTACCAGATACCACGGTTTGGATCTGAGAACACACCAGAGCTGAGCATGACGATCTGGGCAGAACAAGACGATGGATGAAGGTGGATGAAGATGATGAAGATGAAGGCGGCTGAGTCCTTTTTTGTTTTTAGGTTTAGGTTTTTTCTTTCTTTTTAGATTTGGTTTAGTGTAAACCAAATTGTACTGGTCTGAGTTTATTTTTGAATTTCTGGTTTAGTTTTGTAAACCGGAAATAATTTATAAACCAATTTAAATTTATAAATATTTTTTTTTCAATATAAAACAATTTCAATTTAATTTTCAGTTATTTTATTTTTAATATTATTATTTTTCATTTTTGAAAAAAAATCTATTATAGCATAAATATATGAATCTTAGTCAATTTATAACGAAAAAGTAATGCTATAGTTAAGTTATTAACAACGTTCAAATATTGCTATTGTATCTGTATGTTTTTTAGCGTTTTAAAAATGCTATCGTAGAGGGGGTACCTACGATGACTGCCGATAACATAGCATTTATGAATTCGCTATGAAAAGTCTACGATAGCATATTTTCCGTGCTAAGAATGTACATATTTCTTGTAGTGTATACTTCACACAACATTAAACATTTTCATTATAAATAAAACTGATTTGATATATTTAAGTTAAATTTAATATTTTTATACAATTATTTTTTAATTTTAATTCTAAAATAATAAAATATAAATTACTAATATTTAAAATAAAATAATATATTCAGATCAATTAATTTTTGTTCTCTCTATTACCATTTTCTTCTTATGACATATTAAAAGTAATCAAACTGCATACAATTACAATTCAAAATACTTTATTCAATTTTATGTACTATTAAAAAGTATGTGAGGAATTTTAGCAGACTTTTGTTGGGTTTTTACCGGCCGATATCATGTCACAGATTAATGGCATATTTTTAGGTTTTATCTTATTTCCACATGATTTTTTTTGTTATCTCTAATCTGAATTCTATAGAGATCACTAGGTTTACCGGTTCGACTGTAGGTCTGTGTTGAATATGAAAACACTGCATATATCTTTTTTTCTAAGCCACGTTTGTATCTCATTAAAAAGAGCTAAATAATATGTACAAATATTATTATTTTCAAAAAGAGCTAAATAATTTGTACAAGTATTATTATTTTTTGTAAAATTATTTTACATATAGTCCTTTTAAGTTAATATTATTATAGAAGTATTATTTATAAAAAAAATATTCTACGGGTTTTATTTAACGGGTTTCAAATAGGTTGTTTAATTTAAAATTATTTATTCAATACAATTATCAGAAATTCTTACTAATAATTTTTAAAAAATATTATACGCAAATTTGATTACTATAAAAAACATATATAATTACACAAAAAACAACATATATATGAAAATTTAGTTTCTATCAAAAAAATTAATACAGAAATATAACTATTCTATCGAAATATAATTATACAAACACATAAACATAAAAATTGTATTAGAAAAACTATTAAAAAAATATATATAATCGCCTTCTTGAGGGCGGGTCAAAATCTAGTCTATTATATTAATTCTCCAGCATGACCAATTGATATAGGGTTATGTCCAACTAATTTTTTTTTATAACTGTATCTACTTTAATTAAATCAATAACACGTTTTGTTTGTATAATGAGCAGTTACGTTTTCTTACAACACAAAAAGACAACACAAAGAAGTTTTTAAAACTGGGCTAGGGCCACGATTTTGTTTTTAAAATCAGTTTACACTGGGTCTGATTGCAACAGACCATATAAATTTATATTTCTTTCTTAATAACAACTGACTAATAATATTGATTATTAAACAAAATTGCAACTATACTCTATTATTTTCAATATTATTAAATTATGAACATGACCTACTGATATATGTTTACTTCAACATATTGAAATACAATTATTAAAGCATTTAACTAATCATTTTTTAAAAAAATTGCACAAATATGATTAAAAATACAAATATGAAAATTAAATTTCTAAGAAAATACAAAGCAAAAAATATTTCCACCTTTCAAAAGACGGATCAAAATCTAATCAATACTATTAAATTTGCAACGTGACCAATTAATGCAAGGTTATGTCCAACTATTTAATTATTTTAGTTAAATATGAATCAATAATATTGAATAGATATAAATTTAACTTCCAGTATTCTCGCAACCTGCATCCAATTTTGTAACTTCCAATATTACAACTGCTTCTTTTTTAATATTGATTTTTCCTTTAATTTTTTTAACTTCCCCTTTAGTTCCAATTTTGTAACTTCCATCTATTATACACATATAATACTCGACAGTTGTAAATGTATTGAGCATGTGATAATATATTTCTACACATGGTCTACTAATATGTACATAAAAATTTGGTTATATTAAATAATTATTTTATCAATGTATAATAGCTTTCATGTTCAACGTAAATGTAAGAATTTTCAGTGTTCATAAATATTTTAAAATTACTATATAATTAAATTTTCAATCTGAAAAAATAAAAATATATAATAGGTAATTAGTAACAAAAGTAAATTAGCTGCTATTTAATATTATTCTTAGAATATGATTCGTCATTTCAAAGGGCGGGTATGTTTTTTGTTTAAAATTTTTCTAAAAATTTTAATGTTATATTTGAGTTTTTTAATGAACATATTTGTGTTTAATCTATTCTATTAATTCTTCAACATGTCCAATTGATATGGGGTTATGTCCATTTAATTAGATCAGCGATGGAGAGATATAATTCTATTCTTTTACGTGTTATATAACAGTATATGTAACTACCTCTTCTTCCCCACATTTGTCGGGAACAAAGCCTTGAGATAACTGCTAATATCTATATTAGTTAATTAAATGACAATTTGATTACCTAAAGTAGCTAACATATAGGGAGACTTAAAGCGTAGAAATTTTTTCAAAGTAATATTTTAACGATTTGCTTCCTATACTATAGGATCATAGCAACGCAACAATTTGAGAGTGTATATGGAATTATCTAAATTCAATACAATTTGACACAAGTGTATAGTTACGCAACATCACAAATTCAATACAATTATCAAAATTTCTTAATAATAGTTTAAAGAAAATATTCTACACAAATATGACTACAAAAAAAACACATATTAAAATTAAATTTTTAAGAAAAATGTAAAACAAAAAAATATATCCGCCCTCTGAAGGGCGGGTCATAATATTTTTCTTAAATAAATAGTAAGAAATTTTAATAATTGTATTAAAATAGTTAGACCACACTTATACCAATAGGTCATGTTGTTGTTTTAATAGAATAGACTAATTCTGATCCACCTTTCAAAAGACGTATTATACTTTTTGTTTTACATTTTTCTTAGAAATTTAATTTTCATATTTGTGTGTTTTAATAATATTTTTGTTTTGTAATCATATGTGTAAAATTGTTTCTAAAATGATTAGTAAGAGATTTTAATAATTGTATGAAAATAGTTGGACTATACCTGAATTATACATATATTAATAGGTCATGTTCTTAATTTAATTGAATAGATAGATATGATTACAAAGAAAAACACATATATAATTAGAACATACAAATATGAAAAGTAAATTTTAAAAAAAAATAAGTAAAAAATATATTGGTTCTTTTAAATGACGGGTCAGATAAAAACACAAATATGATTACAAAACATACATATATGATACAAATAAAAACACAAATATATAAATTTAATTTCAAACAATATATACAAAACAAATAATATACCCGTCCTCTAGTCACTCTCTAGTGAAACCTTTTAAAAATGGAGGTCTCAAACAAAGCAATCTCTTACCAAACCTTATCCTCTATATATATACATTTACGCACCACCACAAGTCTTTTTTGGCGCTTCACATGTAAGTTTTTCATAAACATATTTTTAAATTAAAAGAAAAAAAGGAACGGTTGGGATACAAACTCATTAGTTAGGGTGGAACGTGATTTGCCCATCTTTGAAGAAATGCCCATCTTTGAAGAAATGTCAATTTTGTTTATATCCAAATACACTGCTGACTAAATATGTTGACGAAAGTACCCTTAAGAGAACACAACACAGATACCTCCTCCTTTCCGACCAAAGGGTCTGTCTCTCCATCGCCACAAATTGGTAAACAAAGGTAAAAACTTGTTGAGTTTGTAATCATTCATCTCCATGTTTTTGCTGACTATAATGTTAGCTTAGATAAGCATGTTAGCCTCTCAAATGCACTAGTACACATATATGTAATACATCGCTTGACTCTTACTTAATTGTGTCTACTGTTTTCATCTTATGCTAGTGGCTAAGAGATCGTGTTCTCTCAACCATGGAAGCTACTGTCTTCACTTCACTACACGTTTCCAATTTACCAAAACCAAAGGCTATCTTTAACCTGAATCCACCTGCTCTAACTTCGTCTTCCAAGCTAATCATTAAACTGAGACTTAATGGATCAATTCATGGAGTTCTTCGTCTTAATGCTCTATTTCACAACGAGGAGGCTCCAAGTGAAAAAGGCGATGATAACTTAGCAAAAAACAATGAGTTTGGTCTTTTGCCAGCGGATATGTTCTCTTTGTCTCAGGTACGTTTACTCCTCTCCTCTAGTTTTGTCACGCGCGTTATGCAGGAAAGCTTTTGTGAAGTATTGATTCTTTTGGCATATGCTTGTTTTGTTGTTTCTTGACGTGTGTGTTTATGAAGGAAAAAGTTGGAAGTAGTCTAAGTGGTGACAAGGATAGTCATAAGATAATAGATGTGGAGACATCTCTTGCACTTCCTGCTCATAGTGGAGGAAGTAGAGCAGGGCTCTTTAGAACCCCTATCTCCGGTGGTGTTCAGAACGCAACCTCTGCTCATGGTTTACCTCCACCTGCTCTAGCTGTTAGGAACTTGATGGAGCAGGTAAAATGGTTCATAACATCATTTTATATTTTTACGGTTGATGAGGAAAGATATTGAGTTTCTTGAATCTATTCTTCTGGTGTGTTATGGTTTGAAGGCCAGGTTAGCTCATCTATGCACAGTGATGTCTAAAATGCACCATCGCAGAGAAGGCTACCCCTTTGGATCTTTGGTAGATTTTGCACCTGATCCTATGGGACGTAAGTCTTTTTTGACTGTCTCTCTCTTTGTATGTTATGTGTTTTGACTGCAGCTTCTACTTTTGTTTTGTAGACCCAATCTTTTCATTTTCACCCTTGGCCATTCACACTCGGAATATCTTAGCTGAACCTAGATCCAGCCTCGTTGTTCAGGTAAACATTATCCACCATGCTTGTACTATACAAACAGATTAGTATTCATCTTTGAAGGTGAATTTGGTTTTTTCAGATACCTGGATGGAGTTGCTTATCCAATGCAAGAGCTACATTATTCGGAGATGTCTACCCATTGCCAAAAGATGAACAAGTGAGTGTCTCTATTTTACCACACTGGTTAAGTACTGCATGAAATGGTACTACTCGTGTCATAAGTTTCTCTTGTTCTCGATTTCCAGGAATGGGCTCATAAACAGTATATGTCTAAGCATCACCAAGGACCCTCCCAACGATGGGGAAACTTTCACTATTTTAGAATGCATAACATAAGGTTTCTGTCTTCTTACTCATATTTAGCCACACGGTAGGGCTAAAATCCAAACATAATAACAATCTTGAGTTTTGTGTTCTCAGTGATATATATTTCATTGGAGGTTTTGGCACTGTCGCATGGATAAATGTCAATGAGTATGAGGAAATTCAACCAGATAAGATAGCTGTGGATGGAGGCGAGCAAAATCTTAAGGTGAGTTTTAACTTAGTTTTAGCCCTATAATGATATGATCTTACTTAGTGCGACTTAAAGTGGAGTTTTGGTTTTATCTCTACATGGTGTTAGGAACTAAATGCCATCTTCTCAAAGCCACTTAGAGAGTTATTATCTACTGAATCTGAGGTAGACGATGCTGCTATCATTTCTGTAGACAGCAAAGGGATCGACATAAGAGTTCGTCAAGGTGCTCAGGTAATCTCATTATAATGTGTAACCTTTCTGTAATGATTCTGCAACATAGGGGTTCTCAGTTTTCGCATGTGTGCGCTGAATTTGTTACACTTGTGCAGTTCAACGTACAAAGGCTATCCTTTGAGGGAAGCCTTGGGGTAGAGACGTTAGAAGAGGCCAAGTCTGCAATGTGGAAAGTGATAGAGAAGGGAAAGGTGCACTATTTGTAGATGTAATAGTTAATGAGGATAAGACAACACGGATAAATGATGTTCTGGATTGGTAGTTATCCTAGTTATCATTTATTCTGGATTGGTAGATTATGCTATAATCTGATAAATAACGTATCAGATTATCATAGCGGCGTGGCTACTGAAGTTTTCACATTCTTTCTCCAAAAAATGGTTTACCACCATTTTAAAAAAAACATTTATGTCATATTGTAAAAGAATATTGATTCATATGTTGCTATCCTTGAAATCGGAGTTGCTGCATAACCCCTCGGATGAATTTAGCTTATCTCAAAATCAATTAGTTAGAGCTTATATGGGGGTTAGTTTGAAGTTAGTATTAAACATGCGCAGTTATCTTGTTGCTGACTCTTGGTATAATCGGTTTGTGTCATTTTTACTATGGGTGGACACTTCAGTTATGTTCTCGGTTCAGTTTGAGTTCGGTTCGGTTCGGTTTGAGTTCGGTTTGGTTAGATCGGTTTTAGTATTTTTCCAACTGGAGTGAACCATAGTTAATTTAGTTGGATTTGTGTTCAGTTCGCTTTATATTCGGTTTGGTTTGTATTCAGTTTGGTTTGTTTTTTGATCGGTTTAATTAGGTTTATTTTTTAAATCTAAAACATAAATATGTAAACGTAAACTATGTGAACTAAATCCAATATAAAATTGAAACATAAACAAAAATGTCATAAAAATTATATAAGAATTAAAGAAAATGAAAGATAACTACACTGAAAAAAACTAACACATCATTAGTAATGGAAAATACATGATTTAGTATTAGAATTTTATTATATTGGCATTACTATATAATATTTTTAATTTAAATAATTATAAAAACATATCGGCTTTTCGGCTCGATTCGGTTTTAAACCGAACAATTCGGGTTGAAGATATCTTCAACCGAATGGTTTGAAATGGACTTTGGTTCGGTTTGAATCGGTTTCGGTTCGCTTAGTTTGATTTGAATCGGTTCGGTTCGTTTTTTTTGCCACCCCTAATTTTTACTATGAATTAAAGTCTATTTTGAACTATTTTCAGTTTTAGGTTAATGAGTAGAAAACTACTCCAGCTACTCCAATTTTTGTCTATCTTCAACCAAAGGCCTGCAGAATCTACACCAGCTACTCCGATTTTTGTTGTTGCAAGTTTTTAAAAATAATATTATGAGTTTTAATCTAACATGAGAGATCTATAACATAACATAACATAACACCTCAAAACGAATTACAGTGTTGTCAACTTTCTAATCATCCAATTTACGAGTGTGTTAGGTTTTAACTACTCTTCAAGACTTTATTAGACAGCTATTATAGTGTTGACAATGTTTTGGACCTTTGGTTGGTTGTTATTTGTTAATGCATTAGTATCATAGCCCCTATCATGTGTATAGATTGTTTCAATTCTTTTTATCCACTAATACCACTGAAGCATGGATTCATGTACTAGCATCCTCTCAGTGACGTGCGAACACCGTTACCACTTACCAGTCTCAAGGTCAGGCTTAGATTCAGTATTCACTACAAGAAAACTGAGTTTTAACGAGGAAAATTAACGAGGAAAATATTTCCTCGTTAAATACCTTCGTTTTTACGATGAAGTGACGAGGAAAACAGGAATCCACGTTATTTCCTCGTAAAGTAACGTGGAAAGTATTTCCACGTAAGAATAACGTAAACTGATGTCGCTTTTACGACGATGACGTCTTAGTTACGAGGAAAAGTAATTTCGTCGTAAAGTGGACGTAAATATAGCTTCGTTTTTACGTGGATTTTATTGGACGAGGAATTAACCATGAACCTTTTAAAACACGTTTTTTTTTGTTTCACCTAATTATCTTTGCGTGCTTAATTCCTCGCTAAATCTCACCAACCAGATTCGAAAATTCTATAAATATGAACGTTTGAACCTCATTTTAGACACACCAACAAAAAAAAAAGAGTTAAAAAAAAAAGAATTATGTCCAGGTCCGGGAATATTTATGAGTTCCGAAGGTAGATGTATATGCATAGAGATGGTAACGGGAGAGTGATGAAAGAATTCCTTACGGGGATGGAGACTTTTATGCATCAAGCAGATTCTACATCGCTCGCCCAAGAAAGCGGTAAGATATTCTGTCCTTGTAAAAAATGTAACAATTCGAAATTAGGAAATCGTGAAAATGTTTGGAAGCATTTAATAAATAGAGGTTTCACGCCAAATTACTATATCTGGTTTCATCATGGAGAAGGTTATAATTATAATCAGAATGAAACTGCTAGTAGTAGTAATAGCAACTTTCAGGTAGAACCGGTAGATTGTTGGGGTCAAAATTGGTCAAGACGAAATCGATGTCCGAAAAGTTCGGACAAAATACGAAAGACGTTAGAGAAGCTTTAAGAGAATAAGTTTCATTCTATAAAACTCGGGAAAATGTTAAGTCATTCCGAAATCAACGATTAGAAACATTCTCTACACGATAAAAATCTCCGGAAAGTTAAAAGAACGCAAAAAACTCGCACGAGCCGAAAGAAACAAGCGACGACCCTGGGCTGCCTCTAGGCGCCGGGCGCCTAGCACCCGTGCTGCCTCTAGGCGCCGGGCGCCTAGCGCCCGTGCTGCCTCTAGGCGCCGGGCGCCTAGCGCCCGTGCTGCCTCTAGGCGCCGGGCGCCTAGCGCCCGAGCTGCCTCTAGGCGCCGGGCGCCTAGCGCCCGTGCTGCCTCTAGGCGCCGGGCGCCTAGCGCCCGTGCTGCCTCTAGGCGCCGGGCGCCTAGCGCCCGTGCTGCCTCTAGGCGCCGGGCGCCTAGCGCCCGAAGCTGCCTGTAGGCGCCGGGCGCCTAGCGCCCGTGCTGCCTCTAGGCGCCGGGCGCCTAGCGCCATGCTAGCTCGAGTTATCGGACGGATAGTCTTCGTGCGTAAGTTTCGAGTTCTCAAACCGCCAGAAATCGAAGTTTTGCGACTTTCTGAAATCCCGCAAACCGAACTCTTTTTCTTTGTCCTAGCCTTCGGAAAACCCGTAAGACGTCGACGGATGGAAGAACTTCGTAGAAAACGGCAATGGTTATCTAAAAACACCATTTGCCGCACAAAAGAGCCGAAGATCTTCCGAAAGATCCAATGTCCGAGTAGGAGCGTTCTCTCAAAGAAATCGTAAAAATAGCGGAAATCTGAGATACGGCCCAACGGGAACCAAAAATGATCGGATAACCATTTTACGATTTTCTAAAAAGATAGATACGACAGTTTGCGATTATCTTCCTAAAACAAGATAAATGTCAAACTTCCAAAGGATAAACATCAAGTTTCCAAAAAGATAAATGTCAAGTTTCCCGATAAACATGAAGGCTAACGAAAATGGAAAAAAACCAGCTCGCGCCGGCCCGTCAGGAATAGACCGTCATATGGGAGTATATAAGCAAGTCTAGGAGCAGAGGAAGGGGGATCCGAAAATCACAAGAAAAACTACTCTCAGAGCAATTCAGAACTTAGGCGTTTATTTCCTTTTTAACGAGCTGCGACTCAATTAGGTTAGATCTAGGGTTTTGAGACTAGCGACGATCGACAGCTCTTACGGCCGCGATCTCGACCTATTGTTCCAACGCTCTCCGCGGATTCGGAAATAAAATTCTTTCTTTTTGCTCTCTTTATTTTACGCATTTATTTTCAGCTTAGCATGTTTTAACTTTGTCGTGCATGGCCCAGCAGATAGCCGGGATCCTCGGGGAAAACTAGGTCAACTTAGTTTTCCTACGTTTTTACTTAGTAATATTTGACGGTGCGAATTTCGGTTCCCACAGTTTGGCGCTAGAAGGAGGGTGATACACGGAATTATCTTTCTCGCAACTACGCACGCCCAGTTAAACATGTCTGCTAACGCGGAAAAAGACAAGCAAACGCACGACGGACCAGCCGCCGATGCCAACGCTGAGAAGACACCCGCTGAAAACGTATCGACGGTCACTGCCGAGGCAAACACCGCGATGCTGGACCAGGTGAAGGAACTGTTCGCCACCGCCCAGAAACGGTCGGAAGAACAAGAGAAACTAATGGCTTCACTCGCTGGCTTCACTCGCTAAACAGGTCAGCACCTTAACAGCGAAAAGCAAACTCCCGCGCGGATCCACCAAGTTGAGGCGTGTCAGGAGACTTGACTTCGAAACTTCCGGACACAAAAAAAAAGATGCCCCGAGAGAATCCCCGGAACTCATCCCTGACGATACCACTCCGGCGGGGCAGAAGAAAACAACGGATAACCTTCCACCTCCCGCGAGGGAAAACGAAGGGGCCGACGTCGAAAGAATCAACCTGGATATCAGCGATCAATCGGATCCGTCCGACGAAGACGCCGACGTCCACCACAGAAGGACCCGAAGTCAGTCGGCTCGACTGGCGGCAGCCTTCGAAAAACCGATGACGGAAGAGGAGGAAGACCTCTACTGGTCAGAGCAAGAGAGGCTAACCGAAGACCAGACTCGGGCCTATCGCAGCCAGCGTAGACAAAGAAGCCCAAACGGCGCCAATGAGATCCACGATTTACGTGAATACATCGCGAAGACTGCAGCCGAGGTGAAAGCGGTAAAATCGCAGATTCACCACGCAGCCAGCACCGCTCCCGAGATCGACCTGCTCCTCGAAGAATCGAGGAAGACTCCGTTCACGTCTCGAATCACAGACGCACGAGTCTCGGATCCCGGGAAAATAAAGCTTCCCACCTACGACGGAACCACAGACCCGAAGGCACATCTGCAATCCTTTCAGATTGCAATGGCTAGGTCTAAACTTCCGGAGCGGGAAAAAGACATCGGCTGCTGTCTCCTGTTCGTCGAGAACCTCAGAGGTGCTGCGCTCGAGTGGTTCTCGTACTTTAAAAGAAATTCCATCGGAAGTTTTCGCCAGCTAGCTTCAGCCTTTCTGAAGCAGTTTTCCATGTTCATGGACAGGGAAACTTCCGACGTAGACCTTTGGAGCCTCATTCAAAAGGAAGACGAGCCGCTCCACGACTACATAAAGAGGTTCAAACTCGTAATGTCCAGGGTAACAGGCCTCAGCGATAGAGTCGCCATCGACGCCCTGAGAAAAACCTCTGGTACAAGTCGAAATTCCGAAAGTGGATTTCTCTGGAGAGACCGCGCACCATCCAGGACACTCTCCACAAGGCGACGGATTTCATCATCATGGAAGAAGAGATGAAAGTCCTGGCGCAATAGCACGGACCGCAGAAAGCGTCCGGCAAGAAGAAAACCTCACGTAACGACAAGTACGTCCATCACGAGGGGGAAGACGTCCAAGGCGAGCATAACTACGCCGTCAACTCCGAGCAAGGGAGAACCGCCGGAAACACTTGGACGCGGAACTCGTACAAGGACAACTCCAGCTGCGAGTTCCACCAGACGAGAGGTCACTCTACCGCCAATTGCAAAGTTCTCGGCGCTAGACTCATTACAAAGCTGCTCGCCGACGAGCTAGCAACGGTCAGGAGCGTGAAAGACCTGCTCTTAGATTCTGACCGTCCGCCGAAGACCGACGGAGCCAATCCCGAGAATAACGCTCCTAAAACTCAATCGGGCGAAAAACGCGGACGAAGGCAAGATGGCGAAGGAAACAACAACAATCGCCAGAGGATCAACATGATCATCGGAGGATCGCACTTCTACCAGGACTCCGTTTCGTCGATCAAAGCCTACGGACGGAAGGCCGAAACAAGTCCTGGATGGTGCCCAGAAGACGACGTTCCCAATCACGCGATCGTCTTCGAGGAACAGGACACGGCCGGACTCGATAAACCCCACTACGATCCTCTGGTCATCGACTTGGTGATTCAAGATCTCGAAGTCGGCCGCATCCTCATCGACACAGGAAGCACGGTCAACATCATGTTCCGCGATACTCTCCAAAGGATGAACATACCCCTCGGAGAAGTCATCCCAGAACAAAGACCATTGACTGGATTCTCGGGCGTCACCTCCATGACCCTCGGAAAGATCAGGCTCCTAGTCATGGCGAAAGAAGTCACAAAGATCGTCGAGTTCGCGGTAGTGGATAACCCGGCCATCTACAACGCCATAATGGGGACTCCTTGGATAAACGCCATGAAGGCAGTCCTATCCACTTACCATCTCAGCGTCAAGTTTCCAACACCAAGTGGAACGGCGGTCATCTGGGGAAGCCAAAAACAGTCTCGACTCTGCTTCCTGGCTGAACATAAATTGCGCAGCAATCGGAACGCCCCAGCGGCTAACCCAAAGCGAGCTAAGAAGCATCCGAGTATCTCCGAGAACTCGGCAAAGGACGACTCGGATTCGTCCAAAAAGGCCACGACTCAGGATGATAAGCAAATCCTCGAGTCCATCGCCGATGGAACGGATAACCCAACTCCCGACGCGGCCACCGACTTAGCTAAAACAGTCGAGACTCCGGAAATCGTGGAGTAATAGCATCCGCGATATAAACAGAACTACGAGATGGCTTGATCCTCGCAAGAGGTACGTAGGCAGCTCGTCGAAACCCGACGAGTTCAGCTATCCCTCTCACCAAAAAGGGGGGGGGGAGATGGGAACGAATAATCTTCTACTCCCGCAAAAACATTCTTTACATGTATTCTACATTCTTGAAACCTTTTATAAATTCCTGAATTCGAACGCTTATCCAAGGCACAAACATTACGGAAAACGAAAATCGTATCTTTAAGGAACGCGAGACGTCGCAAGTTCCTGACCAGTTTCGATTCTCTATCCTCCTCCAAAAAACTCTATCAAACAGTCTTTCCGCGACTCTAAAATTCCCATTCCGTCGATTGGCCCCGACGGAAAAACATAGAAACGTTTCACTCAAATCAAATTCGTAGTCTGGCTTCCAACGAAGTCCTTTTGCATCCGACAAGGATATCATAGCGCGCTATACAAGAAATCCAAATTTTGGTTAGCTCTTCGTAAAGTAAGTAGCTCGACTCGCACCCAAACGAATCATATAAGCCGATAAGCACTTCGCGGATTCTAAAACGGTACGAGTCAGGTCGAAATCGCAAACAAGCAAAACGAAAAGCCGATTTGTCATCGCATAGCTTTAGTCCGAAACTAGACCTAGGTCTTGCCCTAAACCCAGCCTTGCTGGTATCTAAAATATCTCATAGGCATAAGTATCCAGCATACGAGATTCCAAAACTTGCCTCTTATCGCTTACAAACCTAACGTTCGCTACAAAGTAACTTGCAGGTTAAGAAACAAAAAAAAAGAGCTCGAATACGAAGTGACTACGCGTATTCAAAGTCCTCTACACTTAGCGAAAGTATAAATCAAAACGCATAATTCATAAAAGCATTCAAAATAGGGATTCAAAGGCCACCAACGGCCGATCCCGAAAAACATAAAGTCACGCAACCTCCTAAGGGTTGTAACACATACAAACAGCCCCACTTGGCTAATTACAAATTATAATCAAATGCAAGACAATCAGTAAAAGATATTCCATACGAGGAGTCGGGCTGGTCGACCTCTTCGCCCCCGTCACCTGCATTCGCATCTGCACCGGCATCCGTTGTATCCTCCGAGACTTGAATAGGATTCCACAACTCTCGAATTCTTCCCTCGACCGGAGGAACAGAGGATTCGGCGTTGGCACATACTCTCATCGAACCATCCATCGCGGCAAGTTCGCTGGAAAGCGAGAAATCCCCACGCTGCATCTTGTGAAGAGTACCGACTGAACCGCGACACTCGCGAAAATCGCCTCCTGAGCCTCTTTGTACGCCTCAAATTTGGTAGAAAAGATTTCCGCCCTTCGGTTCAATTCGGCAGCAGCTCTTTTCCGCCCTCTCCTTTCTGCACGGACGAGGGCTCGAGCATGGACCTCGGCTTGCCGGCGGTTTTGCTCCTCAACCTCCAACCGATACTTGGCAAACTCCCTTTCGGTCTCCTCCGCTTTGAAGCGGGCCAGTCGAGCAGTGCGGAAACTTCCGTCGATTGACGCGTTCCATACTCTTACGGCCTGCAAAGAAGTCAAGGTCAAATAAAAGGATAGGAAGAATTTGCTCAAGTTTCGGAAACAAACCTCGTTGACCAAACGAGCACCCTCCGCGGTCACCTTATCCCTCTCCTCGTTGCCCAAAGACTCGTCACGGGTAAATGCCGGAGGAAGCTCATCAAAGAAGTCATTTGGGGGAGGGTTCGGACCAGGAGCACCCCCGTTTTCTGCGACAAAGTCAGGGTCGTACCTCGACGGCTCGTTGTTTTCCGACGAGGCCTCGAAAGCGATCCCTTTGCCCTTCGATGATTTCCCCCTCCGCCTCGGAGGAGCAAACACGAAGGATCCATCATTGATGATAGGTCGCGTGACGCCTCGCGATCGGTGAAGCGCGACCGCCTTTCGAATCCGGTCAAGATCGAAAGAATTCCAGGAATGGGCCCTGGACCTGAATATGTCTCTCTTGGTGGAAAGATTGGAAGGGACATGCGTGAGACACCTGTTTTCTGAACAATAAAAAAATGCGTATGTGCGTTCAGAGTTCGCCTTTCGGATTCTAAAAAAAAAAAAAAAAGGATTACGATAATCTTACCACGTCGGTACAACCATTCCGTCGGGAATAGATGAAGAAAGCCTTCCTCGACAGACTCTCCATCTATCCTCACAAAAAAGAAACGATCGACGAAATCCTTAGCATGCGAGGTAAGTCCACGAATTACCGAATGATCGGTCCTCGATTTCATGGCAAATATTCCATTGGTGCTCACGCTCTTGGAAAGCCACAGCCCTTCAAAGTCCGAAGGGCTAAGATCCATTCCTAACTCGTAGCTCAGAATCACAGCGCCAAGCCAGCTTTCTAAAGCCGACACGTTCAACTGGCTGATTGAAATTCCGAAACGGTCAAGAGCTTGAACAATGACCCCAGGGATCGGGAACCATAGTCGACACTGCGTCAAGAATGCCTCGTAACAAGTAAAGTAACCCTCCGGAGGGCGCTCTGGACTCTCATCCCCAAGGGGAATGCGAAACACGACTTTCTCCGGAACATTATAAAACTTTCGAAGAATTCCAAGATACTCGGGGGATACGTCGCTCGGCGAATCAGCTTCCACACGCGCCTTCACAGGTCGCCAGGGAATCGGAATCACAGGAAGAGGGGGATCAGAACCGAAGACGGCGTCACAGTACGCATTCCTCTCAATCTCTGAAACCTCGGGCTTCGGAACTTCCTCCTCGGCGTGGAAACTGTCCGAAGAAGAGCGAGACTGTCTCCTCGAGGATTTTGATTTTGAAGTCATTCTTTTCTTAAAAGTAGAGAGAGAATCTTTAAGGGAGAGATTGACTTAGGATTCCTGGGTGAAATAAGAATGGTAAAGGATTCACAAGTCTTTATAGGCATGAATTTAACTATTTACCCCGACCTTCGGCACGATTTCGTCTCCATACTTTCCTCACGAACCATACAGCAAGCTAGGACCTACGACCGCTACGGCTCCTAGCTAGCTGGGGGGCTAACTGTTGGGGTCAAAATCGGTCAAGACGAAATCGATGTCCGAAAAGTTCGGACAAAATACGAAAGACGTTAGAGAAGCTTTAACAGAATAAGTTTCATTCTAGAAAACTCGGGAAAATGTTAAGTCATTCCGAAATCAACGATTAGAAACATTCTCTACACGATAGAAATCTCCGGAAAGTTAAAAGAACGCAAAAAACTCGCACGAGCCGAAAGAAACAAGCGACGACCCTGGGCTGCCTCTAGGCGCCGGGCGCCTAGCACCCGTGCTGCCTCTAGGCGCCGGGCGCCTAGCGCCTAGCGCCCGTGCTGCCTCTAGGCGCCGGGGTCGGGCGCCTAGCGCCCGTGCTGCCTCTAGACGCCGGGCGCCTAGCGCCCGTGCTGCCTCTAGGCGCCGGGCGCCTAGCGCCCGTGCTGCCTCTAGGCGCAGGGCGCCTAGCGCCCGTGCTGCCTCTAGGCGCCGGACGCCTAGCGCCTGTGCTGCCTCTAGGCGCCGGGCGCCTAGCGCCCGAAGCTGCTTCTAGGCGCCAGGCGCCTAGCACCCGAAGCTGCCTCTAGGCGCCTAGAGTTCCACCATGCTAGCTCGAGTTATCGGACGGCTAGTCTTCGTGCGTAAGTTCCGAGTTCTCAAACCGCCAGAAATCGAAGTTTTGCGACTTTCTGAAATCCCGCAAACCGAACTCTTTTTCTTTCTCCTAGCCTTCGGAAAACCCGTAAGACGTTGACGGATGGAAGAACTTCGTAGAAAACGGCAATGGTTATCTAAAAACACCATTTGCCGCACAAAAGAGCCGAAGATCTTCCGAAAGATCTAATGTCCGAGTAGGAGCGTTCTCTCAAAGAAATCGTAAAAATAGCAGAAATCCGAGATACGGCCCAACGGGAACCAAACATGATCGGATAACCATTTTACGATTTTCTAAAAAGATAGATACGACAGTTTGCGATTATCTTCCTAAAACAAGATAAATGTCAAACTTCCAAAGGATAAACATCAAGTTTCCAAAAAGATAAATGTCAAGTTTTCCGATAAACATGAAGGCCGACGAAAATGGAAAAAGCCCAGCTCGCGCCGGCCCGTCAGGAATAGACTGTCATATGGGAGTATATAAGCAAGTCTAGGAGTAGAGGAAGGGGGATCCGAAAATCACAAGAAAAACTACTCTCAGAGCAATTTAGAACTTAGGCGTTTATTTCCTTTTTAGCGAGCTGCGACTCAATTAGGTTAGATCTACGGTTTTGAGACTAGCGACGATCGACAACTCTTACGACCGCGATCTCGACCTATTGTTCCAACGCTCTCCGCGGATTCGTAAATAAAATTCTTTCTTTTTGCTCTCTTTATTTTACGCATTTATTTTCAGCTTAGCCTGTTTTTGTCGTGCGTGGCCCAGCAGATAGCCGGGATCCTCGGGGAAAACTAGGTCAACTTAGTTTTCCTACGTTTTTACTTAGTAATATTTGACGGTGCGAATTTCGGTTCCGACATAGATCATCATTTGGTTAACGAACATAACCATCAGGAAGAGCAGATGGTAGATTGTGATAGGGTTCATGATATGGTAGCTGATGCATTCGTAGCTCATGATGAAGATGAGGAACCTAACATAGATGCCAAAAAGTTTTATGATATGTTGAATGCGGCAAATCAACCACTTTACAGTGGTTGTAGAGAAGGTCTATCTAAATTATTGTTGGCTGCTAGAATGATGAATATAAAAACGAATCACAATCTACCTGAAAGTTGCATGAATGAATGGGTAGACTTGTTTAAAGAGTATTTGCCGGAAGGCAATGAGTCTGCTGATTCTTACTATGAGATTCAGAAGCTGGTCTATAGTCTTGGGTTGCCTTCGGAGATGATAGACATTTGCATCGACAACTGCATGATCTACTGGGGTGTTGATGAGAAGTTAGAAGAATGTCGATTCTACAAGAAGCCAAGATTCAAGCCGCAAGGACGGGGACGTAATAGGATACCGTACAAAAGGATGTGGTACCTACCAATCACAGATAGACTGAAAAGATTGTATCAATCAGAGGAGACTGCTGGAAAGATGAGATGACATGCCGAGCATACTCAGACGGATAGTGAGATGAGTCATCCATCAGATGCAAGAGCCTGGAAACATTTTAACAAAGTATATCTGGAATTCGCTAGCAATAGCCGGAATGTGTATCTCGGTTTATGCACATATGGTTTTAGTCCATTCGGAATGTCAGGGAGACAATATTCATTGTGGCCAGTCTTTCTTACGCCATACAACCTGCCACCGGAGATGTGCAATTTACGGGAGTTGATATTCTTGACCATATTAATACCTGGTCCAAACCATCCAAAAAGATCTTTGGATGTTTTCTTGCAACGACTTATAAAAGAGTTGAAGGATTTGTGGTTTACGGGAGTGAGGACGTATGACTGCTCAACGAAGACGAATTTTACGATGCGAGCGATGCTTTTGTGGACCATAAGTGACTTTCCTGCCTATGAGATGTTGTCTGGATGGACAACATATGGTAGATTAGCTTGTCCATATTGTAATGGTTCGACAGATGCGTTTCAACTAAAAAATGGTAGGAAGACAAGTTGGTTTGATTGTCACCGTCGATTTCTTCCCGCTGGCCACCCGTACCGAAGAAACAAGAAATTGTTTAAGCACAAAAGGGTTGTCAGAGACACACCTCCTCCATATCTAACTGGAGAACAAATTGAAGCGCAACTCGATTACTATGGAGCATTGAAAACAGCTCCGCATGGTGGAAATTGGCATGTCCCCGGTAATATGCCTGATTCTTATGGTGTTCATCACAACTGGCACAAGAAGAGTATATTTTGGGAGTTGCCTTATTGGAAGGATCTTCTTCTGCGTCACAATCTTGATGTGATGCATATAGAGAAGAATTTATTTGAGAACATCATGAATACAATATTGAATGTCCCATGGAAGACAAAAGGCAACATAAAATCGAGGTTGGACTTGCCAGATATTTGCGCAAGAAGTGAGTTACATATAAAAAGCAATTGACAAGTTCCGGTTCCCATATTTCGATTGTATTCAGAAAAAAAAGTCGGTGTTGTTCGACTGGGTTGTATCAGAAGTGAAGTTTCCCGATGGGTATGTTTCAAATCTCTCAAGATGTGTTGAAAAAGGTCAAAAGTTCTCCGCGATGAAGAGTCATAATTGTCATGTCTTTATGCAACGACTACTTCCATTTGCATTTGCGGAGCTACTGCCAACAAACGTACATGAAGCACTTGCAGGTATATATATATATATTTAATAGAGTTATTTTAAAATGGTGTAGTTTGCTATTATATATGACTAATAATGTACATGTGTTTCATTGTATTTGGAATATATACAAGGCATTGGAGCATTTTTCAGGGATCTGAGCACACGCACTCTTAAAGAATAAGTCATCGAACAGCTACAGGAGAACATTCTCATCTTATTGTGCAACTTGGAGAAGATATTTCCACCTGGATTTTTTGACGTCATGGAACACCTAGCTGTCCACCTCCCATATGAAGCATTACTTCGTGGACCTGTACATTACGGATGAATGTATCAGTTTGAACGAGCAATGAAATATTTGAAAGGAAAAGCAAAAAATCTTGCGAAAATTGAAGGTTCTATAATTGCGGGAAGTTTGACAGAAGAAACTTCTCACTTCACATCGTATTACTTTGCGTCAAAAGTACGTACTAGAAAAAGAGCTCCAAGAAGATACGATTATGGTGGTGTCGCGCCAACATATGCAGTTGCCGGTGTTCCTGGCATCTTTAGCCAGATAGGTCGACTCAGTGGAAAATTAAAAGTGGTTTAGTGGTCGAGTGAAGAAGACACTCATAGTTGATATACCATGATTTTGACCCACTTTTACTCATGGTATTTATATGATTCTACTATATATATCTATGTTTTGGAGTCTTTTAGGTATGTTTTCAGATTCAAGGGCATTTTGGAGTAAAGTGGCGTTTTAGGTGCCATTTGGAGCTTAAAGGAGAGTTTTCCCGAGATGACTTGAAGATCAGACATCGAGGTCGATATCCAGAGTTACATATCGATCAATACACATCTTGTGTAATCGATCGATGACGCATTTGAAGAAATGACGACGAGATACTCCATCGATCGATGTACACTTAGTACCATCGATCGATATCGAGCGTGCAGAAGAAGGAAGAATATTCTCAATCGACTTGAAGCCCAAGATGTCTCAATATTACTATAATGCCCCTGACGAGTTTTTAACCTAATTGTACTCAATATTTATACTTTTGCCTATGTGTTTTGGCAAAGTAAGCTTTAACAACATATCATTGTTCTAGTACTTCTACTTATCAATAAAGTATTATTTTCATCTTAATTCTGTTCTCATCTAAGGTTATAAGATTCTAGGTTTAGAAGAAAGATACAAAGAGATTTGTTATCACGAGGAACTTGATTGTTCGGTCTTCTAAATGAATCTCTATTATTACCTAGATGCTATGAATCTCTCAGTCATGTCTGAGTAGATTCCCTTGTTAGATTTAGGGTTCAAATAGTTATGAGGGATTAGCCCCAACTATGGACTGTTGAGTTGTATACTCATTATCCTGATGAACCCTAATGCTTATTCTAGAATAGCTAACTAGAATATGATCTTGGAATTGATTTAATCCATAAATCAATCTCCTGACATCATCTTGAATAAACTAAGATCCTCTAAGGATAAGCGAGAGCCGGTTTATGATCTTGGTGAACATATATTCGATTCGATCTAGAGCTATATCGACCGATACTCCAATAGAGTAATCGATCGACGACACACATATCGATCGATACAAGCTATCAAACATCGATCGATATTGTCGACAGACAGATCAATAGACGAGACTAGTAACGATAGTTATTAGCCAACTCTAAAGAATCGAAGTTCTTTAGTATATGCAAGAAACTCATTAAAACATCCATAGCATTATAATCCTGAACTAACTGAATAGTAACCTTGAATCTAACTAATTCTCTTATTGATTACAGCCCTCAAACACTCTCTTGAGCAACTAATCATTGCTCACAACTTGCAATTTACATTTAAACCATTTCAACCTAGCTTAGTCACTAAGGATTAAACATCTTTTGTGTTCCTTCGCTCCCCGTGAAATCGATCCCTAAGTACTACATCTGAACCTCTTATTTGAGAGAGTAATTCACTCCTAGGGTAATTTGAGTGAGATCAAATTTGGCGCCGTTGCCGGGGAGCTAAGATCGCCATTAGATTTAATCTGATTAGGTCTAGGTTATTTAAATTTCTGCTAAATCATCTTCTGACGCAAAAATTTTTTCTTGATTTTCAGGTACATGCCCAGCAATACCAGAAGCAACAAGAATCATCAACTTGTGTACTCAGAAGACCCCCACAGCTTAGAGCGTAGCATTCGCAAGAACTTACGTTCCACATCGATCGACATAACCTCTACCTTGTCGACCGATACACCTACATCGATCGACATCACCAACCGTTCGTCGACCGATACTGCTCTACCACAGTCGACCGAGACACCTTCTCCGTCGACCGATACTCGCCGCACTCCATCGCTCGACAACACTCCGTCGACCGATACTCTTTACCATACATCGATCGATATAGATCACCTAACATCGATCGATACCAACCGACGAGCCATGGTAGCGCCTATTATTCTCAGAACCGATGAGAATGGAGACCTGCGTGATCAAGATGGTCACCTGCGTAACGCAGCAGGTCAGAAACTGAATGCTCAAAAGGAAATCATTCCTGAGCAAGACACTACAGACTTCATCCAACCTGCGGATGAAGCCAACCGAGCTAGAACCCTGGCAGATTACAACCGTCCAGATCAGTTCTATACCAACAGATCCGCCATCCGCCCTCCTGCTATTCAGAGAGGAGATTTCGAGCTCAAGCCGCAGTACTACGGTCTCGTAGGACAGATACCCTTCTGTGGGTTATCTCATGAGCATCCTATGGATCATCTGGAGAGATACGAAGATATTATATCTTCCATCAAAGCCAACGGAGTCCCTGAAGACTATCTATTTTGCAAGCTTTTCAAATACTCTCTATCAGGAGAAGCTTTGCAGTGGCTGCGACAATTACCACCAGGATCTCTCACTACCTGGAAGGACATCAAAAACGCATTCCTGCGTAACTTCTTTGATGAGTCACGTGCTGAAGACTGGAGAAGAAAAATTGCTACATTTACTCAGGAACCTGTAGAATCTTTCAAAGATGCCTGGAACAGATTCAAATCCTACCAGCGCGACTGCCCACATCATGGATACAACAACGTGCAACTACTCTGCACCTTCTACAGAGGCATCGCTCTAAAGTATCAAATGGCTTTGGACACTGCCAGTGAAGGAAATTTCAGCACAAGGAATCCACATGACGCTGTGAAGTTAATTGATAACTTGGCTTCAAGCAACAGTACGAAGAACATCGTCAAAGCAAAATCTGTCTCATTCCTTGGGAAGGAACAGATTAGTGAATTCCAATCACAGCTGGATAATGTTCAGAAGCTACTTAACAAGCAAATTTGCTCAGTTGAGGATGCAGAAACCGCAGAGGATCAAGTAGACGAAGATATGAATTGGATCAGTGGAGCTGGATTTCAGAGATCTGGAAACCAGGGAGGAAACAGGAACTACCCAGTACAAAGAAGCAACTACAGTCAATAGAAACCCTCCTACAACAGCAGCAACCCCAACAACAACAGGAGTTACGGAAACTCATTCTACACCAATCCACCCCCACCCACCTAGGAAAGCAAGCTAGAAGAAATGCTGGAAAGAGTTCTACAAACACAACAGAAGCTCCAGGTGGATTTCAATGGGAAGATTGACTCTATCTACACCACTCTAAGTTCAAAGCTTGACACTTTGAATACCTATGTGAAGAAAGTGGAGACTCAAGTAGTTCAAACAGGAGAGACTTTGAAGAAACAAGAGGCCTTAGCAAGAGCATCAGGATAGCCTACTACTCACCACCACGTCAATGCCATCATAGATGATGATTTCTGGGAGGAAGTTCCCAAGGATGAGCTGCAGAAATCGACAGAAGAAACCTCACCCATTGCCGGATTTGAATCATATCGATCGATGTTACGAGCTCGACGTCGATCGATATCACCAAAAGCAAAGCGATCGATAAACTTTGATGAGCATCGATCGATAGACTTCGAGGAACCCTCAAAAGAGTGCAATTCGATCAACATCATGTCACACGAAGCCTTTGCAGCCAAACACCCACGACCACCCACCGGTATGGACGTAAACCGATCTTCAGACCCCATCGATCGATACATGAACCTTTCCATCGACCGATCTGGAGACAGCAATATCGATCGACACACAGCAGTGGCCATCGATCGATATACTATCCCACACCGCCGAGTGCAACTACCCAAAGTCGATGTAGCACGACTTAATGCACTCCCGGAGCAGTCCAAACTTTCCAAATCCCTTCCTACAGCAATACTGAAGAAACCCACGAACATCATTGAACCCATGGAGCAAGAAAAGGAAAACCTAGGAAGAGTCTTACGAAAAAGGAAAGAGAGGATTGCAAAGCACCTTAAAAGGGAAGCTAATGAAGCAGAGATGGCAAACTTCATAAAACGAGTTCTAAGGATCCCTGCAGAGAAACCCTTTGAAGAAGCCTACTTTTCTCATAGATTGTGGATGTTCTTCAGAGAGACCAAGGAGACGGAAGAAGATATCAAGAGGATGTTTCACCAAGTTCGTGATAGCATGAAGAAGAGGATCACACTACCAAAGAGGAGCGATCCAGGGAAGTTCACAGTACCATGTTCCATCAGAGGCATTGAATTCCCTCGTGCCTTATGTGATACAAGATCAGGAGTCAGCATCATACCTAAGATCATGGCAGATCACCTACGTCTGAAGATAGAGCCTACTGATGAGACATTCATCTTTGTGGATTGTTCTCAGCAAAACTCTGGAGGCATAATTCGAAATCTTGAGGTACAGATTGGAGATGCCATCATCCCTACAGACTTCCACGTCCTGGATGTCAAGCTTAACTTCAAGACATCACTATTACTTGGAAGAGCTTTCCTAGCCACCGTCGGAGCCGTTTGTGACCTAAAGTTCAACAAACTCTGCCTAACCCTAATAAGTCCCACCACCCTCTATGATCCCGTCCAAGTCATCAAGCTACCAGCTAGGGAGACCACACAAGTCGTAGCAACTTGTTTCTGTTCCCATGAGTACGATTCCATGGCTGAATACGAAACCGATCTGGTTACATCGACCGATGAGAGCAACATCCCATCGCACGATACCAATACCAACACATCGACCGACGTAGCTAACACCACATCGATCGATAGACAGCCCTTTTGGAGGAGCAGCGCTGAAACCCTAGCATCAACACCCGATTTTGAGCCAGCTACATCAGAACCGGACGACTACATACCTCTAGAGGAGGAATACGATGAAGATTACGAGGAAGAACGAGCTACAGAGTACCGATTCATTCGTGAAGAAGAAGATGGACACCCTTCCCACACCTTCAGATTCAACGCATCGACCGATGTAAGCAAACTCGCATCGACCGATATGCAACCAAGACGATCGCTCAAACGACCCTATGAACCATCAAGCGATCCTATCGACTTTATATCCATATACACACCATCTAAGGATATAAGAGACGGAGACTACTCAATTGGAAGTTGGGCAAGCGACTACAATGAGATTTTTGCAGTAGAAGCAGTGCCACTACAATACGCAATTCCACCCGAGGAAGCTCCATCGACCGATACGTTACAACAACAATCGATCGATAACCGTCAGCCAACATCGACCGATGCACCTGTTAAAGCATCGCCCGATACGACCACTACACCATCCGAGGTACAAACAAATAATATTGATTTTGGTTATCTAACTCCGGATGAGTTTGGTATTTTCAGAGATCCAGAAGGCAATGCACGAGCAATGGATGGGAGAATCATCCCAATAACTAGGAAGGACATAGGAGACATCCTTCAAACAGCCAACGGATCCACACACCTCTTCAAACAACTACCTCACACCTCTGTCAATCAGCAGCATCAGCACATCAGTACAACAACAGAATCAAATCAAGACGGAGCTACAGCTGATCATGTCAACACGGAGGATTCGGAATTTCAGCACATATCGATCGATAAACGCAACCGTATATCGTTCAATATGCACCGAGAAATGGGGAGACGAGCCTTCAAAGATGGAATTCGACGCTTCTTGTGGGAGAAGAAGGACGAATTTGGAGTTTTCAGAGACGAATCTTGGTTCGCTAGAGGAGTCAACGGAGACATCATCCATGTTTCGAAGGAAGCCATTGAGGAGTTACTTAACAGAGCATCATTGTTTGATTGGTCTTGTTTTTGTTTGCCTATACATGCAGATCACTTCAACAGAGCAGAACCTAAAGAGAAGCTCTACACGGAAGCTGAAGTCCAACGATTGATCTATGAGGCCAAGAGTCCTTACATTTGGCAAACCTTTACCTATCCACATGAAATGGAGAGAGCACGATCAGAACTCCAATCTGAAATCAACTGGATTCAGAGCGCTTATAATCTTCAACAACAAAAGAAAGACGCCCTTGAAGAAGAAGTATCCACTCTCCGTTCACAGCTGAAAACCGACGTGCCACCATCGACCGATGCCGGACATATAGCATCGACCGATCCTCTTCCTACGCCATCGACCGATTCAAACCAACGTACATCGACCGATAGACGTTTGCAGAACACCTACAGCAAAGAGGAAATCACTAATCTCATCCGCAGCATCTATCAGGACATCAAACAAGAAGAGGCAACCACCACCAAAGATCTAGAAGACAAATATCAGCAGCTCAGCAACAACTTCACCTCATTCAAGGAACGCACATCAACAATGGCAGATACCATGGATCACATCATCAAGGCTCTACACCACACACATCAAACGATGAAATCCTTCTACACCAGCAAGAAGAAAATAACTGATGAGATGATCCCAACAATGGAAGATCGACTGCACGAGGTTGAAGATACGTTGAGAGCATTCTGCGAGAACTACAGACGCGAAGCATCGACCGATATGTCATATCGTCCATCGCCCGATATGAACTCCAGCGAGTTTTGCACCAGAGCTGATATGGAGGAGACAGTTCAAGATCTCTTCACCATAGTTCAAGAGGTTGGAGATTCTACCTACCAAAGCTTTGAGCAACTATGGTTTCCAGTGCAAAGCGACGTCAAGAGCATGGAGTACACTATAGAGAACATCCAGAAGGAGATCAAGACCATCTCAAGACAACTCGCGGATAGACCAGCACCATTAGCATCGACCGACATACCAACCAGGGAATCGACCGACAGACCTACACCAGTGTCGATCGATATCGACTACCCGAGATCGATCGATAGGCTCATGGTACGAAGGAGAACGTTTGAGAGGCTCAATGAAATACAGGAAGAACTCGGTGATCTATCCCAACACACCTATCCAACATTCAGAAACCACCAGTTCCACATTGAAAGCAATGCAGAAGATATACAACGTCTGCGCACCGAGGTTATTGAATTAAGGGAGAAACTAACCAGAGGATATAAAGCCACAAGAAGCTTCTTCACCACTTGGTTTGGAGAAAAACATGGAGAGAACACGGATGATGCTTGCTTCTCAGCAAGTGTCATGAATTCACCTCACTAGCCTCATTACTACCATAGTCAAGCTAAAAGATTATAATAAAGCGCTGAGTGGGAGGCAACCCACTATTAGGTATTTTCTTACTTAGTTAAATCTGATTTATGTTTTTATTTTTCGTTTTTCGTTTTTTGTTTTTAAGTTTATCAGATTCTAGACGATTACCATTCACATCGACTGATACGATCCTGTCGACATCGCTCGACATACCCCTATCCTTATCGATCGACATAGACGACTCACTATCGCTCGATACGTAACCACGGTCATGTATATCGTTCTAATTTTCGATATCAGTACATTCCTTATGATTTATTTATGCCTTAATCCGACTATTATACACTGAGGACAGTGTATGATTTAAGTCTGGGGGGAGATTACTGATGCTACCCTACCTTTTTGATTTCACCAAAATATTTTCAAAATTGGTTTTATTGAGTCAAGAAAGGGACTAGGATATTTTTCAAAAAAATTCTTTTTATCTAACCACTCTTTAGCACCATTCTTAGATTTGTTGATTACAGAAAGTACTAAAGATGCTAAAGTGGATCAACTGTCACCTACGACAATACTTCTCATGATTGCCTGGAAGAACCAAAGCTGATCTCCAACTTAACCTGACAATCTATTGCTTGTCTTGGGGCTTGGTATACAAGGGATCGGAATCCTCCTGCAAGTCTGGAAGGTAATAGTCTGTGTGCTTCTGATTTCCTTCTCTCTCTCTTCAGCATCCTAAGGAAAGAGAGAAATTAATTGTATAAAGATGTGATATGATATCTTGAGAAGTAGAGGGGTAGGAGTGATTCCTGCGACCCCATTATTCTACTTTAAAAGATTGATCAAAGCGAGGGGTAGGAGTGATTCCTGCGACCCCATTATTCGCTTATTCAAAAGTATGTGTTACTAAGTCAATGAGATAACGCAAAGATAGCCTTTGTGGCAATCAGTGTTCATCAAAATTTGAAACTATGAGGATCCAGAGAAGAGAGATAAAAAGGGGGAAGAAAGGGATCAGAGAAGACTTGCCTGTGTGTTCAGAAACTTGCTTGAGTTGAATCCATGTGTTTCTTGATCGATATCCCCAAGGTAAAGCCTGCACTTTATTTTTTTATGCACAAATGAGATCAGTAGAGGGGATAGACAGACATGATTGTTAAGATATTTGGTTAGGAGATTTAGTTGCTAAGCTAGGATGTGGCATAGTGTACTCATGTGATTAATAGGCATAAGATGTGGCTTGCAACAAAGTAGAGGGGATGATCCTAAGTTAAGATTTAAATTGAGTCCCTACTATTTTCAAACTTCTTTCTAAGACTACCTGTGTGTTTGCTTGAGGACAAGCAAAAGGTTAAGTCTGAGGGAGTTGATATACCATGATTTTGACCCACTTTTACTCATGGTATTTATATGATTCTACTATATATATCTATGTTTTAGAGTCTTTTAGGTATGTTTTCAGGTTCAAGGGCATTTTGGAGTAAAGTGGCGTTTTAGGTGCCATTTGAAGCTTAAAGGAGAGTTTTCCCGAGATGACTTGAAGATCAGACATCGAGGTCGATATCCAGAGTTACATATCGATCGATACACATCTTGTGTAATCGATCGATGACGCATTTGAAGAAATGACGACGAGATACTCCATCGATCGATGTACACTTAGTACCATCGATCGATATCGAGCGTGCAGAAGAAGGAAGAATATTCTCAATCGACTTGAAGCCCAAGATGTCTCAATATTACTATAATGCCCCTGACGAGTTTTTAACCTAATTGTACTCAATATTTATACCTTTGCCTATGTGTTTTGGCAAAGTAAGCTTTAACAACATATCATTGTTCTAGTACTTCTACTTATCAATAAAGCATTCTTTTCATCTTAATTCTGTTCTCATCTAAGGTTATAGGATTCTAGGTTTAGAAGAAAGATACAAAGAGATTTGTTATCACGAGGAACTTGATTGTTCGGTCTTCTAAATGAATCTCTATTATTACCTAGATGCTATGAATCTCTCAGTCATGTCTGAGTAGATTCCCTTGTTAGATTTAGGGTTCAAATAGTTATGAGGGATTAGCCCCAACTATGGACTGTTGAGTTGTATACTCATTATCCTGATGAACCCTAATGCTTATTCTAGAATAGCTAACTAGAATATGATCTTGGAATTGATTTAATCCATAAATCAATCTCCTGACATCATCTTGAATAAACTAAGATCCTCTAGGGATAAGCGAGAGCCGGTCTATGATCTTGGTGAACATATATTCGATTCGATCTAGAGCTATATCGACCGATACTCCAATAGAGTAATCGATCGACGACACACATATCGATCGATACAAGCTATCAAACATCGATCGATATTGTCGGCAGACAGATCAATAGACGAGACTAGTAACGATAGTTATTAGCCAACTCTAAAGAATCGAAGTTCTTTAGTATATGCAAGCAACTCATTAAAACATCCATAGCATTATAATCCTGAACTAACTGAATAGTAACCTTGAATCTAACTAATTCTCTTATTGATTACAACCCTCAAACACTCTCTTGAGCAACTAATCATTGCTCACAACTTGCAATTTACATTTAAACCATTTCAACCTAGCTTAGTCACTAAGGATTAAACATCTTTTGTGTTCCTTCGCTCCCCGTGAAATCGATACCTAAGTACTACATCTGAACCTCTTATTTGAGAGAGTAATTCACTCCTAGGGTAATTTGAGTGAGATCAATAGTGCACACATCTATATTCTACTCAATTGCGATGATCTTTTGATGCGTTATTTTGAAAGGTAACATATATTGACAATTCTAAATACATATATAAGTTTAATTTTAAATACATATAAGTATATTAATGTCCATAAAATTTGTGATTTTATAGCATGTTTGTTTCTCAAGTCGAAGAAACATTCTCAGGTATATCTATAAGTGATGTAGACAAAAGAAAAGATCAACACTTTATTAAGTGGTTGAGGTCTCAGGTATTACTTTAACTTTTAAATATGCAGATTTTTCCATTCAATGTATAATAACACACTCTTAATTTTGCAGGTTGATTATGAAGACGATCCAGATTATCCTAAGTGGTTACATGAAGTAATTCAAGCTCCACGAGTAAAGGTCACCACATCACAGATGTATTTCACACGAGGCTATACTTTTCACACATATGATTATGGTAGGCAGCGGGCGACCAGTAACTATGGAATATGTGTGAAAGGCGAAACAGATTTCTATGGTATCTTGACGGATATTATTGAAGTGGAATTCCCAGGAATATTGAAGCTGAAATGCGTTCTTTTCAAATGTGAATGGTTTGATCATGTCGTGGACAGAGGTGTCCGGTTTAAAAAATTTGGTGTAGTTGATGTCAATGGTGGACGAATGTACAGAAAATATATTTTGTTGCCGTAGATGACATGTATATATTAATATTTACATTTTTCTTATTTTGAAGGTACGACAAATTCGAGCCTTTCATCTTAGCTTCACAAGCAGACCAAGTTAGCTTTCTTCCATACCCCCGATTGAGAGACTCGGGAATAAATTGGTTAGCCGTGATAAAAGTTACACCTCGAGGACGAATTATTGGTGGGGAAGAACCACCATTGCAAGAAGAATATATAAATATCGTCGAGCAAGCTGAACAACAAATTGATGACATCCTTCTCATAGATCCGCATAATGAAGAGTATGAAGATGTTATGGATGATGCCACAGACGAAGTTGTTGATGACGAGTTTAATGAAAATGATGATGTTTCTAGTGATGACGAGAATGACAATGTATCTGATTGATGTATCTGTTTTTCGATATAATTAATCAATAAAACTATTTAGATAATTTTTATTATTTAAAAGTATTAACCCTTAAACTTTTAACTTTATATACTTTTTACTTTCTATCAAATATATTAAAAAAAGAGAAGAAAGATATTGGAGTCACATATGGCAAAACCTAAGCAAATCGAATCCGCAAGGCTTTACTATATGTAACCCCAATATCTTCTTCACTTCTTTTTTTCAAATTTTTGAGTATATTGTGTGGTTTGGGTGATTGTGTGGGAGATGAGGAAGGAAACACCTGTATATATAGAAAAAAGTTTAGTCGCTATTTCCAAGTAATCAATTTTCCTCGCCACTTCCTCGCCAAGTGACGTGGAATTCACGAGGAAATATTTATTTTTTTAATATTCCTCGTTACAGCCAGGTCACTTGGCGAGAAAGTGGTGAGGAAATGTGTTATTTTTTTTTGTGTGGGATACGATACAGGGAAACAGCCATGTATTTAAAGGGTATACTCGCTATTTCCACGTCAACACATTTCCTCGCCACTTCCTCGCTACATGACGTGGACTTAACGAGGAAATGTTCAAATCCCTAAATCAACACATTTCCTCGCCACTTACTCGCTAGGTGACGTGGACTTAACGAGGAATTCTTCAAATCCCTAAATCCAAACCCTAAACCCTAAACCATTTCTCCCTTTTCCTCGTTAATACCACGTCACTTGGCGAGGAAGTGGCGAGAAAATGTGCAAATCCCTAAAATCTGAAACCCTAGCCTTAAACCCTAAATCATATCTTCCTTTTCTTCTACTTCATATATATTCCAAATACATCTTCCTTTAAACCAAAATATCTTCAAACCAATCCAAATTAATTCCAAATTCTATCTTATCCAAAATATACAATATTAATATCTCTTATTTACAATAGAAACTTATCATATTTATAATTTTAGATAATCTTACATAAATATGTTGAGAGTTAAGTTTTATAGATTTGAAAATAAGGTTTATATTTTAATTCAATAAAAAAATAAAAATTAAATTTACAAAATTTTAGATAAACATTTTAAAAGTTTTTTCTAAAGTATTTTCTATTTGGAAAACTAAATGTTGAAAAGAAAAAAATAAATTTAGAAATAGAGAAGATTGAGGAAAGATGATGGTTTGAGAATATATGAAGTAGAAGATATGAAAGATGAGATTATAGGTTTGGGGTTTGAGATTTTAGGGGTTTAGGATATGGGCTTGGTATTTCCTCGTAAACAAAAACACGGGCCTCGCTATTGCATCCTCTCAGAAACACGGGCCTCGGGTTTTCCTCATTAATTAACGAGGAAATGGCGAGAAACAGAAACACGGGCCTTGGGCTTTCCTCGTTAATTAACGAGGAAATGGCGAGGAACAGAAACACGGGCCTTGGGCTTTCCTCGTTAATTAACGAGGAAATGGCGAGGAACCCTAATCTTATATGTACGCGAAGCCGCGAGGTCTCCTCATTTCTCTCCATTTCCTCTCCTCTACCTCTCCAATATGGTAAGCCTCTCTCTTTCCTCTCCTAGTATATGGTAGATTAGGTGGTTAGTTTAGGGAATTTAGATTAGGTGGTTAGTTTAGAGAATTTAGATAGGTTTATGGAATATTTTATTATATAAATTAGTTATAGATTTTACTTTAAGTGTTGATTTTAATTTTGTTTTTTTTCAGAGTATTCGTGGTCATCAGCGCACTCTTCATTACGCACAGATGTTTGGTCCGCCGGGTAGCCGGTTAGACCCGCCATCTGTTTCAGGTCCCGGTTCTTCTAGCAGTCAGCAGGAAACTGTCCCCGAGACTCAGTATTCACACAGAGTCTCGCCTCCTCAGATGGCTCCTCCTCCTCCTCAGATGGCAGCTCCTCATGTGTCGCCTCCTCAGATGCCCGAAAATCCAGTTCATGCTGATTTGCAGGTGCCGCCAAGTGCCCCTTACTCTCAGTACACTGTCGAGGACATTCTCGCTATGCCAGGCAGAGAAGGCTTACCGATCATAGATCCCGACTGACCAGAGGGAACTATGTGGTAAGTTAACTTATTTTATATTTCTAAAAGACTTGTATAAATAATTTTAAGTTAAAATATTTTATATTTTTAATGTTGTTTTCAGGTTTGGTGTTGACGGACGACTTGCAACGGTCGTAACCGACACGATGAAAGGTTACTTCGTGTTGCCACATCCTAACTGGAAACTAACTCTGATCCACGTCAGAAGGACGTTGTTCAAAGTTTACGCTGTAAGTTATTAATTAATTTCTATTATTTTCTGATTTTTAAATTTTAAAATTTTTAAATTCTCATAAATTATTTACTAATTTAATTTTTTTTTGCAGCAAAAATATAATTGGTCTTTGGGGGTCACAGAGAAGGTGCGGCAAGCGTTTTACGAGAAGGTGAAACCACGGTTGCTGGACACGGTCTCCAACTGGAAGGGTGACTGGATTGTGAAGGGTTATGTGAAAGGCAAACCCGCTGAGCTCACCATGAATGTCTGGGATGGCCTCATCGCCTATTGGAAGGATCCGAACTCCATCATAGTCTCCCAGTCTTGCTCTAACTCCCGTAACTCAGTTGATGAGAACGGCCGTAGGGCAATGCTACACTCTACGGGCCAAAAATCCCACGCTGCTATCCGTTTGGAAATGGTACGTAATTAAATTTTATAATTTATTATTTTTATAATTAAAAATTAAACTAGTTTTATTCAATGTTTATAGGCCAAAGAGTTGGGACGCATGCCCACTCTTCTCGAACTTTACGACCGCACCCACAGGAATAAGGCGGGCCAGTTCCTAAATGAAAAGTCCGAGCAAATCTACAACGAGGTGGCAGCTCGGGTTGCGGAGCGTGAGACCCAACTGACCCAGGAGTCGCCCGACGGATTGCCTGTCAGTTTATCCGTTCCTGAAGTCGATCAGATTTACGAGGAAGTAACTTTTTCAAAATTAAAATTTAAATTATTACTTTAAATTTAAAATTTTAATTTATATATATATATATATATATATATATATTGTTTTTTAAGGTTGCCCCGAGGAAAAAGGGGCGTACGATGGAGATTGGTTCTGTCAACGATGTTCCGAGAGCGACATCGTCTTATGGTCAGAGACGGGAGGACGAAGTCTCTCAGCTACGTACCTAGTTGGACTCGACAAAAACGGAGCTGGCCTCGACAAGAAATGAGCTGGCCTCGACAAGAACAGAGTTGACCTCGACGAAAACTTCGTTCACATCTCGTATGGGTGGAGTGGAGGGCTTTTTGGACGTGATAGCCGCCACAAATCCGGAATGGGAAGCATTGTTGAGGACCATGCGAGAACGAAACCCTGTTCCAGGCGAGCCACCCGCCCCCGTCCCACATAACGAGGAAGATGTTTCGAGGAGGAGCGATGAATTCTATCAGGCGATGCACGAACCTTCTTAGTTTTTTTTCTATTGTTCTTTTCTTTTTTTATGAATGCAAAACTTATAACATATTTATTTATAAATATTTATAAAATAAATAATTTTAGATTTATTAATTTTTTAATTTTTTAATTTATAATTTTAAAATAAATTTATTTTAGTAATTATTATTTGAATATATTTTTAAAATAAGAAAAAGAAAAAACCACGTAAATTCGAAGCTATTTTACGAGTCTTTTACGTGGAAAATGGACGTGGATTTAACGAGGAAGACTTGTCGTGGAATCCACGAGGAAATGTTTTCGAGGTGTTTACGAGGTTTTTAACTCGAAAGTTTTTCTTGGTATTTACATGGATATTACGAGGAATACTTTCCATGGTATTTTCGTGGTATTTACGATAAAGCAACTACGTGGTCTTTACGAGGAATGTCAGCGATGTCTTTACGTGGATATGTTACATGGTATTTACGAGGAAATCTTTACTTCGTCTTTACGAGGAAATATATGCCTAACTAATTAACGAGGAACTGGCGAGGAAATATATTTAACGACAAATTAATTACGACGAAACGAGTTTCCTCGTTAATTCTTCGTAACATCACTTTTACGATGAACTCACGAGGAAATTGGCCCTCGTAAAATAAATGTTTTCTTGTAGTGATTTACTCTTCTCTGAAGCTTATCATGAAGCTTTATGTGGCATCTTTGGTTCTTTTATCGTTGATGTTTGGTTCTTCGGAACCAAAACCTATGAGTACGGTGTCTAGTAACTGTCTACAAGCATTCTCATTTAACTTTTGTACTAGATTTTGATCCGCACTTACAAAGCGCAGGTTTATTTTTCTTTTCTTTTTTAATTGAAAAATATTTGTCAAATGTCATATTTTGATTCGCGTTTTCAAAGTGCGGATTTATGATTGGTGAAAACTTTATATAATCAAATTTATATAACCCTTTTTGTATATGCATTTATATAATCCGTCTTGTATATGCATTTTATGTTCGATTAAAGCCATATTGTATATGTATTTTAGGTTTTTATATTTTAATTAGATATTTTAAATATAAAATCAATATAAATAGTTTTTTAGTTTTGATCAGTGTTTTGAAATCAGACTTGAACCCACGGTTGAACCGGTAAATCCAGTGATCGAAGATAAATCCAATTTGAGTTTTGTGAAAAAGAACAAAATTTAAAAACCCAACAAAAACCACTGAAATCGGAACCCGGTTACCGGTTAAACCATTTGTTGTAATAGTTGTTAAAATTTACTATTATCGTGTTCCTTTGTAAATGACTATTTATGTTTAAAAATTTAAATTTCATTTTTAATGAATTAAGCTTGTATAACTCTGATGAATTAATTTTATTATGTGATTAAATTTTTAATAAAAATAATTTACTTTTAGTAAAGATTTATACTTTCAATGAAAAAATCATTTTTTTATGAATGCTTAAATTATATTAAGAAAAGAAAAAAATATTATATGTTTAATATTTTTCACTACACAAAATATTAAGAATGATTGAAAAAAAGTTATTTGAACTTAGATTCAAAATATTAACTTTTGTATGTGACTATTTTGTATGTTGTTAATACCGGTTCTTGATCTAAAACAAATTTCTTTATTTGAAATGAAAAATAAATAGGCTAAAGGCGGAACAGGCCCATTGAGCCCATTATATCTAATAGGTAAGAGATCTTTGTCCCCCAAACACAAAAAAAAAAATTGTTTCTGTAGTAGAAAAAAACCGGTAAGAGAGATTTGATTCGATTCGACATCTGGATAGTTGCGGCGGAAGAAGTAATGGCGAACATAGAATCCGAAGCAATCGATTTCGAGCCGGAGGAGGATGACCTCATGGACGAAGACGCTGGAGCAGCCGACGTCTCCCCACGCGCTGCTGCTGCGCATCCGAGGCTTAGGTCAGCTATCTCCGGAGCTAATGGCGATGCCGCAGCGGATAGGAAGACCAAAGGCCGCGGCTTTCGCGAGGAGAGAGACTCCGATCGTCAGCGCCGTCTTTCCTCGCGCGATTTCGAATCCCTAGGTTCAGATGGCGGTCCTGGCCCTCAGCGATGTAAGCGTTTGGTTTGATTGATTTGTGTCTGTGGTTTTGTTCTAGAGTTTCGATTTTCACCTTTGAAAGTTTGTTTATTAGATTGGTTACTGTAATAGGTTTGGGACTTCACATAGTTTGTTTGTTCGAAGCAAGAACAAATGTATAAGTGTGTTATTTATTGATGGTAATACAAGATTATTAGTTCTAGGGTTTCGATTTTTCCTTTGAATGTTTGTTTGTTAGATTGGTTTGTAACTGATTTGAACATATCACTGATGGTATTGGTAATAAATGCCTATTTGTTTCCAATGTGAGCTTGTTTGATTGACTTGTGTCATTGATTTGTTACCATTTGACCTAGAAATATTGTTTATTAGATAGTGTTATGTAATTGGTTTGGGACTTTAACATAGTTTGTGCAAGCAAGAACAAGTTTAATAATGCTTCTTTGTTGTCTGTGTAGCCATTGAGGGGTGGATTATTTTAGTCACGGGAGTTCATGAGGAAGCACAGGAGGATGATATATCTAATGCTTTTGGTGATTTTGGGGAGATTAAGAGTTTGCATCTCAATCTCGATCGCCGTACTGGTTTTGTCAAGGTATTGAGTTGGCTCCTTTTGTTCCTAGTAGTGGCTGGCGCTTGGTGATGAGTTTAATTAATAGCCTTTTTGGTTTTGCTGTATTGTGATATTCTGTAGAGTGCAGTGGTGATTTGTCCTAGATACTTCTTTCTATGTGTTAATCGAAGTGATAAGCTGTGTTTATGAGTCAGTTTTTGTTTTTGAAATCGGTTGTAGTAATTTTACCCACTTCATTTTGTCTTCTTGTTTAGGGCTATGCTTTGATAGAATATGAGAAGAGTGAAGAAGCACAGAATGCTATCAAAGCAATGAATGGTGCTGAGCTGCTTACACAGAATGTCAGCGTTGACTGGGCCTTCAGCAGCGGTCCCAATGCTGGATCTTACAGGAGAAAGAACCTGAGGTATGCATCCTACTCTGTTTGTGCATAACCTATTAGTACGAGTTAGTTAAGTACACATGCGAGTGAGAGTAGTCTTTTTAGTTTGGAGTTAAGATTGTGTATGTATTATCCAATCTTTCAACTGTTGACGAAGTATGTAACTTTTAAGTCATTTGACCTTAGCGTCCTTTGATCACTGGACAGGTCTGGGAGGTCACAACGATCACGAAGTCCAAGAAGACGTTTCTGATTGTATGATTTGGTTTGAGAGTTGTCTCCACATCTCTCTCTCTCAGTATTTTGGATTATATCTCTATCTGTTTCAACTCTTTTTTTCTTCTGAGTGAACCGGATGTTTCGTACCTTGTGTAATCTTATGCATTTTGCTTTTGTGTTGTTGGCGTTTGAAACACCATGAGATATGTTTTAATGCTTATGGTTTGGGAAAAGTTAGTTGAGGAAGAAGACGCTTTCATTTCATTATCATTACATCGTTAACATAAAATCATCAAATGCTGTGTACTTGCTTGAAACTCTTGACAGTATGCATGGTTTCTTGTACGAATTCAACAGCTATATGTTGTGCATTACAGTTATATCTATTTAAAACTGTTAAACCATATAACAAACGCACGGTGCTTTATTTTTAAAATATAACTTTAATAACAACATAGTAGAGTTTACCAAGAAAACTAATTAAACTATTGAGTAGATGAATTTTCTTTTGTACTTGTCTTTTAATTTTAAATGCAAACCGTTGGATCATTATTATTGCATGTTCTCCCTTAAACGTTATTCAAACAGAAAAGTCGGACTATATTTCTGTCTCATGTAAAATAGGATTGTGCCAAAGGCGTATGGGTGCTAGTTTGATAAGACCATACCTTAGATTCAGTTGAATTTGAGAATCTGGGTTTCTATCTATTTTCTGCAAATCTTTATTTCGCTTTTCTCTATACCAAAAGAGTATAAATCGTACTCAAAGATACATCTACCAAAACTTTGAGAAAGTAGCCAACGCCGGTTGGGTAGAATGGACAAAAGATGCCATGTCCCTCTCCAAGTCTTAATAATTAAATATTTGATTTAATATATTTTACATTTTAATTTTATTTCATAAAGTAGTGACTGAAAAAGGTCCAAAAGTATTATACATATTCTTCATTAAAATTACAAAATACTGTAATACTACAAATTAAAAGAAAAATTAAATATTTAGAAATAAAATCTAAATGTTAAAAAAAAATCTCTAAGATCCATGACAGTGAGTATCTACTTTGTCTAGTACATTTTTTTTAAGTCTGAAACCCAATAAAACGATGCACTAACATATCTAGCTAGGAAGTATAGATCTATAGTTTATGTTTGTATCCTTGTATTAGATACTAAAAATATAGTTAGAGAGGTAGCAGCTACACATCAAGCTAAAGATACCCATAAATCAGGAAGATAGATAATAAATGGACAGACCAAAAAGAAAAATAATGAGGCATAATACAAATAACTATAACGGTGCCAACTACCACGCATTTATTTCCTTTCACTTTTCATTTAACACCTTGTGAGGCTTCGTTGTGAACTTGTGACGTTCTCTTCCTTTTTATCTCATCAAAATTATCAATATCTATCTCTTGATTTGACTTACCTAGCAAATGTTCATTTACTGATCAAATATTATTTCTTTATAAGATAATGATAAAAACGTAACCTAAAAGTATTTATACGATGTTATGTTTGAATGAACAACAATTTTAGTAAAAAGAAGTTGACTGACTGACAATTTTCATTTAATGAAATTAGAAAGAAAAATTATCAGAATTTTATAGGTTTCAGGAACCTTTTTTGTATTACATTATTTAGAAAAGAAACTACATCATTGTCAATCCGTTGCATACTAGTATTATAAAGTATTTAACCATCCAAAATATGATTCTATAATTACTGTGGTTATTTGTTTCAAATCAAACGAAAACATCTATCTCATAGGTAAAACCGTAAAAGTAAAATAGTTTCAGATGGTTAGATTTCATTTCACAAAAAAAAGCATTTGCTCTTAGTGTCGGAGTTTCTTGTTAGGCAACGGCATTAATTATCAAGAGCCGACATACAGCAAAGTATTTGCAAGCTTTATGTTCATACGTATTAGTATATGTCAATAAGTGGGTGGTTATTACATACACATGGACGATTTTTATATACTACTAGTATTAGAGACCCTCAGAAGTCATAACTCTCACTATCTCACATTTAATGAGTAAATCAAACTATACTCTTACTTACATGTATACACATATGGTTATCATATTAAAGCCGACCATTAAATTTGATTAGTTGTTTGTTGATTGTTGCAATCACCTAAGAAAATGTTAGACCTACAAGATTAATCCTTTATCTTTATAATTCATTTCTACAACCCTTATAACAAAAAAAAACTATCTCTCTCTCTCTTCTTCCATTTCACACACAAATGGAGTTAGAGAGTGCAAGCAATGGCCGGCCTTCTCGTCGTCCTCCTCCTCCTCCACCGCCAGCACCGGCGATTGGTCGTGGAGCCTACTTGGCCTGGGAAGATTTGACGGTGGTTATACCTAACTTTAGTGGTGGTCCGACTCGAAGGTTGCTCGATGGACTAAACGGGTACGCTGAACCGGGTCGGATCATGGCCATTATGGGTCCTTCTGGATCCGGCAAGTCCACGCTTCTTGACTCTCTCGCAGGTTCGTTTTCTATTTTTTTTTTGGTAATTACTAATTAGTGAGATATATTTGATAAGAGATTAAAAAACATGGTTACCAACATACCGCGAAACTACTATTCTATTACCATGGTTGTGTTTTCTTTTCTGAGTTTGATATATCTATATACAACTTCTGTAGTTCTGTATCTCATTTTTGCTGTAACATGAGTTATGTTCTTTAAAACATCGCAAGAGACGTGTAGATCTTCGTGTAAAAGATACATATAACATAAGATCTTAATTCGAATACTAATATAACTGTTATGAATTGTCGCATATATATAGGGAGACTCGCAAGAAACGTGATTATGACCGGTAATCTTCTATTGAACGGAAAGAAGGCAAGACTAGACTACGGCCTCGTCGTAAGTATTATTATTATCTGATTATTAAAATTACTATTCAAATTTAACTATTAATTTTTAATTTTTCTTTTTTTTTCTTTCTTTTTTTTTTACTAAAATAATGAATAGGCTTATGTAACACAAGAGGATATATTGATGGGAACACTAACGGTGAGGGAGACAATAACATACTCAGCTCATCTAAGGCTTCCAAGTGATTTGACCAAAGAAGAAGTGAACGGCATTGTTGAAGGAACAATCATTGAGCTTGGACTTCAAGACTGTGCAGACAGAGTCATAGGTAGCTGGCAGTCTAGAGGAGTGAGTGGTGGCGAGAGGAAACGCGTCAGCATTGCGTTGGAGATCTTAACGCGACCGCAGATTCTGTTCCTTGACGAACCCACAAGCGGTTTGGACAGTGCTTCTGCTTTCTTTGTGGTTCAAGCGCTTAGGAACATCGCTAGAGATGGCGGTAGAACCGTTGTTTCATCGATTCATCAGCCTAGTAGCGAAGTTTTCGCTCTCTTTGATGATCTTTTCTTGCTCTCTAGTGGTGAGACTGTTTACTTTGGTGAATCCAAGTTTGCTGTTGAGGTAAAGAACAAGATCTTTCTTGAGATTCAAGAATCGCGTTTATCTTAACCCTAAACGCTCACGTTTTTATTGTCTCTGCCAGTTCTTTGCTGAAGCAGGGTTTCCTTGCCCGAAGAAGCGGAATCCTTCGGATCATTTCCTGAGATGTATAAACTCAGATTTTGATACCGTTACAGCTACACTCAAAGGATCTCAGAGGATGCGGGTAAGGAATCTTAATCTTGAAACTTTGTGTCAAAGTGCACTTTGTTTTGTTGATTCTATAAGTGTGACTTCAATCTTGGCTCTCTGCTAGTATCGTATTTTTTAGGATTCCAACCAAAAACACCTTTAATAAGAAAGGTAAATTTTCTAAAGGGAAAACAACTCCGGATTGAGGAGTTACTCGGAATGCTGCCAAAATATCAATATCCTTGGTTTGAGTAGTATAAATAAGAATTTTAAGGATTGCAGTTTATTCATCCACACAATCAATAAATAGTGGGGATGTGATGCTCAGTCCGAATATCAGCTTGGTTTCAGTTTTAAGTATTTTAATTTATAAATGTTTTATGGATTTACATTAATTACAACATATATAAGGATCATAGAGAAATATAATTTTGAATTTTCATTTTAAAAAGAATCTTAAAACTTTATATATAGAATTTTGCAAACTTCAAAATAGAAAGTATTATTGGAGATGTTTAAGTTTTTTCTTTCGCTTTCTTCGAGCGGATTTCTCAAGACTTTATCTTTAATGCAGGAAACACCAGCTACATCAGATCCCTTGATGAATCTAGCAACATCTGAGATCAAAGCTAGACTTGTGGAGAATTACCGTCGCTCAGTCTATGCTAAATCTGCTAAGTCTCGGATCCGTGAATTAGCTAGCATTGTAAGCAAAAACTGTCCTCAAGTCCCATTTGATTCAAGAATGTATAATGGACAAGTGTTCTTCTTTAATACATTTCTCTGTTCCGTGTTCTGTTTTTTTTTTTCAACAGGAAGGACATCATGAGATGGAAGTGAGAAAGGGAAGCGAAGCGAGCTGGTTTAAACAGCTAAGGACTTTAACAAAGAGATCGTTTGTGAACATGTGCCGCGACATTGGGTACTACTGGTCAAGAATTGTGATCTACATTGTTGTATCTATATGTGTTGGGACCATCTTTTACGATGTAGGGCACAGCTACACATCGATCTTGGCTCGGGTTTCTTGTGGTGGATTCATTACTGGTTTCATGACTTTCATGTCCATTGGAGGGTTTCCTTCTTTCATCGAAGAGATGAAAGTGTTCTACAAAGAGAGACTGAGTGGTTACTACGGCGTTTCGGTATATATTATATCGAATTACGTCTCATCTTTCCCCTTCTTGGTCGCGATCTCGGGCATCACGGGGAGTATTACTTACAACATGGTGAAGTTCCGTCCAGGGTTCTCTCACTGGGCTTTCTTCTGTCTCAACATATTCTTCTCTGTCTCGGTCATTGAGAGTCTCATGATGGTTGTTGCTTCTCTCGTTCCAAACTTCTTGATGGGTCTCATTACCGGAGCTGGCATCATTGTAAGCAAACACACCTTTTACACTTGTTTTTGTTTGTTTCTTCTGTACAAGCTCATAAAAGGTGTTCTTGTTAATTTCTATTTTTTGACAGGGAATCATCATGATGACTTCTGGATTCTTCCGTCTACTTCCAGATCTTCCCAAGATTTTCTGGCGATACCCAATTTCTTTCATGAGTTATGGTTCTTGGGCTATTCAGGTACTCTCTTTGCTTTTTTTTTTCTCAAGAAACATCCAATACAAATATTGAAACCTTTCAGCGTGTAAATAGAATGAACCTAGTAGTACATATTAGATTTATATGAGCTATATGAACATTTATTCTCACAGTCAATTATTTTTAATAGTTTTAATCACCCTAGATTCACACCTAACACGTTACACACGTCTCTCTTCTTCTTGTTTACTGTAGGGTGCATACAAGAACGATTTTCTTGGGCTGGAGTTTGACCCTATGTTTGCGGGAGAACCCAAGATGACAGGAGAGGAAGTTATACAGAAAATATTTGGAGTTAAAGTCACACATTCCAAGTGGTGGGACTTAGCAGCGATTGTGTTAATCCTTGTGTGTTACCGCATTCTCTTCTTCATAGTGTTGAAGCTTAAGGAAAGAGCAGAGCCGGCTTTGAAGGCGTTACAAGCAAAGAGAACGATGAGGAGTCTCAACAAGAGACCCTCGTTTAGGAAAGTCCCATCTCTATCGTCATTATCTTCAAGAAGACACCAAGCTCTGCATTCACTTTCTTCTCAAGAAGGTCTCACGTCTCCAATCCATTAAAGACTAGCTATTATATATCTATATATTTGTATACACTTTGTGGCTTCGATTTGTTTTGCACATACAATAGTTTCAACATTATCAATATGTATCAGCACCTGATGATTCTATGATTCAGCATTGTTATTATTTCAGTATGAGCATAATAATCTTATTTCTTCCTACATATGTATTTAGAAAAATATTTAAAACGAAACAGAATGATATTCTTGATTTGCCTTTTTTGAAATGCAAAACGTGGTATAAAGTAAGTTATTTACGAATTGACTGAGAATTTAATAAAAACTAAATTTTGGTCCTCTTAAGTCAGTGCTCTTAAAATTGAGCCAAATTCGCGTAAAATGGTTGATCCGATAATTCAATTTATATCTTTAAAAATATCCATATTTAAAAATCATCATTAAAACCCGAAACTAATCTACTGAATCGATGGATGACGAATATGTAATGTAATTTGATATAATTTTTTATAGTTTCATAATTTCTCACTTTTTAATCCAAATTTTAAAGGTTCATTGTTTTGCAATTTATTAATCAAATTATGAAGTTTCTACAAAATTTTGATAGAGAAAATGATAGATATAAAATATGTTTTAATCATATTAACTCTTTAGCTTAATTAATTTTATTAATAATTTGGTTTATATTATTATTAGTTTTGTTAAATAATTTTTTTGCTATATATTTATTGTACAATTTATAATATTATATATTTATATATATTTATGAAATGGCTATTAATAATTTTTTATTCAACTTAAATAAATTATATAACCATTATTTAGAAAATAAACAAAATAGTATGTTAATTTAATTGATTATTATTGATTGAAATATTTTTGTAGCATTTAAGTCTGTAAAAAATAATTTCTTTTTATCTTTCGTTGCGTTATACATCATATTTCCTTTCGCGCATATTTTCGATTATTTTTCATTAACTCTGCACACTGTAAAAGCTTTGCTTTCTTCACTATAAATTTGATTGTACGAATTCTGATTCCATTACCCCTGAGAGTGGTGATAAGAAATCAAATATATCTATAAGTTATTCTCGGCAAGAGTATATAAAACAAGAGAATTGCACATATAATTTTATTTTTAAATTGACCAAAATTAAGGCCTGGTTATTACAATATATGACCAACACATACACATTACGTAAACTTTAATAATTATTATATTAAAAATAAAACAAACAATACATAGAGTAGAGTAGAGTATAGTAATTCTTAGATTCAATAGGTTGGACGCACATGAGATTTATATGTTGATTCTTCTTATTGTTTGATTATGAACTTAGAAAACCATTTGCCAGAAGCTTTTTCTCTTCGATCAGCAGGATTAGTGAAATTAACCCAATTCATACCAAACCGGAGAGTGTAACCATTTCCGAACTCGTAGTTGTCCATCAATGACCATGCAAAATACCCTGCTACGTTGCATCCATCACTGTAATATATTTTGAAATAATGTTAATACTTGTGATAATTCTCAAAACTATGTCAAATAAAGTTAACTCACGCAATAGCGCATTTGAGACATGAAAGATGGCTGCAATGATTTTGAATTCGTCCAGTATCGGCAAGAGCAACTGGAAGTGTTAGGTTTCCGGTATCAAGATCACCAACTCCTGAAAATTTGAACAAAATATTTCCAAATTAAACGCACAAATATAAAAGGTTTTCATTGGTTAAACATTTTGTATTGGTATGCTGATATGTATGTACCGTTTTCAGTGATATAGGTAAGTGGGTTTCCATAATTATTTTTGATATAATTTAAAATCTGTCGGAACCCTGGAGGGTAGTAGACGAAGCTAGGCGCCTGTACAAGAAAGGAACAAAAAAGAAGAAAGAAAATTTAAAACGATGTGATGTCTATTAACAATGATGATTCTAACCAGAATTCGATGATAACCTGAACACCAATAGGTACTCCGTTGCGATAGACTGTAGCCAAGTAAAAAAAATATATATGAGTTAAGAAAATTCATAAAGATATATAGTATAAGAAACAAAAATTATTTTTACATACATCCAATAGTAACTCTTGAATCGGTGATGACACTAGGTTTGGTGGAAGGAGGCGCGTTGGTTGCATATTGTGTAACGTAATAGTTCAACCCTAGAAAATCAAGTGATCCTTTGACTAACTTTGATTCTCGAGGTGTGAATGTTGGCAATCTACGTCCAACCATCTGTCGCATTATCTTCGGGTATCTTCCGTAGACCATTGGATCCAAAAACCTTCATATACATAGAACAAAAATGATAAACTGAATATTACACGTATATTTGTTACATTTTAAGGCCTTATAACTAAAGCTTTATATATATATATATATATATATATGTGTGTGTGTGTGTGTGTGTGTATTCATGAAATCTGAGATTCAATTAATTGAAAAATATAATAATACCATCCGACAAAAAAATCAAATGCTCGCTTTGCAGCAGCCTTGTCACGAATGCTGTTTTCGTTTAATGGGGTGAACCATCTCCCGATCAAGGTTGTTCCTATCTTCCCACCTTGAGATTTCTGCATGCAAGATTGATTTGGATTATTTCTACATACAATAATCCTGGAAGAAAAAAACCATGACATATTTGGTAATATATGAACCTGGTATCTTTGTCGGTATAATGCAACAGTTTTTGCATGAGCTAGGAGTTGGTTATGTGCAACTATATAAGGTTCGGTTCCGGAATTTCCTCCAAATTCACAGCCAGTGCACCGTCCAGGTGGATATGATCCGTCTCCATAACCTTTGCTTGCGAGAGAGTAAGGCTGGTTTAAAGTGATCCAAAATTTGACTCTGTCTCCGAATCTCTGGAATAGAAGTTCGGCGTAGTTTTTGTAGTCTTCGCTGGCCATTGTCATACATATTAGATAAAATATAGATCTGATGTGATCTAAGATCTAATAAAAATTAGATCTAAGACAAGGAAAACAAGTTTAATATAAAGATAGACCTAAGAGAAAGTAAACAAGTTTAATATAAAATTCATTCAATGCACTTACACTATACGCCGGCTCAAAAAACCTCCGTATTCATCTTCTAGAGTTTGGGGAACATCCCAGTGGAATATTGTTACATACGGTTCAATGCCTTTATTCACACAAAAATTGATCATCGAACAATTACATCTAGCCATATATGTATTATTAAGGATACAAATTTATATAATATATTTACCATTTGCTTTTAACTCATTGATGAGGTTATTGTAGTATTTTATCCCGTTCTCGTCAATACCTCCAATCAATCTTCCCTCTAAAGGTAAGCAGCATATATACAATCATAATATTAGTCAAAAAAATAATAATATCAGTAACAACAATAAAATTTTGCTCAGCTTATCATCTGCACTTACTTGGTAAGACCCTTGACCATGCTATTGAGAGTCGGTAGGCTTGAGCGTTCATTCTTTTCAGTAATTTGACATCCTCCTGTTAATTATATGAGATTTGAAGAGTGAAATTACATTTCTGAAATGGAACAAACTACATATATATACACATTCATCATTGAAGCCTCTCACCTTGTAAAGATCATACGAATCACAAGCAAGGTCTCCGGAACTGTGATCTGGAACTCTTTCTGTACATATATATTGCAAATCGAAATATGAGCATGACTTGGACATATACATATATATGAGTGAAATAGTCCCATTCGTTATTTGTACACATAATTTTCCCTACATCGAAGTGAATGTTAATTAATTATACGGGTAAATTTAATGAGAGTTGTGTTGTGACCTGGATATCTATGAGTGAAATAGTCCCATCCGTTAAGTGCTCTATGTGCAGCACCTTCAATCTGGTAAAAAGTGAATATAAATCATGCAGGCCGGGTTAAAGATATTTTCCGTAATAGATGAAAATAATCTTCATAGATCCCTATGTCTTTATATTAAATGGTATTTAACAAAGAGATATGTAACCTGGTAGGCGGAAGTAGCGGCCCCAAAAATGAAGTTCTTTGGAAAACTAGTTCGGTTGAATGTAAGGGGATTGTCGCAGTTGAAGGGTCCTTTAGCCTGACAGGCAGGGTTGCAAACACTTTGGCTACTTGAAACTGCGAAGAAAATGACAAGAATTGCCAAAGAGAAGTTAGCCTTCAGAATTTCCATGGTTGAGAGCATGGTATGGCTTGCTTTCTTTAGTTCTTAGTTATTTTAATTCGATTTTTGTTGATGATGACTAAATAATGAACTTGGAAGTGTTTATATAAGAAAAGTAGCGTGCATGAGAATTTGCATGGGGTTTGAAGTAAACTCGTTACGTACGAATATTTGCAATGAATGTTAACCTCTATGTTCTCCACCTCATGACTCGCTGTCTCTTTTCTGAAGTAAAATTTACATCATATGCTCATAAGAATTTTTCAACTTTATATAGTGTTGGTCTTGCCGTGATTTATGAATACCTTTGTCAAAAAAAAACTTTATATAGTGTTAAATATTCATTATCTAAGCAAGGACGATTGAGTTATCAATACATGAAAGTTGATTTATTACGAATAAACAACTAGCCATGTTGAGTTTACGGCATCATATTCCTCTTGCTTAAATATGTAATGTCAAATACGTACAGACGTATGTAGCTTCGCACACGATATATACCTGCACATGTCTGAAACTTTAAAATGAAAACATATATGTTAATTAATTTTCTTTAAAAAATTAATATGAATTTTGTGAAATTGGTTAACGATTCCGTTCGTAACACATCCCTTTTAGCTTATTGTTCAATTAACTCATCTGTTCAGATCTATGTTTCCTAACTAAGCAAATTAAGACTTGTTTCATTTTCAGTTTAACGCATCCAATATTATATTAAGAAACTAAAACCCTAATTTAAGGATTCCAAGTACGAATATGAACCTTGTATTACGATAAATAACCTTGATTTTTTATAGAAATTAGTGTTCTAAAATGCAGTCTGGACCTTGTTTATGAGGCGTTAAGATGCTATTTATTTGTCAACCGGGCTATTTTCATGTTTTATAATGGTTTTATGCGGATTTATATAATTTAGATGATATTATCGTTAAGGCGGATATTATGCGGTCTACAGAGATGCTTAGGTGAGTTTTAAGCATTGATATTAAAATCTAAACTATTATTATTATAAATATTTAATGAATCATATTCTTTATATTAATTGTTAGTTATTTATTTTATTTATTTTTAAGATTGTAGATACTCCTTCTGTTTCAATATAGATGATGTTTTTGATGCTTATTTTTGTTTCATAATAGATGATTTTTGACATATATATGTAACTTTAACTTTATTAAAAACTGTGTAGTCTTTTTTTAATTAAATAAATAAGTTTTTAATTATATTTTTATTAAACATAATTAAAAATACAAATTTCTTGATATATGTGCAAAGAGCTAAAACTCTATCTATTATGAAACAGATGGAGTATTAGTTTAATTGTTTGAAAACTATTTTTAAATACTAAACGTTAATCATCTTTGCAAATTTAAAATTGTATTTGTTTTCCTATTTTGTTTATAATTGAACCTATATATATTATATTTTATTATTATACATAAAGTTAACATAGGTAATTATTTTGTTCAGTTTTCTAAAACTAATGTATATATTAAATTAAAATTTATATTAAAATAGCCCAATTTCAGTGATGGGTTACTTTTATTAAAGAGAAATAAGGAAGAAAAAAGGAAAATGGAAATTCCCTAAAGAGAAAAGCTCAAATATCGACAAATAAAGAAATATCAGTGAAAATAGAAGATTTGGATATGCGGAAAACGGCAATACAGCCGACTTTGGAGGAGTAAATAAAAAAGGCTGCGACATAGAAGTAAGAAGAAGAAGAAATTTAGCTATCGAAACTCTCTGCAATTAGAAACTTAGAGTTTATTTTCATATTTTGCTAAACGAATTTTGACTCACATAGAGTTACTGACTGTGCTATTTGATTTTCTGTTGTAATCTCGCTTTCGGACAAACGATCTGTCTCTAGAACGCTTCTACGGAGGAATAAAGTTTCATGTTTCTATTTTCTATTATCGTATTTTTCTCCACGCATATATATATATATATATATATATATATATAATAGGTGATTCTTCCGTGCTCATGTACGGATATAAATATTTATAAAGTAATAATTTATTTTTTAATTTATATTCAAATATTTTATAATTTATATGAAAATATTTTATTTGTTTTGGTTACCATGTGATATGGAATATGTAATATATGATTAGTTTGGTTATCACTTGAGTATATTTAATAGCATCAAATTCTTCTAATTCAACCATAATATTTTTTTTTCTAAATAGATTGAAATTTTGAATAATGTTTTATTTCTTTTTAGTTTGGTTTTTAGATATGTAAATGTATTTTAGGAAGAATATTATATATATATATATATATATATATATATATATATATATATATATATATATATATATATATATATATATATATTTTAAATCAAATACTGTAAACTTAAGTGTTGATTGATTCATAATAGACAAAATAAATAAAATGATAATATTCGAAATCTCATGCATATATGTTTTACAAAAGAAATAAATTGTAACAATTAGTTAATATTTTATTTTTATTTATCAGTATTGTTTAAAGCATTCCGTAATTTATATGTATAAAAACAAATAAACATTACTATTAAATAATATGTTTTTATTTTACCTTTGATTTTAGATATAATGAAATTGATTAGTCTACTTACTCATTTTGTGGATAAGATGATATATATTTTTTTTGTATTACAATATAATTAGTTTATTCTATTAAGCCAAATCAGATTGGTTTTATTTTTACGTCAGTTCATTTTTTCATCTTAAATGTGTAAATATATTTTCGTAATATTTATAATAATTGATATATGTTTGTTTTTATAAATAAAGCAATGGTCAGATGAAAGTTGCATAAAAGACAATAACCGATAAATTTTTGTAAGCTCATGAACGCATAGCGATATTTGAAATAATTAATATATTTTTGTTAACTTTCCCTTTTCTAGGAAATCACAAAATATATAAATAAATTTTATTACTGGAATTCATTTTTTAATTTGTAATTATAAATGTTATCTGAAAAAGGAAAATTTCTAATTAGCAGAAAATATTTTTAAAAAGGCAAAATCAAATTTAGTATATTAATTATATATAATATTTTCAATTTATTAAGGATATCATCGTAATCAACCACCGCGAGAGTTAACGTAAGTGCGACACGTAGGAAACTAACTTCTCAAATAATATTATAGAGATATTATTAAAACTGAAATACGAATGAGAATTATTTGGAAACAAGAATAGGAATATATATGAATTTTTGGGAAATATGGATGACAGTATAAATTAATACTTGTTTATTTTAAGTGATTTTTTACATATTTTTATTCTATTTTTAATCAATTCTAATCACTTTATATAATATTTTTACAAAATAAATTGACATCATTTATCATAGAACTACGAAAAAACTTATTTATTTTCATTTTTTTATTTTGTCTTTTACATTTATTTTCTCACCTTTTTAACTACTTAATTAATTATATTTACTATAATATTTTAACATCATTTATTTACATATTAACTATAATAATTTGATATTTTTGAATGAAATTACTCTATTTGTGGCAATAATTCAAAATGGTTAACATTTTTTTATTTGTTCATATAATTATTTAGACATAAACATTCATGTAACTTTTCAGCTACGAGTTATTTCTTTTGGTTATCAAGTTTTTTGAGTTTTGAAATTAGGTTCCATTCGAGAAATATAAATTTTCATGTGGGATTTCAAATCAGGTCTTACAAAGTCAAGATGACTTCAATTTTGATATATAAAAAACCTTCAAATATCTAAAAACTAATGTATATGAGTCCAGTTTGGATATTTCTACCAAACGTAACAATATTAACCGATTCAGTTCAGGTATTTTGAATTCAAATTACACTTAACATAAACATAACCAAAGTAACCATATTACCTTATTTGATTTGGGTTCGATTCTGATGTATAGAAATCTAAAAATATTCAAATATACTTATTCAAATAATTATATTATGATACATCTAAAATATATAATACTAATCATGAAAATTAAAATATAAATTTATAAAAAAATAAAATTAACATCCGCGAGGGTGTGCGAGTCAATCTCTAATTTTTGTATATTTTTCAGTAGCTCTGCATTAAATATGAACCTTCATAAAAGCTTTGCTTTCTTTGCTATAAATTTGATGATTCTAAACTGAATTATAAATTTTAATAAATTATTATGAATTTAATACTTACTCTAGATTATAATTAAAATTTGAAATATATTGTATGATTCAGAATTTATATTGTTTTAGGCGTATAAAGTAAAAGTTATAGTAAATATTAAAATTAATAAGACTTAGTTTAATTAATAAAAATAAATATTTGTAAAGTTAAATTTAAACCCATAAGTAAATACTGACTTATTTGATAAGACTAAAACAATAAAATTTTGATTAAAAGAAAATGTATATATTATGAAATGTTCACACCATTAATACAATAAAATTTACTTTTACCAGCGGTTAAGATGATTTTACTTATGTATTAATGCGTGAGTCTGTGCCTCATACGTAACTAACTTTTAATTTTTATAGAATTAAAGAAAACGTAATCTTGATAAATTTGTTGTTGACAAAAACCTTTGATTATCTATATTTATATAAGCTTTACTTTTAGAATCCATATATTTTTCTTTAAAAAATGATTTAGTTCATCATGAAATATGTACTATTACAATGTATGTAGAATAAAATGCACGACCTCGTTTTTTTGTCATCAAACGTATACAGACTCATATAGACTCTGTAAACCAAACATCGAACTCTGCATCCATGTAAACGACGAAAGATTATTGTTGTTTGACACAACGTGCTAGACTATACGCCCTTGTATTATCCGTCTTATGCACATGAATGATCTGTAAATTATGAAAGCTGCCTTGTAAACCATAATGTCTTCCTGATAACTTGCAAACGCTGGTCACTCTTCTGGTTTCGACATCATCTTTATCAACTGAGAACAATCTGTTGCAAATATAACTTCAAACTGACATAGATTTCTCATACACTACATCGCCCATATTAAAGCCTCCACCTCTGCATGAAGTGGGGACAAACTAGCCGGAACATTCCTTGCCCCCATAAGTCCCTCAAAACCCCCCCAGTGTACTATACCAATTTTGTCCCAAGAAATTATCATCATCCTTCTAATAACCATCTGAGAAACACCATCTCCCTGGAATTGTTGGGGCTTGGCGCACTTCTGGTTGTACTATCCGCTTGTATTTTCTTGTGCCTCAGCCCATATCCTTGATTCCATTTCTGCCATAATAAGTGTATCGCGAGGATTCATATCTAACTTGCTAAATACTTTATTGTTCCTTGCTTTCCAGATATACCATAAAATTCAAACAAAATGATGATCCTCTATTTTTGGTTCAACTCTCCAAAATAGGTGATCCATATTTGTGAATAACCAGCTTTTTGGGAAAAAAGCTGAATTCGTTGGGATCTTTGATAACACACATACTTGCCTCGCCGCGGGACATTAAAAACATATGTGATTTATTGATTTATCCTCATTTTCACATCTATCACAGCATATACCCCCTTGCATTCATCTTGCTATTATATTTTTCTTAACAGCTATACACTCTGATACAATTTGCCATTAAAAATGTTTTATTTTTGGAGGACATTTCACATGCCAACAAAACGCTTTTAGCGAATCCACTGTTGGTCCATAGAATTCTGGTGGTTTATCCCTGTCTAGATAGACTTGTTCCACCTGATATTCTGATTTAACCGTATATTTGTCATTTTCAGTGAAATTATATCCATCTCTAACTCCCATTGGACATCTACCAAGTGGAATAATTTCGATAATTTTCGCATTCCGAGGGTCTACCAAAGCTCTAATTGCATCTGAGTTCCAAGTTCATGAACCTGGGACAATAAGAGAATCCACTGTAAGATTGGGTAACAAGTTATGATGATTTTTATTTGCTAGCCTCGGACGAGTGCTTGGGAGCTAGGGATCATTCCATACAGAAATAGATGAACATGTTCCCACCTTTTTGATTAGTCATTTGCTAACCAGTTATCTAGCAGATACAATACTCTTCTAACCATATGATGGGGAGTATGAACGAGTCGGATCCAGGGGTGAAGCATTCTTGAAATACCGTCCTTTAAACACTCTAGAAAACAGAGTGTTGGGCTTATTAATCAGCCGCCATAATTGCTTTCCAAGAATCATCATATCAAAATTTGTTATATCTTTAAAACCAAGTCCTTCTTCATCTTTAGGAAGACACACTTTATCCCATGATTTTCAGTGCATACCTTTTGTACTTCCCCCAGGACTCCACCAAAACTGAGCCACGGCCCTCTCTTCGTAGTCACTTTCGGTAATCGGTAACCAGACATTACGTGATTTGGTAATGCCGTAACCACTGATTTTATAACAACTTTTTGCCTCCTTTTGTAAAAAAACTTAAAGGTCCATCCATTAATCCTAGTATCTAAACGATCTTGCACTAATCCAAATACTTGAATCTTGGATCCTCCTAAATTCTCCGATAGTCCCAAATAAGATCTCATTCCTCCTAGATTTTGAATCTGCAATATATCTCGCATTTCCTGCCTTCTTGACTATTCAATTCTATATTCAATTGAATTGAAGATTTCTGAAAGTTTATCAGTTGGTCTGATAATGACTCGTACTCCTTTAAAATTCTAAGAATAGTTCCGCACTCATCTTTTTGTGCCTTACAAAAAAATAAACTATCATTCGTAAAAAGTAGATGAGAAATTGGTGGACATGCGTGTGCCACTTTCATACCCGTCAGCTGATTCCCACGCTCCGCTTTCCTAATATTAGCAATTAAACCTCATAAATGCACGACTTCAATAATTCATGTTGAAAAAGGCAATTTTCCAGTATAACATCAAATGTTGAGGATAATTAATATATAAAGTCAATTTTACCTGCTTAGAGAAGGACACTGTCATTCTCCTTCTGCTTAAAAGACTTCTGATCTCCGGGTCATGTTTTCCTAGTGTCTTCTGGTAAACTCTAAAGTTTCTATTAACTATAGTTCTTTCCATATTTTAGGATATAGAAAGATCTAACTTAACTGGGCTAAATAGAAATGATTTTTATCATCGTTTCGTAGAAAAGCAGCACAAAAAACCACAACTTATAGCGAATTGATAACTTTTTTTAACAAAAATCGTAAAAACGTGTAAATTGTAAAACAGTATAAAAAATCCTATAGCACAAACAGCTCACTTACGATTTAAAATATAAAGTTGCCCTACTTCAGTGTAGGGTTACTTTGCTTAAAGAAAATAAGGAAGAAGACAAGATAATGGAAGATTTCCGAATTCGGAGTAGCATACAAAAAAAAGTTTGGGAAAAAGAAGGAAGAAGAAGAAGAAACTTAGCTCGAAATATCTGCATTAAGAACTTAGGCTTTATTTTCATCTCTTGCTAAACGAATTTTGATTCACATAGGTTTTTCTTAACATAGGTGGTTATTCTAGTGAATTTAGATAGAATTTTACTGCTAGTGTTGTTTGATCTCCCGTTGTATTCTCGCTTTCAGAAGAACGTCACGTAGGATTCTATCTCTGAAACATTTCTACGCAGGAATAAAGTCTCATGTTTCTAATTTTTTCCTTTTTATCATATTTCTTTTCGCGCATATTTTCGATTGTTTTTCGTTAGCTCGGCACACTGTCAAAGATTTTCTTTCTTCACTATAAATTTGATTGTACGAATTCTGATTCCATTACCACCAAGAGTGGTGATAAGAAATCAAATATATCTAGAAGTTATTCTTGGCAAGAGTATATCAAACAAGAGAATAACACATAAAAGTTTATTTTTAATTGACCAAAATTAAGGCCTGGTTATTACAATATATGACCAACACATACACATTACAGACACTTTAATAATTATTATATTAAAAATAAAACAAACAGTACATAGAGTATAGTAGAGTAGAGTAATTCTTAGATTCAATAGGTTGGACACACATAAGATTTCTATATTGATTCTTCTTATTGTTTGATTATGAACTTAGAAAACCATTTGCCAGAAGCTTTTTCTCTTCGATCAGCAGGATTAGTGAAATTAACCCAATTCATACCAAACCGGAGAGTGTAACCATTTCCGAACTCGTAGTTGTCCATCAATGACCATGCAAAATACCCTGCTACGTTGCATCCATCACTGTAATATATTTTGAAATAATGTTAATACTTGTGATAATTCTCAAAACTATGTCAAATAAAGTTAACTCACGCGATAGCGCATTTGAGACATGAAAGATGGCTGCAATGATTTTGAATTCGTCCAGTATCGGCAAGAGCAACTGGAAGTGTTAGCTTTCCGGTATCAAGATCACCAACTCCTGAAAATTTGAACAAAATATTTCCAAATTAAACGCACAAATATAAAAGGTTTTCATTGGTTAAACATTTTGTATTGGTATGCTGATATGTATGTACCGTTTTCAGTGATATAGGTAAGTGGGTTTCCATAATTATTTTTGATATAATTTAAAATCTGTCGGAACCCTGGAGGGTAGTAGACGAAGCTAGGCGCCTGTACAAGAAAGGAACAAAAAAGAAGAAAGAAAATTTAAAATGATGTGATGTCTATTAACAATGATGATTCTAAGCAGAATTCGATGATAACCTGAACACCAATAGGTACTCCATTGCGATAGACTGTAGCCAAGTAAAGAAAATTATATGAGTTAAGAAAATTCATAAAGATATATAGTATAAGAAACACAAATTATTTTTACAGACATCCAATAGTAACTCTTGAATCGGTGATGACACTAGGTTTGGTGGAAGGAGGCGCGTTGGTTGCATATTGTGTAACGTAATAGTTCAACCCTAGAAAATCAAGTGATCCTTTGACTAACATTGATTCTTGAGGTGTGAATGTTGGCAATCTACGTCCAACCATCTGTCGCATTATCTTCGGGTATCTTCCGTAGACCATTGGATCCAAAAACCTTCATATACATAGAACAAAAATGATAAACTGAATATTACATGTATCTTTGTTACATTTTAAGGCCTTATAACTAAAGCTTTATATATATATATATATATATATATATATATATATATATATATATATATATATATATATATATGTGTGTGTATATTCATGAAATCTGAGATTCAATTAATTGACAAATATAATAATACCATCCGACAAAAAAATCAAATGCTCGCTTTGCAGCAGCCTTGTCACGAATGCTGTTTTCGTTTAATGGGGTGAACCATCTCCCGATCAAGGTTGTTCCTATCTTACCACCTTGAGATTTCTGCATGCAAGATTGATTTGGATTATTTCTACATACAAGTAATCTTGGAAGAAAAAAACCATGACATATTTAGTAATATATGAACCTGGTATCTTTGTCGGTATAATGCAACAGTTTTTGCATGAGCTAGGAGTTGGTTATGAGCAACTATATAAGGTTCGGTTCCGGAATTTCCTCCAAATTCACAGCCAGTGCACCGTCCAGGTGGATATGATCCGTCTCCATAACCTTTGCTTGCGAGAGAGTAAGGCTGGTTTAAAGTGATCCAAAATTTGACTCTGTCTCCAAATCTCTGGAATAGAAGCTCGGCGTAGTTTTTGTAGTCCTCTCTGGCCATTGTCATACATATTAGATAAAAGATAGATCTGATGTGATGTAAGATCTAATATAAAATAGATCTAAGACAAGGAAAACAAGTTTAATATAAAGATAGACCTAAGAGAAAGTAAACAAGTTTAATATAAAATTTATTCAATGCACTTACACTATACGCCGGCTCAAAAAACCTCCGTATTCATCTTCTAGAGTTTGGGGAACATCCCAGTGGAATATTGTTACATACGGTTCAATGCCTTTATTCACACAAAAATTGATCATCGAACAATTAAATCTAGCCATATATGTATTATTAAGGATACAAATTTATATAATATATTTACCATTTGCTTTTAACTCATTGATGAGGTTATTGTAGTATTTTATCCCGTTCTCGTCAATACCTCCAATTAATCTTCCCTCTAAAGGTAAGCAGCATATATACAATCATAATATTAGTCAAAAAAATAATAATATCAGTAACAACAATAAAATTTTGCTCAGCTTATCATCTGCACTTACTTGGTAAGACCCTTGACCATGCTATTGAGAGTCGGTAGGCTTGAGCGTTCATTCTTTTCAGTAATTTGACATCCTCCTGTTAATTATATGAGATTTGAAGAGTGCAGAAATTACATTTCTGAAATGGAACAAACGACATATATACACACATTCATCATTGAACGCCTCTCACCTTGTAAAGATCATACGAATCACAAGCAAGGTCTCCGGAACTGTGATCTGGAACTCTTTCTGTACATATATATTGCAAATCGAAATATGAGCATGACTTGGACATATACATATATATGAGTGAAATAGTCCCATTCATTATTTGTACACATAATTTTCCCTACATCGAAGTGAATGTTAATTAATTATACGGGTAAATTTAATGAGAGTTGTGTTGTGACCTGGATATCTATGAGTGAAATAGTCCCATCCGTTAAGTGCTCTATGTGCAGCACCTTCAATCTGGTAAAAAGTGAATATAAATCATGCAGGCCGGGTTAAAGATATTTTCCGTAATAGATGAAAATAATCTTCATAGATCCCTATGTCTTTATATTAAATGGTATTTAACAAAGAGATATGTAACCTGGTAGGCGGAAGTAGCGGCACCAAAAATGAAGTTCTTTGGAAAACTAGTTCGGTTGAATGTAAGGGGATTGTCGCAGTTGAAGGGTCCTTTAGCCTGACAGGCAGGGTTGCAAACACTTTGGCTACTTGAAACTGCGAAGAAAATGACAAGAATTGCCAAAGAGAAGTGAGCCTTCAGAATTTCCATGGTTGAGAGCATGGTATGGCTTGCTTTCTTTAGTTCTTAGTTATTTGAATTCGATTTTTGTTGATGATGGCTAAATAATGAACTTGGAAGGGTTTATATAAGAAAAGTTGCGTGCATGAGAATTTGCATGGGGTTTGAAGTAAACTCGTTACGTACGAATATTTGCAATGAATGTTAACCTCTATGTTCTCCACCTCATGACTCGCTGTCTCTTTTCCGAAGTAAAATTTACATCATATGTTAGTGTTAAATGTTAATTATCTAAGCAAGGACGATTGAGTTATTAATACATGTTGTGTTTACGGCAGCATATTAACTCCTTTTGCTTATATATGTAATGTCAAAATTCAAATACGTATGGAGCTTCACACACGATATATACCTGCACATGTCTGAAAGACTGAAACTTTCAAATGAGAACATATATGTTAATTAGTGTTCTTTAAAATATTCATATGAAATTTCGTTTATAATAATCTTTAAAAGTTTGTGAAATTGGTTAACGATTCCTTTCGAAACACATTCCCTTTTAGCTTATTGTTCAATTAACTCATCTGTACAGATCTATGTTTCCCTAACTAAGCAAACTAAGACTTGTTTCATTTTAAATATAACGCATCCAATATTCCAATATTATATTAAGAAATTTAAAACCCTAATTTAAGGATTCAAAGTACGAATATGAACCTTCTATAACGATAAACAACCTTGATTTCTTTTGATAGAATTCAGTTTTCTAAATGTGCGGTCTAGACTCCTAAGCATATGCGGCGGTTAGATGCTTGTTCGGTTGTTAACTATACTTTCATGTTTTACAGTGTTATATATTACTGTTTATGCGGATATCATATGGTCTGCGCATATGCTTAGGTAAATTTTATGCATTGATATTAAAAACTAAACTATTAACATTATTAAAAATATTTTATTTTTTTCAATTTATATTATTTATATATAATATTGTAGCTATTAGTTTAATTGTTTGAAATATTTTTAATTTTTTAACTTGTATCATCTTAAGTTTTATTTTGTGATTTAAACCTATCTTAAGTAATTGCTTTGTTCAGTTTTCTAAAACTAAAGTATATAATAATTTCATTTTTATATTATATGTAAAATAAATGCATCTAGGCCTGTTACAGTGTTTTTAAAACCGGACCGGAAACTAAATTGGAATTTTTTTGGGTCACGGTTCAATATGGTTCGACCGGGTCAAATCTGGATCAATAATCTGGTTTTTATATTTTTAATATACAAATTTAAAAGTAAAGTTAGTCAATATGATATAGAATTAAAGTTTAAATAAATTTTAAATTTTAAATGTTATAGATATAAATTAATTTTATGTTTATATGGATGGTTTATAGATTTTTCATAGTTTTAATAGTTTTGTTAGTTTAATAATTTTGAAATCCAATCTTACTACGTAATCGGTTCATGATCAAACCAATTACTAGAATCAACCATGCTATATGCCCGGTTCATGATTGAACTCGGTCCAACTATGGGTCGGTCCGGTTTTAAAAACACTGGCATGTTTAGAACAATGAGGCGTTAACGGTTCATACGCCGCACAACAAGCCCCTAGCATATCTAAAGATACTGATATTAACACTCTAAGGCATTTATCCATCTTTAGTTAACTGTGAAATGATATATTTTAAACATAAGTTAAATAAAAGTATTTCAACATGAGTTTTAAGAGTCATCTTTTTTCCTTCACGTACTTTGTCGTATAATATCATGAATAATATAGATATAAATTAATAAGTTAAAAATGAATTGCTTTTGGGCGTTAACTAGCGCATTGAAACACAAATAAGAACATCGTAGAGCAACTGAATTAAAAGATTATAAGGAGGCATCACACGTTTTCCATGACAAAAAGTGGTGAACCTGTATCGTGGGGGATGGCTGGGAAGAGCCGAATTCATAACTATTTTGCGGGCCCCACGACACGTGGCGGACTGCGATTGGTTCGTTAATTAATTTTTTTTTGTTAAAAAGCAAATGAAAAAAATAAAAAATCAAAAGTTATAATCACCCCCTCCGATTTACTAATGCGGATGCCCTTAATGGCCGGATCAAAATAAATTTCATGTATTAATGTTGTAAACATTAAAGTATATATTTTTGTTTTATTGAATAAATCTTAACAATGTTTTACAGTGTAAGTTTTATCAAATAAATCTGTAATAATTATTTTGATTTTATGTTTATATTATTAATTTAAATTAATTACTATGATATTAATTAATTACTCTGGAACGTTATTAAAACTTGAAATATATTGTAAGGTTTTGAATGAAAAATTGTCACTAATACCACTTTCATGATACCACTTTTCAAAAATACACTAATCAACTTTACCTTTAAAATTTTATAAGATAAAGTACTATTCTACCCATGATTAATTAAATCAAACCTATCCTCATCATCATCATCGACGAACTAACGTCCGACGAGATCTGGTGCTCATCGCCACTCCGAGATCGTCTCGTTTAAGCTTCACTACACCTGAAAAGAGAACGTCGTCGTGAAATCAACCGTCGGGGAGGTCTCCTTTCGCGAACCGGAGACATCGGGAGATAACAAAGGAATCAAATCGCTGAATGTCAAGTTACTGGTGAGTGAGGCTGATTCAATTAAAATTTGAATAATCTCTTTTGTGATTATGATGTTGTGTGGGTTGCAGAGTGTGGTTTCGGAAATAAACAGAGGACTCGTAGTGAGTGTAAATGACCTACAAAGAGCTGAGACTACTGCTAAACAGCTCGAATCAGCTGGTGGACCCGTGGATCTTACTGAGGGTCTTGACAAGCTCTAAGGCAAATTGAGGCTCGTGTATAGCAGCACTTTCTCTTCTCGCTCTTTAGGTGGTAGTCGTCCTGGTCTTCCCACCGGACGCTTGCTTTCTGTCACTCTTGGCCAAGTATGCTCTCTGTAGTTCTTGAGTCTGTCTCTTAGTAGTTTGTGTGCATGCCCTGGTCTATCACCATGAGCCAAGACTCTAGCTTTTTGTTTATGTCACATGCCTCGAGTAGAAAGCCGTGTGTATTTTTTACATGTGGCTTTGATTGTTGGGTAGGCAATTTAATGAATCGATGGATTATGCATTGATATGTCCCTGGAAGTGTATATGGGTTTATACTTTGTTTGTGTTTTATACTTTTATACAATTGTGTAATGTTTGTTTTCAGGTGCATGTGGATTTGGTTGGTGAATCTGGCACTTTGCTTCGTGGCTGTACATTGCAGCTGTGAAAATGAATTCCTTGGAGAAGATTGAGTCTGATTTGTCTGAGCTGGTTGAGGCTATGAAGACTAGCCCTACGTTTTCACAGTTTACTGATTAAATAGTTCATAAATGGTTTTATAAGCTCTTATAAAATTTATAAATGGTTCATAAATATTTTTATAAGCATTTATAAATAGTGATATAAATATTTAAATGGTTTAGAAACATTTATATTTTTATATAAACTTTATATAAACTCTTCAAACCCCATTAAAACCTTTTATAAACTCTTATAAATCTTATATAAACTTATCTAAACCTTTTATAAACCCTTATAAATTCGATATAAAATCTTTATAAACATCTTTAAACACTTTCGGCTTTATAAGGTGTTATTATTACTCAATATGTAGTGTTAACCATCAGAACATCTCTTTCCCTAAGCCGGAAGGATTAAAATGACAAGTAGAAATCAACATATTCTATAATCTCACCTCTATTGAGTAGAAAGATGAACAAAAGGGACATGGTCATGACAATAAATCACTCTTTGAATACATTCAGTGAAGAAGAAGCTATCACATTTGGATTTTTCTTTACAATAACAGACTTCCACCATCCACCATTAACATAAACATCCACCATTGATCCTCTCTCATATACGAAATCGTTATTTAAATTCCCTGGCTGGATCGGACGAATAAAGCTTTGATCAACTCTTTCTTTGTAAGGAGTCAAACTATCCTTGTCCAGCAAAGTTTTATAGCAGACCCGAAGCTTTCCCCCTTTCACTTTCTTCGGACTTTCCTGCAGGATAGCTACATTCCAAGAAACTTTGAACATTTTTTTTTCTGAAGTGACTTCTACTTCAGAACCTTTGGCAAAGGGCATAGCATATGCTAATTTCTTCAATTTTTCCATCCTTGAAAGGGAATCTGAAAGAGAGAAATATTTTTGGGGTCAAATTTTATATATAAAAGGAATGAAAGGAACATAGTTTATAAGAATGTTTTATAAGAGGTTATAAAGAGAGTTATTTACCCTTTTTCCTCTTGGTCTTACTGGTTTTTTTTCTTTTCAACTTGCCCCGAAAACAATTCAAAGGAAAGAAGGGAAGCCGAGAGCTTTTCTTTGATTCCGAAAGAGCATAAACTGTTCAACAACACTGCCAAAAAGGCGGTACTAGAAATAAAACAATTCAAGTTGAAAGTTGATTCAAGTTGAAGTTTGTAATGATCAAGAAGTTTGGAGTTGCAGAAAGAGAGAGAAAAGGATGAAGAGTTATGATAGAGAATACAAATCGTGAGTCATTACAAGAGAAACAAGACACATGTATTTCTTTAATATATTTCCTAACACGTGTTTCTATATGAGTCTGAAAGATGTAAGCCATTTTTTTTAATGAATCCTTAGATAATGGTGATAAATGTTTTAATCAGCTCCTTCAAATAGTTATCTATAGGCTTTAATTTAAAATATTTGCATGATACATATAAGAGAAACATGACACGTGTCTTTCTTTAAGCTATATATCTTTAACACCTATTTTTATAAGTGACTGAAAGCTATAAATCATTTCTAATTTACATTTATTCTAATTTCTTCTTTAAAAATTTGGTAACAAGCATCTTCATGTATTTATATTACTGATTTCATGTTTTTCTTTGTAGTTTTATAAAAGTTTATGATGAACTAGTAAATCTGAGTTTTATAAAGGTTTATACGGGGTTATAAGTTATATAATCTCTTTATGAAACTAGTATTTTCTGAGTTTTATAGAGGTTTATAAGTGATTTTTAATATGTTATAAGCTACATAATATTTTATAAACTAGTAAATCTGAGTTTTATAAAGATTTATAAGGGATTATAAGCTACATAATACTTTATAAACTAGTATATCTGAGTTTTATAAAAGTTTATAAGTGATTTTTTAATAAGTTATAAGATACTTTATAAGGGGTTATAAGTTATATAATATCTTCATGAAACTAGTATTTTCTGAGTTTTATACAGGTCTACAAGGGGTTATAAACTACATAATACTTTATAAGCTAGTATATCTGAGTTTTATAAAAGGTTATAAGTGATTTTTTAATAAGTTATAAGATACTTTATAAGGGGTTATAAGTTATATAATCTCTTCATAAAACTAGTATACTTGAGATACATAGACCAGCTATAAACATTTATAAGATATTATTTATCAGCTTTTTAATCTCTGAGTTTATATAATACTTTATAAACTAGTATGTCTGAGTTTTATAAAGGTTTATGAGAGGTTATAAGTTATATAATCTCTTCATGAAACTAGTAAATCTGAGTTTTATAAAGGTTAATAAGTTATATAATCTCTTCTTGAAACTAGTATTTTCTGAATCTTAGAAAGGTTTATAGGTTTATAAGGGGTTATAAATTATATAATCTCTTCATGAAACTAGTATTTTCTAAGTTTTGTAATACTTTATAAGAGATTATAAGTTATAAAATCTCTACATGGAACTAGTATTTTCTAAGTTTCGTAATATTTTATAAGGGGTTATAAGTTATATAATCTCTTCATGAAACTAGTATTTTCTGAGTTTTATAAAGGTTTATAAGGCGTTATAAGTTTATAAAAGGTTATAAGTTATATTTATAACTTTCTTATAAACATTTATTAATGGTTTATATATTTTATAACTTGTTTTATATGTCTTTATTAATGGTATATACTCTTACAAATAATTTTAAATACCCTTATAAGGCTTTGTATAGAGATGATGATATGTGGCAGATTCTGAGGTACATGTGGACAGCAAGTAATGCTCCACCGCTTCAGAAATTTTACATACCCTTATAATTTTTTTTATTATAATTTTTTATAATGGTGTATAAACTTTATAAATTATTTTTATAAACTCTTATAAATTATTTACATATTCTTATAAACTCTTATATATTATTATACAAACCATTATAAAATGTTTTATAAAGCTTTCGTAAAGTTTTTATAAACCTTATTCATAGTATACATACCCCTTATAAATTATTTATAAACTTTCATAACTTACTTATAAACATTTATAAATGGTTTATATATTTTATAACTTGTTTTATATGTCTTTATTAATGGTATATACTCTTACAAATGATTTTACATACCCTTAATTATAAGACTTTGTAAAGAGATGATACGTGACGGATTCTGAGGTACAGGTGGACAGCAAGCAATGCTCCACAGCTTCAGAAATTTTACATACCCTTATAAATTGTTTTATTATAATTTTTTATAATGGTGTATAAACTTTATAAATTATTATTATAAACCATTAAATATTATTATAAACTTTGTAAACTGCTAAACAAAGAAACATGCTTTTATAAGGGGTTATAAGTTATATAATCTCTTCATGAAACTAGTAAATCTGAGTTTTAAAAATGTTTATAAGGGGTTATAAGCTACATAATATTTTATAAACTAGTATATTAAATTTTTATAAAGGTTTATAAGAGGTTATAAGTTATATAATATCTTCGTAAAACTAGTATATTTGAGTTTTATAAAGGTTTGTAAGTGATTTTTTAATAAATTATAAGATATTTTATTAGGGGTTATAAGTTATATAATATCTTCATGAAACTAGAATATCTGAGATACATGAGCCAACTACTAACATTTATAAGTTATTATTTATCAACTTTTTCATCTGTGAGTTTATATAATATTTTATAAACTAGTATATCTGAGTTTTATTAAGGTTTATAAGAGGTTATTAGTTATATAATCTCTTCATGGACCTAGTAAATTGATATATGGTGTTTTTCACATCATTTGCATATATGTTTTTATTAGATTCAAGTCTCTAAATCGTGTTAGTCTAGTACTTTTTGGTCTTTTTCAGGTCCAGAGTTGGTAGATGAGTGAATAGAAGGTACATGAAGAAAAGATGCCTTTTTGGAGTTATCCTGCGGAGAACACTCAAGAAGAACAATGGAACAAACGACGGAGTGATCCCGGTGATTGTTCCAGACGAATATGGAAACTCTTATTTCGGGAATTAAAGCCCAAAAGCCCTAATTCACTTTTACTTCTTGGCGCCTCCTTATAAAAAGACCTGCTACTCCTATTTTGTTTTCTTACGTTAGTTTTTACAAGACCTAGACTTGTTTTTGGCGATTTGCAATTGTAAGGGAGAAGGCTCCATCTTTCCTAGAGAAGATCAACCTGAACCCTTTGTTTCTCTACTTCTTTCTTATGCAGTTTATTTCAGAATTAATGTCTTTGATTGCTTGCATCATGATTGAGTAGTAGCCGTGCTTGCCTAGGGTTTTTAGGGTGTTGAACCTGAGCTAAACATAGATAAGCAATATTCATAACTGTTCTTCATTCATACTGCTCTTAATGCTATTTATAATCTGATCACTTATTGATAGATCTAGGGTTTATCATCTAGCTAACCGCTTAGGAGATAACCTGACATGTATTGAATGAGCTTAATATCCCTAATCAGCGAAAGTAGATATTAGGGTAGTAAGTGGACTAATCGGACTTGATCTCTAAGGCTTGCAATCAGATCTCATCCCAACGACAGTTAGGTGGTGAGACTGATCTGCAAAGCGATCGCTACCACGATAGTGGAACGATCTAGTTGAGTGATCCGAGTCCTAGAAAGTACTTAATCGTGCTTGAATAATTGTTTGGCTCTATATCGACACCCAATGAAATACCCTAGGCTAGCTCTTATTTAAATTGAACCAATCTTAGTTTATCTTGTTAGCTATTTGTCACTTCTTAAAATCAAACATACTTTTCATCTTAGCTTGATTTCGAACTTATAGAAATAAAGTGTAGACTGGTCCTCTGGATTTGAATCTTAATTACTACAATTACAACTGTTAGCTTGGCAGTAGCAAGGATTCATCTTTAGTGTATCAAGTTTTGGCGCCGTTGCCGGGGACCAGATTTTTACCTCTATTTCTCGGTTTTATATCTAGTCTAAGATATCTAACTCGCTTCTATTTTCTTGTTGCAGTTGATGATCCAGGTGTATGACCGGTAGACATACTCGGAGCAATACACAAGGACCACTACAGCAATTCAGTAACGAGGAACTAGCGAGATTAGAAAGACAGAACCGTCAACAAAAATCTACGACCACAGCAATGGCCGATCCAGGCAATCAGGATGGACTTGCAGCCACAATCGCATTGTTGCAGCAACAAATGACGCAGATGCAAGCCACCATCCAAACACAGCAAGCTGCTGCAGTGCTCGCAGCTCAGAACAATCCGCAGCAGGAGCAACAGCATCAAGAAGTTGTTCCCATAGGGCAGAGAAACCTTCTCCACAACCTGCCTGCTACGCGATCTGCAATCACTCCTCCACCCTGCACTCGACAGGATTTTGAGATCAAGCCTGCCTTCATAAGCCTGGTGCAGAGAAAGATCTTCAATGGACTCCCTGCAGAAATCCCCATCGATCACATTGAAAACTTTGAGAGAATGTGTGGCTTCACAAAGGCGAATGGAGTACCACCAGATTACATCAAGTGTACCCTGTTCCCTTTCTCTCTGGATGGGAAAGCTGCTCGCTGGCTTGATTCTCTACCAACCGGATCACTCACCACTTGGGAACAGGTCCAATCTGCCTTCCTCACCCACTTCTACACGAAGTCTAAGAGCGCATCCCTAAGGCACAATATCACATCCTTCAAACAGCATGCTAATGAGCCGTTCTGTGATGCATGGGATAGATTCAGCCTCTACCGTAGAGACTGTCCCAATCATGGTTTTGAGGATGACTACCTCCTTGGAGTGTTCTACGATGGAATGGGATGGGAAGCCAGAAACGCCTTGAACTCGGCCAGTAATGGAAATTTCATGACTCAGTCAACCCCAGGAGCTTTCAAATTGATTGAGAAAATGGCTTCAAGTTCTGCTGACAGCAACAAGGACAATGATCGGACTGAGAAAGTGAACAGTGTCGGCAACAGCAGGATCGACGAGGCGGATCAATCTGCTGAGGACCAGATGCTTAAGAGCCAGCAAAACCAGGTGTTCATCATGGAGGAAGCTACACCAGAAAAACCAGCATCAGATGGCAAATCAGAGGCGGATCAATCTGCTGAGGACCTGAATGAAGTGAGCTACGTGAATGGCCAAGGGTGGCAGTTCAAGAACTATAACCCGAACCATAATGTCAGGAACAACCCTCACTTGTTCACGAATAAACCGGATGGAGCGACTGACAACACTCAGACCAACCAGAACACTGGATACCAGCGGAATTACAACCATCAAGGAAGGACCTTTGTGCTTAGCCACCCGCAGAACAGTCAGTTTCACGCTCAGAAACAGCCGACCAATCTACAGACTGCTCCGCAGACTCAATCAGCCTCTCAATCAGCTTCCAAAGATGATACTAAAAGCCTTGCCATGATGATGCAGCAGCTGCTCCAAGGACAACAAATGCAAGGCAAAGCATTGAATCAAGTCACGACAGACATCAATGGAAGGATGAACCACATATTTGATGATTTGAGTGCTAAGTACGACCAGGTCTCTAGCCACATGAGGCAGATGGATATCCAGATTGCTCAAACTGCCGAGAGTGTGAAGAGACAGCAAGGAACACTCCCAGCGAGAACAGATAAAAACCCCAAGGAGTGTAATGCTGTGACACTAAGGAGTGGAAGACCTCTAACAGAACTCGCACCTAGGAAGCACACAGCCGCTGAGAAAGGAAAGCAGAAGGAATCAGATCAACCGCCTGAAGCAGTACAGACTGATGAGGAAGAGGCAGAACAGCCTACCGAGACAGAACCAACAGCTGAAGAACGACCTGCTGGAGCCGTTCCTCCAACCGTTAACCCTCCCCCTGCTCGCCAGTACGTTCCAAAAGTCCCCTACCCTGTTCCAGCCAAAGCCACACGTAAGGACAAAGAAGAGATAAAATGCAGGAAGATGCTAGAGGATCTCACGGTTAGGCTCCCTTTAATGAGTGCGATCCAGATGATGCCATATATGAGAAACTTTGTTAAGGGACTGATCTCTGGGAAGATATCAGATGACAGTGAATACATGGTTGTCTCCAAAGAATGTAGTGCAGTACTCCAGAATCGGAAGATCAAGAAACAGGGTGACCCAGGAAAATTTTTTCTGTCGATCCAGATTGGAAGAACAATCTTCTCCTGTTCGCTGGTTGATTTAGGATCCAGCATAAACCTGATGACGTATTCTGTTGCTAAGCGCCTTGGGTACTCAGATTTCAAACCCACCAGGATGTCTCTAGTGTTTGCTGATCGCTCAGTGAAGACACCGGTTGGAATTCTTCAAGATCTACAAGTTCTAGTAGGAAACACGCTGGTCCCGGCTGATTTTGTTGTTCTGGAAGTCGAGGAAGAGTCCAAGGATCCCCTGATTCTGGGCAGACCATTCCTCTGCACAGTGGGAGCCATCATAGATGTCCGACAAGGAAAAATTGACTTACATCTTGGTGATATTGTGATGACTTTTCAGATGGAGCAAATGCTGAAGAAGCCAATGCTGGCTGGACAGACCTTCACTGTTCAGGAGGAGAGTGATCTGCTGGAACCGTATGAGGGAATAATCGAGGAAGTTCTCACTGATGATCCTCTAGAACTCGCTTTGACAAAAGCCGAGGCTGAGCAAAGCCTGGAAAACGTTGATGCTGATGCCTATGCGAAGCTTCTGGACTCAGCTAGAAGTATGGAGAGGTTAGTGGCGAATCTAAGTCTGGGGGAGAACAGCGAAAGCAGCAATCCAGCCGGAACAACCTCAACTCAGAACCCATCTGTTCCAGCGTCTCAGGCCAACGACTCATGGAGTGAGCTCAAGGCTCCAAAGGTAGAACTTAAACCCCTTCCTAAAGGGCTCAGGTATGCGTTTCTCGGACCTAACTCAACATATCCTGTCATTATAAATTCTGACTTGAACAATGCTGAGACTGCTCTGCTCCTGTGTGAATTGAGAAAATACCGTAAGGCATTAGGTTACTCTCTAGCTGACATACCTGGCATCTCACCTGATTTATGCATGCATAGAATACATCTAGAAGATGAATGGATGACTTCTGTAGAACATCAGAGGAGGTTAAACCCAAATCTAAAAGATGTTGTTAAGAAAGAGATAATGAAACTTCTGGAAGCTGGTGTGATATATCCGATCTCTGATAGTAAGTGGGTTAGCCCTGTTCATGTAGTACCTAAGAAAGGTGGCATCACTGTTATAACAAATGAAAGAAACAAATTGATCCCAACTAGAACAGTTACAGGTCATCGCATGTGCATTGATTTTCGTAAATTAAATGCAGCAACTCGCAAGGATCACTTCCCACTTCCTTTTATTGATCAAATGCTTGAGAGATTAGCTAACCATCCCTACTATTGCTTTTTAGATGGTTATTCAGGTTTCTTTCAGATCACCATCCACCCAGATGATCAGGAGAAGACGACGTTCATGTGCCCATATGGAACATACGCCTACAGGAGAATGCCGTTCGGCTTGTGCAATGCTCCAGCAACATTCCAGCGATGCATGATGTCATTTTTTACAGATCTAATTGAAGACATAATGGAAGTTTTCATGGACGATTTTAGTGTCTATGGAAGCTCCTTTCATGTCTGTTTGTCAAACTTGTGCAGGGTATTGACGAGATGTGAGGAGAAGAACCTGGTGCTGAACTGGGAGAAGTGTCACTTTATGGTCCGAGATGAGATTGTTCTAGGACACAAAATATCAGAAAAGGGCATTGAGGTAGACAAAGCAAAGATCGAGGTCATGATGAGTCTACAGCCACCTACTACGGTTGCTCCAACAGTTCGACTTAGAGATCAGAGACAAGAAGGGGGTTGATAATGGAGTTGCAGATCACCTTTCACGGATGAAGGTCTCAGATGAAGCCATTCTCGACGAGGAACAGCCGATGGAATATGTCAACATGATTGGTCTAAACTGTCTGGAACAGTCATCTACTGCAACCACCGACTGTTCTAGCGCAGGAGAGAAGTTCACAGCAGCAATCCAGAAGCAGTATCCTAATCTTCCATGGTTTGCAGAGATAGCCAATTACCTTGCTGCAGAGAAGGAACCCCTGAAATTCACTGGTAATGAGAAGAGAAAATTTCTAAGGGAAGCTAGACATTATTTCTGGGATGAACCATATCTATATCGCCAAGGTAAGGATGGGATTTTCAGAAGATGTGTTCCAGAAGATGAAATTCAAGGAATTCTCCATCACTGCCACGGTTCCTCCTATGCTGGCCACTTTGCTACTTTCAAAACAGTCTCCAAGATACTTCAAGCCGGTTTCTGGTGGCCTACTATGTTCAGGGATGCTCATGCATTTATATCACGATGTAACTCCTGTCAAAGGATGGGTAGTGTGAGTAAGAGAAACGAGATGCCACAGAACTACATTCTAGAAGTGGAAATGTTCGACTGTTGGGGAATTGATTTCATGGGACCATTCCCAATTTCTCATAAGAACGAGTACATCTTGGTCGCCGTGGACTATGTTTCCAAATGGGTAGAAGCCGTAGCTAGTCCAACCAATGATGCAAGGGTTGTAACCAAGATGTTCACTTCAACAATCTTCCCAAGGTTCGGTGTTCCTAGAGTCGTCATCAGCGATGGAGGAACACACTTCATCAATAAGCTGTTCCAAGGGTTGCTAAGCAAGAATGGAGTAAAACACAAGGTCGCGACCGCCTATCATCCTCAAACCAGTGGTCAAGTGGAAGTCTCAAACAGAGAGATCAAGAACATCCTGCAGAAAACAGTGAACACTACTCGTAAGGATTGGTATCTCAAGCTGGATGATGCTCTCTGGGCATACAGAACCGCCTATAAGACGCCATTAGGAACGACTCCCTATCACCTGGTCTATGGAAAGGCGTGTCATCTACCAGTTGAACTAGAGTACAAAGCCGCTTGGGCTGTTAAGCTACTGAACTTCGACATCAAACCAGCCGCGGAAAGGAGAACAATGCAACTTCATGAATTGGATGAAATTAGGCATCTGGCCTATGAAAGTTCTAAGATCTACAAGGAGAAAACAAAGGCGTTTCACGATAAAAGAATCCTCAATAGGAGCTTTGCACCGAAGGATCAGGTCCTACTCTTTAACTCTCGACTGAAGCTCTTCCCTGGAAAGCTAAAATCGAGATGGTCCGGACCTTTCACCATTAAAGAGGTTCGCCCATATGGAGCTGTTGTGTTGCTGGACACAAAAGGTGGAGAATTTGTGGTCAATGGTCAGCGTTTGAAGCCTTATCTTGCTGACACACCAATCGCAGAAGGAGTAGAAATACCCTTAGGCGATCCTTCTCTAGCCTGATCCGCTTATCAAAGTCAAGCTAGTGACGTTAACCAAGCGCTTGGTGGGAGGCAACCCACTGGTATGTATATATTTCTTCTCTATTTATGTTTCTGTTCTTTTAAATTTCAATTGCAGGTCATAAAAATCAAGACAATCTGAGTTAGTTCGGCAGAACAATCAGGTGACTGTTCCACTCGACTGTTCCAGGTAAGTTCTCAGAAAAAAAAAAATAATAATAATAAAATTAAATAAAAAGAAGAGGAAGCGGTTAGGTTTTACCTTTTTAAAGGTTTTTACCATTCCCTTCCCCACTACCTCTTTCACGCCGCTCCCCCTCTTCCTCTCTCCCTTGAACCCTAAAATCGAAACCTTCCAATCTCCTTCTATCTCTTTGATTTTCGGTTGCTACAACTCAATTCTTGGCAAGTTTACTCTGTTTTTACAGGAACTCACCAACTGGAAAGGTAAATCGCGGATTGAGAGTCTCCCTCCCTCACATGCTTCACGCTCAAATCGCTCTTCTCTCTACTCTTGTTCTCGATTTCGATTGTCCTTGATTATGTAGCTTTAAATCATTGTTCTCTTATCAGCTAGGACAGAAATCAACCACTTTGAACAAGTTAGCCGATTGCATGTTAGGGTTGGGTTTTGAAATCGATTTTGAGATTGGAACTTTAGGCTTGATCTAAGTTTATAATCGGTTTTGAGATGCACTTTTGTGAGTTTCAAGGGATTTATAAATGGCATAGGGAATCATTAGTTAAACTGGAATTGTGCTGTTTAAAATCGGTTTTGGAGCTAGCTTGTTTAATCGATCTATACCTCCTTGCATAAGCTTGCTTGGTTTTTCTAGAGACTTGTGCTAATAACATACTTATGTTTATTCTTTACAGATGGGTCCCAAGCTAAGACTACCAAAATCGAGAGGAACTCCCTCCCCTGCCGCACGAGCTCCTGAAGGATACCCTTGGCCGAACCAGGAGGAGAACAAGCCTATTGATATATGGTGTTTTAGACATCATTGTATATATGTTTTCTAATTGGTTTTCAAGTCTTTATCGAGTCTTTCTAGTCCTTTTCGAGTCATTACAGGTCTGGAGTTGCACTAGATAGGAGATGGACCTGTTGGAGCAAAAGAGGCAGAAAACAGTGCAGTATGGTGATTTTCACGCAGAACAGTCTGATGACTGTTCCCGATCGAGCAGAACACCCAAGTGATTGTTCTAGCGGCGGAGATTTTTAAGGAAACTACACTTATTTCGGGATTTGCCTTAATTATCCTCTTTTTCTTTTCCAGCCGCCTGTGGCTTGGATATATCATCTTTTTCTGTTTTCTATTATCATTCTACGCTATTCTAGACACCAAAAAACCAGACTTGAGCTTTAGGGATTTGGGATTTGCTACTTTGTAAAGGGAGAAGGCTTCATCTCTCTCGTTTTGGAGAAGAATCCCTGAACCCTCTCTTTGTTTTATATTATCTCTATGCGGTATTATTCAGTTATCATGTCTCTGATTTCTTACTGTATGGCTGAGTAGTCGATCTTGTTAGCCTAGGGTGTTAGGGTGTTAGATCATGAGCTAAACATAGATAAGTATCCATTGATTGTCTTCATTCATAACTGATCTTATTGTTTGCATTAAACTGGCCATTCAATGCATGAACTTAGGTTTAATCTATTCATTAACCGTGTAATAGGTTGCTAGACATATTATGAATGAGCATTGCATCCCTAATCAGCGAAAGTAGATATTAGGGTGTTTTGTGAACTGATCAGATCTGCTCTTAATGCTCATCATTAGCTCTCAGACCAAACGACATCTTAGGCGCTGAGGCTGATCGATGAAAGGTGAAACACCACGACAGTGGGTTGATCTAGCAGTGTGTTCTGAGTTCTAGACTAGTCCATTAATCAAACTTGAATAATTGTTTGGCTCATGATTGTAAGCACCCGTTGAACCCTAGGCTAGCTCCTTTATAACCTGAAACTTTAATACATTTATTTTATTTGCTGCTTGTTACGATACCCTTAATCTCAAACCCCCATATTGTTTTAGCTAAGTATTGATCCAATAGAAATAAAGTGTAATAGTGGTCTCTGTGGATTCGATCCTAAAGTGCTACATCGACATACCATTCGATTGTGGTAGTGTGCACATTAGGTTAATTGGTGTGCGTGAACACGAATATCAATTTGGCGCCGTTGCCGGGGACCATCTTTTTTACCTTTATTTTTCGGTTATTTATTTAGTCTAAGACCTCTAACTTGCTCTTTTCTCTTTGTTGCAAGAGATCGCAAGGTTTAGAAAGAAAGAACAACAACAACCAAGGCCGACCAACACCACCATGGGTGATCACGGCCATCAGGATGATCTCACTGCAGCAATGGCACTGATGCAACAGCAGATGCTTCAGATGCAGCAGACCATCCAAGCTCAGCAAGCAGCTGCGGAACAAGCTGCTCAACAGGCTGCTCTCGCGCAGCAGGAACAGACGGCACAGACTGTTCCAATCGGGCAGAGAAACCATCCACGTAACCTTCCTACTACGCGCTCTGCCATTGTTCCTCCACTCTGTAGCAATCTGGACTTCGAGATCAAGCCTGCTTTGATCGGTCTAGTGCAGAGTAAGGTGTTCTCTGGTCTCTCTACAGAAATTCCAATGGAGCATATTGAGAGATTCGAGAGAGTCTGCAACTTTTCACGTGCGAATGGTGTTCCACCAGACTACATCAAGTGCACGCTATTCCCATTCTCTCTTGATGAAAAAGCTACACGGTGGCTGAACTCTCTCCCTACAGGTTCTCTGTCTTCATGGGAACAGGTCCGATCAGCATTCCTGAGCTACTTCTACACTAAGGCGAGAACTGCAGCGTTGAGGAACAAGATCACCTCATTCAGACAGCTCCCCGACGAGCCTTTTTGTGATGCATGGGAGCGTTTCAATGTCTATCGCAGAGAGTGCCCTCACCATGGATTTGATGATGATTACCTCCTGGGCATTTTCTATGATGGAGTACACTGGGAACACCGAAGTGCTATGAATTCTGCGAGCAATGGAGATTTCATGACTCAGACCACTGCTGGAGCATTTGAGCTGATTGAGAACATGGCTGCTAGTTCTACCAATGAGAACAATGAGAGCGATCGTTCCAAGGTCGTGAACAGTGCTGAAACCCAGAAGATAGATGAGCTAACAGCCAAGATTGACTACCTACTGAAAAACAACCAAGGAAAAGTCTTCATGATGGATGGAGCTACTACTGGGCAGATTCAGAACAACCAGGCACAAGGATCTGGGTATCAGAACACCTTCCCGCAGAACTTCCAGGGTAAAACCTTCATCTTCAGTGAAGCAGAGAACAGGTTCGTCGCTCAGAATCAGAATTTGAACCAGCAACAGCCGCAGAACAACCAGCACACTGCTCCAACGATTGTTCCGCCAGATGAGCTGAAAAATCTCAACTCTATGATGCAGCAGATGCTCCAGAGCCAGCAACTTCAGGTCAAGGCACTGAATCAGGTTACCACAGACATCAACACCAGGATGGATAGCATGTTCACTGATCTGAATACAAAATATGATGCTGTGAACAACCACATAAAGAGGATTGATGGTCAGCTTGCTCAAACCGCTGAAACTGTCAAGAGGCAGCAAGAAACCTTTCGTGGAAAGAGTGTGATGCACTGTAATGCAACAGAGCATAGGTGTGAGAAAGCTGTGGAAAAAGAAACAGAGCAGTTGTTCACTGAAACTGTCTCAGCCGCAGAAAAGAGAACAGAACAACCTGCTAGCTGTGTGGTGACTGCTCCTGACGAACCTACTGAGACTCCACCAGTGCGAGTCTATGTTCCTAAGGTTCCCTATCCAACTCCACCACCACTGAAGGTATTGCCTAAGGTTGATGATCCTGGAAAGTTTGTTTTCCCATGTTCCATTGCTGGAGTAGAATTTAGGGATGCTCTTTGTGACTCCGGATCATGCGTGAATCTTGTCTCAAAGGCGATTGTAGACAAGCTGGGCATTTCTGATGTTGAACCTTCTCAGGTGACTCTGGCGTTTGCAAACTCCTCCACAGAAATCCCTTATGGCACCATTCGCAACCTTCCTGTCCAAGTAGGAGATTGTGTGCTTCATGCTGAATTTCAGGTTGTTGAGATGAAAAAGAAACATGAGATGCCTTTGATTTTTGGAAGATCATTTATGGCTAAAGTGGGAGCAATCGTCGACATGCCTAATAAGAGAGTCTCCTTCTCCAACATCAACAGGAAGGTTTTCTACAAGGCTGTCCCAACCAGATCACAAATCCGATACTCCTCCAGCATCTTTGTGGATAGTGGAGAACAGCTGGAAATTGTTCAGAGGAAGAAGCTTGATAAAAAAGGTGAGATCGGAAAAGTCCTTGATGGAGATCCTCACAGTGATATCAGGAAGCTCAGTGGGAATGCAAAGGTGAATAAAAAAGTCCAGAAGAATAGGGTCAAGGGCGGCCCTACGATGACTTTGATACCTCGCATGTGTGATGAGAGATCCATTGAGTATGAGGTAAAGTGTAAGGGTACCTCTAAACCTTTCTCTAAAGTCAGAGTTATACTCACTGATGAGCTGAAGGAGAAAGGAGAAGCTGAAGGAGAAAGGAGAAGCTGCTGTGAAAGGGTTGTTGAGCAGAGTTTTGAAGCTGAACATGTCTGTTTGTGGAGCTTGTTTTGGAACAAGCCCGGATGCTCAACCTGACTGATCCCTGTCACCAAGTCAAGCTAGTGACTTAAACCAAGCGCTTAGTGGGAGGCAACCCACTGGTATGTGTAAATATAACTTGGTTTTATTTTTGTTTTGCTTATTTTTCGTTTTAGTCATTGAGTCTCAGGTCAAAAAGCAGAAAAATCCGAGATACTGTAGCGGAACATTCTGGCGCTTGTTCCACCCGACTGTTCCAGAAACGGAGCATCTGTTCTCCAGAAGAGACAGCGGCGGCTCCAGGTGAAAAACTGGCAACAGAACAAGTCTGGGGGAGCACGAGTTCCAGGTAAGTATCTCAACAAAAAAATGTTTTTATTATTGTTTTCACCTTCTCTCTGATTTATTTTCACACCGGGACGTTGTGAAGTAAGTCTGGGGGGAGGGTTTCATCGTTTACTAACTCGTTTCTTTCTTTTGTTTATATTTTGAGTCATTTTGAGTAAGTTTTTAAGATCGAGTCAGTCAAAACTTTGTGGGAATTAGGACCTTATTCCGTGTTGATCACTAACCACCTCGTGCTTTAGTTATCTTATTCAGTGACCTTAGTGGTGGCGAAAGACACACATGTGGACCTGGAACACCCTGACACATCTCACTTGATTCTCCAGAAGTTCTCAACCGATCAGGTTACACTGGGTAGACTTAACTCCACTTAACTTGAACCTAATATTGACTGAAATTCTTCTTGTTATGGGCACTAGATCAGGGAAACGAGAACTACACTCAGGACATCTTATCCTTTATATCCATCTTTTGTTGTTCCTGAGTGGCTAGCTCATCTTTAGCTAGTTCCCACCCTGCACCTTAGCCTTTATTCCACCTCCATGCATTTGTTTTTCAGTGTTATATGTGCAGATATGTGCAAAAAGGCCGGAGAGGAAGGGATCGACGCAGCCTCTTACTCGTTACTGCTGCAAGTGTCAATCATACAGGGAGAACAAGCAGACTAAGGGAACAGTCACTCCCTAAGAAACATCTGCGCAAGAACAGGGGTGGAGAACCATAATGGTGTGAATCAGAACCACCAGTGGCATCTTTATATCATATGTTACCTCCTTCTTCGTCACCCCACCATCTATTTATGTACTAGTATCAGAAAAAAAAGAAAAAAAAGAAAAAAAAAATGTAAAAAAAAATAAAAAGAAAAAAAAAGAAAAAAATCTATATCTTGTTTTATTTAGTATTTGGTGATGGAGAAGGGGAAGAATTCAGGAAACATGAGCCACTGGGAAGGTCGAGCAGAAGAGTGAATATCAATATGAAGGGTTGAGGAACATACAGATGAGCAGAGCAATCTTATGACTGATCCGGAGCAGAACAGAGGAGTCGTTCCAGGGAGAGCAAAAACGAGTAGGGGCTGAGGACATCAATGGATCCGTCCTCTCTTGCAGTTTTGCGCAATATCCTGCATCCACCTCAAAAATTGGTAACCCCTAAACACTTGAAACTCCACCATTGAAACACTTAAATAGCCTGTTCCACACCTAGACCATCTACCCTGAATAGTGCCTGTGATGAGAAGCTCACGCAACTCTTAAATGAATGTAGGGAGTTCTGTCTCGATAGTGTTGCTTTTTCAGGTTTGAGATGTAGAGTATGGAGCCGATTTTTGAACAGCAGTCAGTGGGATTCTGGTAAGGATGTGCTGTCCTAGTTTACTGCTTGTATGGTTCAGAGATTCGTGGTTAAGGTATGGTTGCTGAGAATAGGAGAGTTCCCACACTTTCAAACCTTTCTTCCTGTTCTTGATACTTGGTCTTGTTCGAGGACAAACAAGGATCTAAGTCTGGGGGAATTGATATATGGTGTTTTAGACATCATTGTATATATGTTTTCTAATTGGTTTTCAAGTCTTTATCGAGTCTTTCTAGTCCTTTTCGAGTCATTACAGGTCTGGAGTTGCACTAGATAGGAGATGGACCTGTTGGAGCAAAAGAGGCAGAAAACAGTGCAGTATGGTGATTTTCACGCAGAACAGTCTGATGACTGTTCCCGATCGAGCAGAACACCCAAGTGATTGTTCTAGCGGCGGAGATTTTTAAGGAAACTACACTTATTTCGGGATTTGCCCTAATTATCCTCTTTTTCTTTTCCAGCCGCCTGTGGCTTGGATATATCATCTTTTTCTGTTTTCTATTATCATTCTACGCTATTCTAGACACCAAAAAACCAGACTTGAGCTTTAGGGATTTGGGATTTGCTACTTTGTAAAGGGAGAAGGCTTCATCTCTCTCGTTTTGGAGAAGAATCCCTGAACCCTCTCTTTGTTTTATATTATCTCTATGCAGTATTATTCAGTTGTCATGTCTCTGATTTCTTATTGTATGGCTGAGTAGTCGATCTTGTTAGCCTAGGGTGTTAGGGTGTTAGATCATGAGCTAGACATAGATAAGTATCCATTGATTGTCTTCATTCATAACTGATCTTATTGCTTGCATTAAACTGGCCATTCAATGCATGAACTTAGGTTTAATCTATTCATTAACCGTGAAATAGGTTGCTAGACATATTATGAATGAGCATTGCATCCCTAATCAGCGAAAGTAGATATTAGGGTGTTTTGTGAACTGATCAGATCTGCTCTTAATGCTCATCATTAGCTCTCAGACCAAACGACATCTTAGGCGCTGAGGCTGATCGATGAAAGGTGAAACACCACGACAGTGGGTTGATCTAGCAGTGTGTTCTGAGTTCTAGACTAGTCCATTAATCAAACTTGAATAATTGTTTGGCTCATGATTGTAAGCACCCGTTGAACCCTAGGCTAGCTCCTTTATAACCTGAAACTTTAATACATTTATTTTATTTGCTGCTTGTTACGATACCCTTAATCTCAAACCCCCATATTGTTTTAGCTAAGTATTGATCCAATAGAAATAAAGTGTAATAGTGGTCTCTGTGGATTCGATCCTAAAGTGCTACATCGACATACCATTCGATTGTGGTAGTGTGCACATTAGGTTAATTGGTGTGCGTGAACACGAATATCACCTATTGACATCAGTGACCCTATGCTGTTGGATTACAATGTTGAGGGGTGAGATAAAGAGTCGGCAGCGAGGTACAACAAGCTCCTCAAGGCTGAGATCTGCCCCACCAAATTCCCAAGCGCAGACGTTTTAGCTGATCTCGGCCTTGACACTGATGTGTTCGACACACTGGACTCCATTGGTCTCGCTGGTCTCTGCTACAGGGTGTACCCTCTATACCCAGATTTGGTGAAACAAGTTCTTGCCACGTGCCAAGTTACTTACCAGAACCCGACGGCACCGACCTACGAGAACTGCTCTTTCTCCTTCATGGCTGACGGCAAGTTCGGCTCCATCTCACTTGCTGAACTCAACGAGGTCTATGAGATTCTAGACAAGGATCAAAAGGGAGTCTCAGTGGATAAGAAGTTTGTGCCACAGAATGCCTTCTGGGATCTCATTGCGGCTGGGAAGTTCATACCTCACAAGGCGTACCAATCTCAGATCCGGAACCCCACGTTGAGAGTTCTCGCCAAGATCATCTCCAACACTCTGTTCGCCAAGGAATACACCTCCAAAGTCACGAGTGGTGAGCTCCAGGTCCTCTACACTTGTCTCAATGATGAGATACGCAGGGACCAGGTTGTTCCGGTGCAGGAAGTCAAGACCAACCCAGGCTTCCACCTGATCTCCATGTTCGCTGAGCGCAAGAACGCACTGCTCCGCACAGATGATAAGAAGGATCGCTGTGGCAGTCTCCTCACTCCCTTGTTCCAGCACTTCGGTATTAACCTCAGCACCTACACGGTGGTCTCCGAGATCGAGTACATTGACGTTCCCTACCTGCTCGCATGTCACATCCTACGCGACGAGAACACCTACATGTTCCAAGATAAGGAGGGAAATCAGTTGTATTGCAAACTCCCCATGCCAGGATTCACCAGCTTCCTCACCTTGGACAACATCGTGTTCTTACCACCTGAGGAACAGCTCTGCCCAGACCCACGTGCTCCACCTCCAAACGATGATGATGACATGGATGATGTGGAGGATGTGACTCCAGAAGAACAGGGCGAGTTCGACCTGGCTCCACATCTTGACTTAGATGATGACGCAGCCTACCGCAAGTGGATGGTGGATTCTCAGCGCAAGAACAACAGCCTCATGAAGAAGATCCTGAAGCTGATCACAGGAGGATGTTTCGCAGGACAGAGTGGTCAGGAGGAGCCGAGAACACCACAGCCGAACTGCCGAGCAGGAAAGGAACCAGCTGAGCCTTCCACAGGAGATGATCGCTTGCCAAGGAACAGGAGGACACCTGGCAACGAGAGCGGCCACTCTGATTGAGTCCTTGAGGACTATTTTCTATCCCATTGTCTTATCCATCAGAACTATTTATTTTTCATGCTTTCTTTATTTTGGTATGTTTTATTTGTTCCTTCATTCTTATCACAACCAGGGATGGTGTGATTTAAGTCTGGGGGAGCATTGTGTGCTTTGAGTCAGTTTGTTCTTGAGTCGTTTTTATGTTTTTATCGAGTCTTGCTTTAGGATCGAGTCAGTCTGAACTATTGTGGGAATAAGGACCTTATTGTGTGATGCTATCCTAACCACCTCGTGCTCTAACTTTCTTATTCAGTGACCTTAGCAGTGGCGAACGATCCATACATGGACCTGGAACACTCTGACATTTCTCATTAGACTCTCCAGAAGTTCTCAACTGATCAGGTTACACTGGGTAGACTAAACACCACCTAACTTTGACCTAATTTTGACTCTTAATTCTTCTTGTTATGGGCATTAGATCAGGGAAACGAGACCTACACTCAGGACTTCTTTCTCCTTTTATCCCTCTTGCTGTTCCTGAGTGGCTAGCTCATCTTTAGCTAGTTCCCACCTTGTACCTTAACCTTTTATTCCACCCACATGCACTTGTTTTCCCCATGTTATATATGCAGATATGTGCAAAAAGGTTGGAGAGGAAAGGATCGACACAGCTTCTTACTCATCAATGCTCATCATTCAGAAGAAGAGGAAGGAACATGCTACAAAAGAGAACAGTCCGAGGCCTGATCCGCCATTGAGATGAACAAGTCAGAAAGTTGAGGTAATACACTCCAGTGGCTCCCAAAATTTCTTGTTACCTCCTTATCTCGTCACTATGCAATCATTGTATATATGTTATTTCAAAAAAAAAAAAATGAGTATTTTATTATTTAAGTGACGAGATAGGAGATGAATTCATATGGTTGTGCCACTGGGAGAGGTGTAATAATTCAGTACCATGGATGGAGTAAGAAAGAGTTAGTGCTATGAAGTGGAGCAGTCAGGTAGAGTGATCCGACTGGAGAACAGCCAGTTTGATCAGAGCAGAAGTGAGTAAGAGCTGTGGAGATCAATGGATCCGTCCTCTCTTGCAGTTTTGTGCGATATCCTGCATCCACCTAAATAAAATCGGTAACCCCTAAACACTATAAGCTCCACTACTCAAACACTTAAACAGCCTCCTTAATACCTAGCCCGTCTACCCTGAGTAGTGCCTGTGACGAGAAGCTCACGCTGATCTTAAATGAATGTAGGGAGTTTTGTCTCGATAGTGTTGCTTTTTCAGGTATGAGATGTAGAGTATGGAGCCGATTTTCGAACAGCAGTCAGAAGGTTCCAGTAAGTGTATGAGGTCCTAGCTAACTTCTTGTATGGTTCAGAGATTTGTGGTAAGAGTATGGTTTCTGATGATAAGCGAGTTCCCACACTTTCAAACCTTTCTCCATGTTCTTGGTACTTGCCTTGTTCGAGGACAAACAAGGATCTAAGTCTGGGGGAATTGATATATGGTGTTTTTCACATCATTTGCATATATGTTTTTATTAGATTCAAGTCTCTAAATCGTGTTAGTCTAGTACTTTTTGGTCTTTTTCAGGTCCAGAGTTGGTAGATGAGTGAATAGAAGGTACATGAAGAAAAGATGCCTTTTTGGAGTTATCCTGCGGAGAACACTCAAGAAGAACAATGGAACAAACGACGGAGTGATCCCGGTGATTGTTCCAGACGAATATGGAAACTCTTATTTCGGGAATTAAAGCCCAAAAGCCCTAATTCACTTTTACCTCTTGGCGCCTCCTTATAAAAAGACCTGCTACTCCTATTTTGTTTTCTTACGTTAGTTTTTACAAGACCTAGACTTGTTTTTGGCGATTTGCAATTGTAAGGGAGAAGGCTCCATCTTTCCTAGAGAAGATCAACCTGAACCCTTTGTTTCTCTACTTCTTTCTTATGCAGTTTATTTCAGAATTAATGTCTTTGATTGCTTGCATCATGATTGAGTAGTAGCCGTGCTTGCCTAGGGTTTTTAGGGTGCTGAACCTGAGCTAAACATAGATAAGCAATATTCATAACTGTTCTTCATTCATACTGCTCTTAATGCTTTTATAATCTGATCATTTATTGATAGATCTAGGGTTTATCATCTAGCTAACCGCTTAGGAGATAACCTGACATGTATTGAATGAGCTTAATATCCCTAATCAGCGAAAGTAGATATTAGGGTAGTAAGTGGACTAATCGGACTTGATCTCTAAGGCTTGCAATCAGATCTCATCCCAACGACAGTTAGGTGGTGAGACTGATCTGTAAAGCGATCGCTACCACGATAGTGGAACGATCTAGTTGAGTGATCCGAGTCCTAGAAAGTACTTAATCGTGCTTGAATAATTGTTTGGCTCTATATCGACACCCAATGAAATACCCTAGGCTAGCTCTTATTTAAATTGAACCAATCTTAGTTTATCTTGTTAGCTATTTGTCACTTCTTAAAATCAAACATACTTTTCATCTTAGCTTGATTTCGAACTTATAGAAATAAAGTGTAGACTGGTCCTCTGGAATTGAATCTTAATTACTACAATTACAACTGTTAGCTTGGCAGTAGCAAGGATTCATTTTTAGTGTATCATAAATCTAAGTTTTATAAAGGGTTATAAGGGGTTATAAGCTACATAATATTTTATAAACTATTATATTTGAGTTTTATAAAGGTTTATAGAGGGTTATAAGATACATAATAATTTATAAACTATTATATCTGAGTTTTATAAAGGTTTATAAGTGATTTTTAATAAGTTATAAAATACTTTATAAGGATTATAAGTTATATAATCTCTTCATGAAACTAGTATATCTGAGATACATGGGCCAGCTATAAACATTTATAAGTTCTTATTTATCAGTCTTTTCATCTCTGAGTTTATATAATACTTTATAAACTTGTATATCTGAGTTTTATAAAAGTTTATAATGAGTTATAAGTTATATAATCTCTTCATGAAACTAGTAAATCTGAGTTTTATAAAGGTTTGTAAGTGATTTTTTTAATATGTTATAAGATACTTTATTAGGGGTTATAAGTTATATAATCTCTTCATGAAACTAGAATATATGAGATACATGAGCCTGCTATAAACATTTATAAGTTATTATTTATCAGTCTTTTCATCTTTGAGTTTATATAATATTTTCTAAACTAGTATATCTGAGTTTTATAAAGGTTTATAAAGTGTTATTAGTTATATAATCTTTTCATCAAACTAGTAAATCTAAGTTTTATAAAGGTTTATAAGGGGTTATAAGCTACGTAATACTTTATAAATTATTATATGTGAGTTTTATAGATGTTTATAAAGGGTTATAAGCTACATAATACTTTATAAACTATTATATCTGAGTTTTATAAAGGTTTATAAGTGATTTTTTAATAAGTTATAAGATACTTTATAAAGAGTTATAAGTTATATAATCTCTTCATGAAACTAGTATATCTGAGATACATGGGCCAGCTATTATTTATCAGCATTTTCATCTATGAGTTTATATAATAGTTTATAAATTAGTATATCTGAGCTTTATAAAGGTTTATAAGGGGTTATAAGTTATATAAACTCTTCATAAAACTAGTATACTCTTTCACAACTAACAGATACATAAAAACAGATAAATAAATACCTGTTCATGAGTAAGGTTATCAGGTGTTTGCTCGTCATAATAGTCGTCGTCAGGGGAGCAATAGAAAGGTCTTCTTTTTGATGATTCTTCCATGTTCATTATCGATCCTGATCTGTTCCAAATCAGAGACCAAGTTACTACTAACTTCTTGGCATGTATTTAAAATTTACACACAAAAGCCAAAAGTCAAAGTTCCATAAAAAACAGAGAATTGAGTGAAAAACAGAGAAAATAATAACCTTTAAGCTTCGTCGCTGGAGGTTCCAGTCTTGAAGACGATGACAACAGATTCTCCAAATGAATCGAATCATCAGAAACTGTACGATCCTCCTCTGAATCAACGATAGTAGAGTTTTCCGAGGGAGAGACGAAACGAACCGTGTGGCTCTCCACCAATTCCTCTCCGTATCCCGAATTGATGTGGTGGCGTTGTCGCCGTCGGAGTAGCGTTACGAGTGGCAAGCACGGCGAGATTCGCGAGTCCTCCCGAGTCGGTGGATAAGGAAAGGGTAGTATTGTCTTTTGTCCATTAATGAACAAGGTATTTGTGAAAATGTCTCTAAAGTGGTGGTAAAAGTGAAAAATGGTACCCAACAAAGTGTAATTGTGAAATTTCCTCTTTTTGAATTTTGTGTTGTTTTAGGTACATAAAATTAAATTTAAGAGTAAATATTAAAATTAATAATATTAATTTAAATTTATAAAATAATTATTTTTAAAGTTAACATTAAAAGCATAAGTAATTATAGATTTATCTGATATGACTAAAACAACAAGAATTTGATATCATTTATTTGAAAAAGCTCTAAATTATATATTATCTAGTGTTTACACCATTAATACGATAAAAATACTTTTAACAGCGGTTAAATGCATTTACCTTTGTATTAAAGCTCGAGTTCGAGCTACATAAGTAACTAAATTGTTTCTCCAACGATTTAAAATTATCTATTCACAATAGTAACAAATAAATATTTTGAAATATTTCTTATACGATCCGACATCCTTAAACTTTTTTTCCCAGACAATATAAATAACAAAAACAAACTAGTATTGTCATATAAATAAATTATGTTTTTCTATAATATTATTTTATTCATTTTTTGAATAGCAAAAAAAATCATAAGAAAACAAATGTAATAGTTTTTTTCAATTTCATGTACAATTTAAAAGTATAAAAAAATTTATAAATATTAACAGTTTTTTCTGGGTTTTTAGTGGGTCAACCAATACTAGGTTACGGGTTAATGATAATATATAAGATTTTTATAGGGTTTTACCAGATTTTTTATTAACAAAATTTCTTTTATATTTGGATAGGATAATATACGGATCACCGGGTTTACTGATTCAATTGTGGATCCCAGTCGGATATGAAAACATTAAATATCTATTTTTAACATAAATATATATATCAAAATATTTAAAATAGTACTTAATACCAACTAACATTTTTACCCAAAAAACAAATGTAGTTTTCTACTAAAACTGGAGTACAAAACAATATTTTCCTATTTTAAATTGATTATTATAATTTCCTCAATATTTTTTTGATTAATTTTAACTACTTCATTTATTTTTTGTTCAAATAATTCAATATCATATATTACAGAAACATAAAACATAACTTAACTATTTTAAAGCGTTTTATTACATTTTCCATTTTATTTTTTTGTAACTACTTCATTAATTGTATATCTTATTATATAAAACTTAGTTTTCAAAGTTACTAATTAAGATATCGCGACACATGTTAGTTATATATTTTAGATTGTGACATGTGTGAAATATATTTAACATTTATATACTGAGATTGATTTTCCTATTTTTCCATCTTATTATATAAAGTTAAAGATAATTTTCCTATTTTCCTACTCAATCTTATTAAAATAATTATTTTCGTAATTATCATTTTACATTGATTTTCCTATTTTTGTATCTTATTATATAAATAAAAGATAATCTTCTTACAAAAAGTTTGTATAATTTTTTTCTTTTAAATAGTAACTTTCGTTTTATACAAATCCTATATACTAAAAAAAATCCTATATACTAATTTTCCTACTCTCATAATAAAGAAATATAATCTTATTAAAAAAATATATCAGAATCTGTATAAACAAACAATACTAAGATAACAATTTTTTTAAATAACTAAATAGTATTTTTACATTTTAAAATTTTTAAAATATAATTGCGAAATATTATTTGATAGTAATTGTTTTTAATATTGTAACATGTGTTAGAATATCTCATGATTAAAAATACATATACTGAGAAAATAACAAACGAATTTTGAAAAATTAAATTTCAAAAGTATTTAATAGGTAATTTAATTTTTAAAAAAATATTTAATAGTAATTTTCTGGAAAATTTCCTTTTTAAAATCCTAAAGAAAAAATAGATATGTAAAATAACTTATTTAATACTAATTTTCCTTTTCTAATATCCACAACAAAAGATAATTGTAAGACATTTTTTGATATTAATTTTCCTTTTACAATTTTGACATTCGTTAAAATATCTCATAATTGATAAAATATATAACAAGATAATAAAAATATTTTATAAAGTAACTTAGAATTATTTAATGACATTTTCTCTACTTTCTCATTTTCAAAAACTTTAAACAAAAATTTGTCAATAATTTATTTAATTATAATTTCAGTTTACTAAATTTTTGAAGGAAATATATTGTAAAAATTTGTTAGTAATTATTTGATAGGAATTTTCTATTTCTAAAATATTAAACATAAGAAAATAAAAATTTAAGAGAATGTTTAATATGTTTTATGAATAATTAATTTCCTATTTAAAAAATCATAAACCAAACGAAACACTAAATATTTACACTTATATATGCTATTCAAAATCATAAACCAAAATAAATTATAATTATTCATATATTGATCAATATATGTGATTAAACTCTCTTATATATTGTCAAGAGATACAAGAAAAATATAGGTGAGTTTTTCTGCATGTTCTTTCACATCTTCGCATGTTATCCTTTTTGGGTGTCACATATTAAAAAAATAACTAGATATTCTGATCTTCACATAAAATTGATGTCGAAATTTTTAAATAATATAATTGTCATGATGTCGTACATTAGTTATTGTTACAATTATACTTAGGTGTTTGTACATATAGATGTAGGTGTGGACATGAATCAGATATCCAGGTTTTTGGAGATATTTTGATCAGATCCATTTTGTCATAATACTTAAGTATTCTATCCAATTATACTTAGGTGTTTGTACATATAGATGTAGGTGTGGACATGAATCGGATATCCAGGTTTTTGGAGATATTTTGATCAGATCCATTTTGTCATAATACTTAAGTATTCGATCCAATTTGATATGTAGCCACCCAGATATTTGGTGTTCCGAATATCCAAAAAAAAAAGAAAAATTTGACCGAATATCCGATTCAATGCGTAAAAATAAATTAAAAAAAATAAAAATTCCAAAATAAGATAAAATAATAATAATATTTTATTAAAAAATAAAAAATCTATTACTTTTAAAAATTCTAATAAACAAATTATTAAATTTAGAAAATAAAAATAGTATAAAATTTATATAAAATATAATATTTATATAACTTATATATATGCATAAAATGTATCGAATCGGATATTCATTCTTAAAAATATTAGTATTTATGATTTGCTCATTTTGACTGATATTTTATATAGGTATTTACTTTGCTACGTAGAGTTACAGATATTCAAAATTTATGTTTAAATCGAAACAGATAAAAAATCGAGTCAAAATTTATGGTTATTTTATCCAGCTTTATATAGATGTTATGTTGTTGTGACTAAGTTAATGTGACTATTATACTTATGTGTACTGTTATAGATCCTCGAAGTTTGCAAGAAGAACTTTCGAACTGAAAAGATTTCAATTTCCTATAAGAGCTATATAATGACTATCAACAAGAGTTAAGGTTAAGCTTAAAAAGTTAGTCTATTTGCCAAGTCCAGTCTTACAATTATACATCGAACTATCTAGAGTCAATACAACTAAAAAGCTTCAGATTTTAAAAACATAGCGACAATAATGTTTTACAAAATATTATATAGAAGTTATAAGTCACACCATGAATACTAATACAAACAAATTTGATGTTTTCTTGAACAATATATTTGATATTTAGCTAACTATCAATAAACCATATTGATTGGTGTTGTATAACATTATATTTTGAATTGTGTTGTTTTTTCTTTGTTTTACACAATATAAACAATATAGAGAGTTTACAAATCTATATGTTTCGATCAACTAGAAACCATATTATTTTGAAAAATAATTAAAAATGAAGTATTTATTAAAAATAAAATATCAATATACTATTGCAAACACTATGAATATTGAAACAGAAATATAAATCAAAATTTATAAACACGTTATTGTTATTAAAATGTCACAAATATATATAGAAAATCCAAGAACTAATGTGAAAAAAAATATTTTCATTCTTTTATATGTTTTTGAAATTAAAATATCAAATAAAACCCGTGCAACGCACGGATCCATATCTAGTAATATAATAATTCGACATTAATTATTTTACATATCAATCATAATGATTTCACATGTTTAAATAAATTTCTTCACTCGTGACAAGAATTTAAACATGTTAACAAAATCTGTTTTATTTACAAAATCAGCTAGTCATAGGCATCTAAGTACGCATTTAAGTACAAATCAGCTTTTTTAAATATGAGAATTTTTGGGTTTTTTAATATTAAATTATATTCATATATTATAAATTTGCAGAAAGAGTTCGAATCGTATCCCAGATAAATTTCTATAAACCTAAAATATTCAAATAATCTCTGTGTTAAAAATGTCATCACTACACCATTTATTTTTAAAAAGTGAAATCAAAATCAAAATCTGTCAACCTAGTTATCAATTAACAAAGTAGGTAAAAACGTGGAATTAGAGAAGAGATACAAAACAATATTTTGTAGAAAATAGAGAAAGACAATAAGATTTCGTGGAAGAAAAAATAAAATAATATTTCGTGGAAGAAAGAAACACATAAAATTTTAAATAAAAAGTTTAGGAAAAGGTTGACTTGTTCTTCCCCGCTCTGCGCTCACTTTCTTCTCTCTCTCACAACCAAAGCTTCTTCCTCGATCCTCCTCTTACATCAAGTCGCGCTTTCTCATTCCTCAGGTTTTTCGTCGATCTCAAATCTTTATCAGAACATTTAGATAGGAACTTAATTGTGATCTTGATCAGGACGTTGATTTGTAATTCATGGAGCGGTTGACATCTCCTCCTCGTCTCATGATAGTCTCGGATCTTGATGATACAATGGTATAAAACGCCATCAAGAACAAGAATTGTTATTAAATATGTGCACGTTCTCTTTCATCTTTTTGTGTGTGTGTGTGTTTTGTAGGTTGAACATCATAATGATAATGAAAATCATTCTCTGTTGAGGTTCAATTCATTGTGGGAAGACGCTTATCGCCATGACTCTCTTCTTGTTTTCTCAACGGGAAGAGCCAAAAAAATGTACAAGAAACTTAGGAAAGAGAGACCATTGTTAACTCCTGATGTCATCGTTACCTCCGTAGGAACTGAGATATCATATGGTAAATCAATGGTTCCCGATGAGAACTGGGTTGAGATCATGAATAATAAATGGAACCGAGGAATCGTCGAAGAAGAAACCAGCAAGTTCCCTGAGCTAACTCTTCAGGTTTCTTTCTTTCTGCGCTTCAACACACAAACAAAAAATCTCTAGTGATATTTTTTATATGACAAGATTCTGATCAATCCTTGCAGGCGGAAACTGAACAGATGCCTCACAAGCTTAGCTTTCACGTCGACAAAAGTAAAGTCCAGGAAGTGACCAAAGAGCTATATCAACGGTTGGAGAAACGCGGGGTAATTATATTGGTTAATCTTTTTCTTTTTTTTTTTTTGAAAAAATTTGGTTAATCTTTTTCGTTTACTTCTCTTGATATACCTTGAATCTAGTATGAATCGTAGTCAGTAGCTAGCCAGGGCTCATTTCTAATAAGGGAAGCGGTTTTCAGTTTATGTCGATCATTTTTATTGAACTTAGACCCGCTAGTCTGTTAGTGTTAGGAATTTTCAACAGGAGTACTCTTACATATATATGTGATTATGTTTTCTTTGTATTGTTATCAGCTGGAGATAAAAACAATCTTCAGTGGAGGAAAAGCCTTAGATGTCATACCAAAAGGTGGAGGAAAAGGACAAGCTCTTGCTTATCTGCTGAATAAGCTTGAGACAGAAGGGAAACTTCCGCTTAATACTCTTGTTTGTGGTGACTCTGGAAACGATACTGAACTATTTACTATTCCAAATGTCTATGGTGTTTTGGTTAGTTTTCAGAAACTAACTGTTTTGCTTTTTCAGTTTCCATGTTTTGTTATTCTTATCTTGTTTTCACAGGTAAGCAATGCTCAAGAAGAGTTGTTGGAGTGGTGTGCTGAAAATGGGAAACACAACTCGAACCTAATCCACGCGAGTGAGAAGTGTGCGGGTGGGATTATAGAAGCCATAGGTCATTTTAAGCTCGGTCCAAATATTTCTCCGAGAGATGTCTCTGACTTCTTAGAGTGCAAGGCTGATAATGTGAACCCCGGTCATGAGGTTGTGGAGTTTTTCTTGTTCTATGAGAGATGGAGAAGAGGCGAAGTTGAAAACTGTGAAGCATACACGGAAAGTCTCAAAGCTTCATGTGTGAGTAGAGTATAACCCTTGTTAATTTCTCTCTTTACTGCAAATCTTAATTTATCTAAGAGACTAATTATGATGCCATCCTTCAGGATTCTGCTGGTGTCTTTGTTCATCCATCTGGTGCTGAAAAATCACTCAGAGAAACTATTGATGAGCTTGGGAAGTACCATGGGGACAAAAAAGACAAGAAGTTCCGGGTTTGGACAGATAAAGTTCTGGCAACAGAAACTACTCCTGGGACTTGGATTGTAAAGCTTGATAAATGGGAACAGACTGGTAATGAGAAGCTTTAATACGCTACACAAGACCCATGGAAATGAACCATTGTCTTCCTTAACTGTTGAAATTCGTATTGTGGATATATATCTCAGGGAATGAAAAGAAATGCTGCACAACAACCGTCAACTTCACCTCAAAGGTAAGAGATGATTAAGGGGCATGCAGCCTGTACACTAGTATACAAATGTATAAGAGTAGATTCAGTTTCGTGAATCTAAAGTATTGAAAATGTATTGGAACCTGCAGGGAAATGAAGGGTTTGTGTGGGAGTATGTGCAGCAAACATGGTCGGATGAATCAGAGGTGAAAGATGACAACTGGGTCATCTGAATTGCTGTCATCTTTTTGGAATTTTCCATAAAACATCTTATTATTGGTTAAAATAAAACTTACATTCAAAGTGCCATCTTATGCGTTTTGGAGTCAACTATGTCACCATTGCCACAGTATGGAAAAACCATGTATTATATTCGGTACAATATATTTCAAATATGTTACTATTCTATTATACTATAACGTTACTTATCACTTATCAGTAATCACAAAGTCTGACTCATAACATTTCAGTTGGAACACCAATTTTCTATTTCAAAAATACTCCCTCCCTCTGTTTCTATTTTTGATATTTAAAGAACTTTTTCTTTCTTCAAATTGAGTGATATAGTAGAAAAGAATTAAATATTGTTTGACAATTTTTGACCATTTACATAGTACTGTAATTTTCTTATTGGTTGAATTAGTTTTATCTAATGATATTTTATGTAATTAATTTTATAAAAATTAGCATTTTTAGTCTTTGCATGGTAACCTTAAACTCAAAGTAAAATGAAACAGAGGGAATATATATTTATAAAATAATATACATTTATTAAAATTTAGATTTATATGTTTATGACCACCTCGTTTGTGCAGAGAGCCAAAACGATTACGAGGCAAGCATCAAAGGTTGACATAGACTCATCACTTATACACTATATTAGCTTTTCGCTTTTGAAGTGAGTGAAATGTTATCACCATTTAAAAATTCATTTCTTTAATCAATCCAACTACTAGGCATTAGTAAATTTAATTTTCTACAACAAAATGCTATTTTAATACATTGTATTCAAATATCACAACTATACTTCTTTAGCAAATTAAAAAATTACCAACGGTGCGTTAGGCTATTTGGTTTAGTGTTTGGAATAGGTTTCATTGGGAAGAATGTGTCATTGGTATTAGCCCAGCTGGTCTCGAACTTTGAAAATTATTTGGACCCAAGGTTCAGTCACCTCTTTCTGGTCTACAAAAACAAAAAATAATAATAATAAAAATAACGAGTGGTATTTAATTGGTATAAGTCTTTTTGGGTCAAAATAAAGTGCTAATTATGTGTAGATCCTAATAAGTTGTGCTGAGATTAGTTGGAAATGATAAAAGTAGTAGATTTGATTATTTGCTACATTATATTGTAACACTATAAAAAGGAAATTTTTCTTGCAAATACATTCTAATGAGAAAGAGTAATTTAACTCAATCAGTCCCAAATGATGCAAAAATGCTCACAAATGCAACATACTCCAATTTTGAATTAAAGACAAAAAAAAAAAGCAAAACAAAATTAAATAAGAAAGATGGGAGTAAACAGAAACAGGTCCAAATGTTTTTTTTTTCGTTTGGGGATGAAACTCAAAATCTGATAAACCCTTTGTCTTGCAAACTCTCTACAGTCTCTTTTATACTAACCTCCAAGGGTACAAACTCAACCCCAAGAGATTCTGCTTTCTCTTTAGACACTTTGTAAGTTGGAATATATATCTTTTCATCAGCACACCTGCCATCCAGAAAAATTTAGATGGATTATTTTCTAAGATCTTAACAATTTCTATTAAGAAAAACAAAGTTGCTCTATTTTTGACATTAAAAGAAACGCTTACTTCTCAGGGAGTTGAAAATCAGGGTAAAGATCATGCAAAATGTTAACAACTTCAGAGTAATGAGCAACTCTCTCCACTAAACAGTATCTTCCATTAGCATTTGGGTTCTCAAACGCTAGAATGTGAGCGTTCGCTACATCTTTAACGTTAACCCACCCGAAGGTGGCATTAGGAAACGTCTGTGCTCCTGAAAATGTAAACAAATGTTCATTCCTTAGTACATGTCTGAATCAAACTAGTGCGCTATCTTTTCTCATACCTTTGATCAAGCTTAGTACTGCAGCAGCACTAGTGTTGAGCGTTGGCTGTAAAAGAGGACCAATCACCATTGCTGCATTTATCGAAACCAACTGCAGATCGTTCTCTTGCGCAAACTTCCACGCCGCGTTTTCAGCTAATGTCTTGGAGAGTACATACCATAGCTTTTACAAAAATAAAAACAGAGTGTTTCAGAAAAAAAAACAGAGTGAAAACTTGAAGGTCACGCTAACAAAAGTTATTTTCTTTTAACCTTGGCAGCTCTGCAATATTCAGGATCGGCGAACCAAGTTTCATCAACAATGGTCTCGGGTGTTCGAGGCATACCATTGAAAGCAACAGATGCTATAGATGAGGTTAAGACGACTCTCTTAACAGAAGGAGTCTTCAAGCATGTGCTTAGAACATTGATTGTTCCTTTTACCGCTGGATCAAGTAACTCGGCCTTAAAATAAAAAAAAAGATACAAATCAATCAAAAATGGAAGATCTGATAACTAAGAGAATGCGAATAAACTAACAGAGACAAGAGACAGAGAGAGAGACCTGAGGATCTTTGACATCGTGATAGAATGGTGATGCGGTGTGGAAAACTCCTTGGCAACCATCGATCGCTGAATCGAAAGAGCCTTCTTCTAACAAGTTTGCTTTGAACAGTTGAAGCCTTTCCTTTGCACCTTCTAATGCAAGCAAATGCTCTGTTTTCCTCGGATCATCTGTACCATTGAACCATATATATACATAACCAATCTATGAGTCTTGAATCATTCGAAAACTCTTAGATCTTAACATATATATATTATTTCCCATTTCTTCAAAATTTCACTAAAATAAATAAAGAACATGAATCTTCAATCTAAAGAACTAATGAATAGATCTATTTGTATCGCAATGAGATTGAATAGAGAGAAAAGAGACGGACTTGGATCACGAACAGAGGCTTTAACGGTGTAGCCGCGGAGAAGGAGAAGCTTGACGATCCATGAAGCGATGTAACCTGAAGCTCCAGTCACACATACCGTCTTGTCTTCTTCTTCGCTGCTCATTCTTGTTTCAGATCTTCTCAACTACCTCTCTTTTTCTGTATGTTTGAATTGTTCAAAACAGAACAGAGGATTTTTCTGATTTATTTTTTGTTCGGTTTTAAGCGCGCCATTTTTGGGAAAGTTCGTTAGAGTTTTCAACGGGACTTAATCTCATCCGTACGTTTATTAATGAGCTAAAAAATCCATTCTTCATGGTGAGTATGAATGTGAATTGCTAAACCAAGTTTTCATCAACTCAACTACCATTAAAAAAAAACATTCCTCCATTCATTTCTCACTTGACCCAACATTTCTTGCATTTGTGACCATTGCTCTCCTTCTGCTCTTACATCATCCGCGAACTTCGTTTATGTACTTGAGTCCTTCCACTGATACTATTACAAACCTTATACTTAAAAGCTTTGACAGCAAATCTTTACATTTTTTAACTATATGCATAGGTGGATGCACATTTAAGAGACACACAGGCCATATTTGATATTCATATTATTGGGATTAAATCAGACAACCTATACCCCATGATTAATCAGTGTTTTATGAGGTTTGGTAAAATAAACAGCTAAAAGAAGGTTACCAAGTTTAGGAGAAGACAATGCTAATGTACATCTGGTTTTATTTTTCTTCTGTATATTTAAGAGCAGCAACAAATCTCATGTGTTTTAGTTGGATTTCAGCATCAAACCCTTGCTCAACGCCTTTGGCATATGCATTGTACAAGCTCTGTAATTGTTGCTATAACCCCACACAAGTTCTGTAATGTTGCAATCATTTTGAGCTTACAAGATAACTTTCATTTTCAGATTATGAGTTAATGACTCTTTTTCCTGTTCCATGCTACTCGAATCGTTTATTTTTACATTCTGCAGAATTAGCTTGACTTCCGGGAGTTGTCGCTAGTTGTTCATCAGTTTCAAGCTATTAGCGCTTTTTCAGCTGTGCCTTGGTCGACTAGGTAGACTAATTATGCATATTGCACTATCTCATGATTTCTATTTTTTTCTGACGGCTTTCATGATGTTATATAGACTACTTGTAACTTGTTGCTTAAAGATCGCACATATCGAGACATCTGTTCTCTGTTCTGCTAAACACCGGTCATAATCATGGCTTATGTACAAGTACAACTTAATCAAGACAACCTGTTAGCCTGCAATCAACTTTTACGGCTAAATGACAAACTTGCATTTTGTTGTAGGTTGAGTTGGTCACCTTGTTTACGCATCTAAACCATATCAAGGCTTCATACAACTCGGGTGATTTTTATGATCTTTTGGATAGCAACTAGTCAACTACCATATATTATTCCAACATTTTAATACATTTTCCCCTACCATTATTATATGATTAAATATTAATAAGAGGATGGGTCCAAAGCACAAAGCCACCTGGCCATAAATTAGCTGTGAGAGACAAGGTTTCACTTCTTAGATTTAGGTTAGGTTGAGAGATAATGAATCGTGGGCTGAATCCCGTAAATAAGCTTAACGAATGAGTATGTTTGTATTGATGATCAAAAGAGTATTACAAAAGGTGTTTATGATGATTACAAGAAGAAATGCGTAATGTATTTAATCTAATCTGATAGTTGTTGTATCTCTCCAGATGGATCCCTATTTTGGATCTTCTCTTATCTTTATATAGTCCAGGTCTTGTCGATAGTTCCTTAACTGATCTCCGAAATACACGGCTTCAGTTACGTACTTGCTCCAGATTCCTCTTGACCAAGTCTCCGAAGTATCAGCTCCCGTTATAACGTGACCTCCATTATGATGACTTCCAGGTTCAGTCTTCGATTCAGCTTCCAGCTCGTACTAATGTGATGGGCTTTACATGGCCCACTTGGCAGCTTACATTTTATCGTGACCTCACCTGAGGGTCATATTCGGGTCCAACAGTTGCCCCCAGCTTCCGAATAAAATCTTTGTCTCGGAAGCTAGAATCCAGCTACCGACCTTATCTTTTCGTTAAAGTCATGATTAGTTCTTATCTTGTTTGGATACGGTTTATCCGATCTAACGGTCCTTATCATGTTAACCAGAATCAACGGTTCAGATGGAGGAAGTTTGAAATGACGTTTCCGGATCTCGAGAGTTGATGAGATATAAAGCTGCGAGCATTAACTGCTGCGCCTCCCACTTTCTCCACGCCTCCGTTCAGTTTCCCAAGGTAACTTCCCTCTCCTCTCGGTTATTTTACTGCGTTTTCTTTTTTTTTTTTTATCTTTCTCGTTACTTCTCTCTGTAAATCCTCTCCCAAACCTTGCAATCGACTTTCTTTCTTGATCTTCCCCATATCATGAATCCTCCAAAAGAAGGTTCCGGCGAGTCCGGGATGCCTCCCTCTGCCTCTGGGGCTAAATTACTGAAGGTTAAGCAAGAAGTCGGAGCCAAGATGAAGGGGAAAAAGAAAGCGAGAGAGACGATCGCAACCAGGGTCTCTAAGAGGAAGAAGAAAGATGATTCCGGTAGCCTACACTCGCCGTCGTTGCTGGACAGTCAAGACGTAGTCAACCTTATGACTCAGGCTCTCGGCTCGAAAGAGCTTGGCCGTGCCTGTAGCTCCGACGAAACCCCTGAGACTGCTCCGGAGGGTTGGTTCTGTTGTCACGAGAAGTTCATCTCCAAGTCTCACCTGAGATTTCCTCTCCCGACTTTACTGCTAGATCTACTAGATCATTACCAGTTAGCTCTTCCCCAACTCTGTCCCTCGATCATCCGTGTGATCAACGGCTTCATCACTAGGTCCAGAGAAGAAGGGGTTAGCGTTGGTCTTACCGAGCTCATGAGCCTCTTCTCTTTGAAGGAGAGTGCTTCCAAAGAAGGCGGTTCCGGGACTTACTACCTCTCTAGTCGTCCCAATCACGTGATCTTCAGATTCTCCAGTAGCGATGATGACTGGAGGAAGAAATACTTTTATGTTAAAGTTGATCCTTTGACGGTTCCCGCTGGTCGGAACCTCAGGGTCACTTGGTCTAACCCATCTGGTTAGGAATTCTAGGAGTGTCCCTTTTCTTATTTTGTTTATTTACGGTTGGTTAACCTTTTTCGTTTTTTGGATTTTTTCTTTTGCAGAGATTGAGGATCCTCCAAAGCTTTCTACTAAGCTTACCAGAGCTTTATACCGCAAGCTGCTTCAGACTCCTTGTTCCTGGTCTGCTTATACCACATCTCGAATAGGTGCAGCCAGGTTCCCAGACGTCTACAACGCCTCTTTTCAGGATCCCATTCCTGCTGAGAACCTTGAGGGTAAATTCAGGCTTGAATTCCCTTTTTTTTTAATAGTCTTATCGTTTGTGAAATTTTCACTCTTATAAGAGTTTTCTTTATTTCAGTTTCCGCAGGGGACTCTGTTGTATCAATCTCAACCGGTGCCAGCGCTTCAGGTACCGAAAAGACCAAGTCAGGTGATATGACTTTAAGGCCATCGTTTCGTTCCAGGGGTAACCCTTCGAAGGCTGCTAGCGCCTCCCGTGGAGGAGATAGGAGCCAAGGGGGATCTTTCCTTAACTCGGTGAAGGACGTTTTGGATGATGGAGTATCCAAACCTGTCACCGAGACTGCTCCTGCTGAGGTCACAGCTCAGGATGCCACTCTTCTTCCTGAGGTCCCTGTACCGGAGGCTGATCATCCGGCTCCCAAGGATACCTGCGAAGTTGAGCCATCGAGGCACAAGAGGCCTAGGACTGATCAAGGCGGAGCTCCCACTCGATCCTCCTCCTCGTCTTCCAGGGGAGGAACTGTTGGGTGGAGTTTCACCCATTCGAAGCCTGGTCGATTTTAGATGATTCGTGGGGCTTAGCCGCGATACTGAGGCACCTGGAGAGGGTAGGATGTCCCCTTCCAGCGCTCAAGGACTTGTCTAACCGGGAGGAGTATCTCGACATTGCCCATTGTATGGGCCAGGTGCGTGATCTCTACCCGTTCTTTGTTTACATTTGTTGGGAATGATACTTATCATCATTTTTTGTTGTTGTCGCAGTTGGCTGGGGCTGTTAACAGGGCCCAGCTCGGGTTTGAGAATGCTCTGTGCGACGCCCCCGATGCTGGTGAGCTTGCTGAGGTTACCGAGGTGGTTAAGGCAGCCAAGGCTGATCTCGATCAGGCCCGGGCTCGAATCTCCGAACTTGAAGCCGAAGTGACGAGGCTGGGCTCGAAGGCTGATGCTCAACAAGGAAAGATTGAGAGCCAAGAGCTCGATATCCAGGTGAAGAGCAGGAGGATTAGTGACTTGGACTCTGCTCGAAGGATAGCTGAGCGCCACGTTCGTGAGCTCGTTGCCTCATCCCAGGAGAGCCAGAAGAACAAGGAGGCCGAGGTCAAGCTGGCAGTCAGGGAAGGGAAGAAAGAGGTCGCTGAAGCTTATGGCAAGATCCTGACCTGTGTTCAGGAGAAGTTTGCTAAGAAGAAGGAAGAGGTCAGTGCATTGGTGTACGCTCAGGAGCTCCAAGCCAACGTTGATCTCTTGAAGGACATGCTGAACAATAAGATCCAGAGTGTTGAGGAGGAATACAGCCAGCTGGTGGCTTTGTTGCCTGGTGCGACGACCGCGTATGAGAAGGCTCAAGTGTCTGACTTTTCAGTCAGCAAGCTTCCTCTTCCCCAGATCTCGGACAGCTCAGGTACTTTCGAGATTAACATGTTTAATCCGTCCTTTTCTGGGGAATATGGTTCTAATCTGGATTTAATGGCTCCTGATTTAGTTCCGATCGAGGCAGCTCAAGGAGGCAATGATAACGTGGCTGAGGGAGAGGTTCCACTGGGTGATGGTGAACCGATCCAGGATGCAAAAGAAGATTAAGAGCTATGGCTCTTTTAAGTTTATGTTTCGTGTTTTTCAAACTTTGGCTTTAAGTTTCGTTTAAGTTCTACGACTTTAGTGCCTGAGGAGGCCTTTAAACCTTTAACATTGTTTAGGATTTTAATGGCCTGGGGAGGCTTTTAAACCCTTTGTCGAATTTAAGACTTATTTGCTTTCATCTCGAGCTTTTGAGCTTGGTCATGTCCTACTTAATCATAACGATTGATGAATCAAATTGGGATTTTTAGTTTCGATTTGTTGTGAACATTTTTGCTTAGTTAACATTTAGTCATGAGGACTTCAAGGAGAGGTCCTTGTCATTGTTTCGGAAAATCTGGGGACCTGAGTCCAATTTGAAGGTTCTGAGACCTGGCATCCAGGTCTGTCGGGACCTGAGTTAGACTCATAGGGACCTGAGTTAATCCGAAGGATCTCTAGACCTTTGGAATGCGGTGAATGAAATCGAGGAGTTTTGAGATTTTGTTGCTTCTTTAGGATTTTAAGACCTTTTGATTTTTATGAGGATTTTAAGACCTTTATTGGTTTGTCAAGGATTTTAAGACCTTGATTGTTGTTAAGGATTTTGAGACCTTATTGATTTGTCAAGGATTTTAAGACCTTGGTTGTCGTTAAGGGTTTCAAGACCTTATTGATTTGTCAAGGATTTTAAGACCTTGTCTTATGTCAAGGATTTTGAAACCTTATTGATTTGTCAAGGATTTTAAGACCTTGGCTTATGTCAAGGATTTTAAAACCTTCGTGGGTGTTAAGGATTTTAAGACCTTAGGTTATGTTAAGGATTTCGAGACCTTAGGTCCAGGTTCTCAAGGACCTGAATGTGTTCGAGATAATTGAGCTCAGGTCGCGGTTTTATGGGACCTGGATTCTCTTAGAGGGTTTTAAGACCTTTGATGCTTATGAAACTGAATTAATCGTCTTATTAATGTCAGATATCAAAGAGTACATGATTCAGATTGTTTACATAGTAGCTTATTTTTGGGCTAAGCGTCCTTGGTGACAGGTGCCACTTTGGCTTAGATGATGAGATTGGTGAGAAGAGGTTGGGGCTGCACTCATGACGGAGTTGCCTACGTACCCAGTCAAGGGATCAAGCCAAACGTAGTTCAAGGAATTTGGGTACCTAATGATAGTATCTTTTGAGGTTCGTGGCGTTCCACGATCGGATTTCAGGTACCCCGGTTCGTACCTTCTGGAGTTTGTAAACTCTGGGTCGTACTATGTGGATGATTCGATAGGGTCCTTCCCAGTTGGTTCCTAACTTTCCAGCTCCTGGTTCTTTAGTTCCTTCGAAGACCTTTCTGAGTACCAGGTCTCCTACAGCGAACTGCCGGGGCCTTACTTTGGAGTTATAGTGCCGTGCCATTGTTTGCTGGTAATTTTGAATGCGGAGCAAGGCTTGGTCTCGTCTTTCCTCGATTAAGTCGAGGCTATCCATCAGGACCTGGTTGTTAGCTGCGGGGTTCGAGGTGCAGAGCTCCCGTCGGAGGCTGCCTGCGGTAGTTTCTGCTGGGACGACAGCTTCCATCCCGTAGGCTAAGGAGAAAGGAGTTTCCTCCGTAGCCTTTCGTGGGGTGGTTCTGCAAGCCCATAGTACTTCGGGTAGTTTTTCTGACCAAAGTTCTTTCTGAGCTCCTAGGCGTTTCTTGAGGTTGGCTAAGATCGACTTGTTAGCAGCCTCCGCCTGGCCGTTACCTTGAGGTCGCCGAGGTGTTGAGAATGTGAGACGGATGTTCCACTTATCACAGAATTTTTTGAAATCGTGGGATATGAATTGTCCTCCGTTGTCGGTTACGATTTCGTATGGGACACCGTGCCTACATACAATGTTCTTCCAAACAAATTCTTCGACCTCAAATCTGTTTATTTGTTGAAAAGCTTCAGCTTCGATCCATTTCGTGAAATAGTCGGTTAGGACCAGGAGGTTCAGTAATTTCTTTCCTTTGCCTGATGGTACTAATGGACCTACGATATCCATAGACCACCTCATGAACGGGTAGGGAGCTGATATGTTAGATAGCTTCTCCGCTGGTTGGTGTATGATCGGTGCATGCCTTTGGCATTTGTCGCATGATGAGGAGTAGACCTCGCAGTCCGCGATAATAGTAGGCCAGAAGTAACCTTGCCTTTTAATTCGGATAGCTAGAGCTCTGCCCCCGGAATGATTACCGCAGGAACCGTCGTGCATTTCCTTCATGAGTTTCATAGCTACTAGACCATGAACGCACTTTAGGTAAGGTCCGGAGACACTTCGTTTGTGGAGGGCTGACTCGATTATGCAATATCTTGCTGCTAGGGCTTTGAGTTTTCGAGCCTCCCATTTATTGGGTGGGATTTTTCCCTCGAGGATGTAATCCATGATCGGTATCCTCCAGTCTTCTCTTCCTACAACTTTGTTGTGAAGAGAGGAGGGAGGTTCCTGTTCGGGACCTGGTGTAGTGGTGCCCCCGGGGGTATTCGTTGGAACAGGCTCCAAGGGGTCTGAGTTCTGAAGAATATCTCCAATTCCTTCGTTGTCCCCGGTGGTTTGTGTTGTGTTTTTGCGAGCTGCGCGGCTTCTTGTTTGTACCTTGAGGACGAGTGGTTCCGAGGTTTCGGTGGTGCCCCCGGGGGTATTCGTTAAGTTAGGCTCGGGAGAGTCCGAACTTCGGTGAATGCCCTCACTTTGGTTGTGGTCCTCTAAGTTTTTGGTTGTATTGTTAAATGAGTGTTTTCTGAAGCTGCGTGCTCTGGTTTTAGGGAACCAAAATGTCGTGAAGATTTGGGTAGCTTCCGTAGGAAGGCTGTTATCCTCGACTTTTGCTTTTGACATGTTATCTAATTCAGCTTTGGTAGCTATGTCGATACTCGGTTTTTCGATTCCTTCCACGGGTATAATTCGTTTTACGAGAGGGTCGGACGTGGAGGCTAACGCAGCGAGTGCGTCTGCTGAAGAGTTCTCTCCTCGTGGGATTCTCGTTAGCTCGAATTTATTGAACTGTTTTGTCAGGCTTAAGACTACTTCGAGGTATGCCCCCATCCTTTCATCTCTCGTTTCGTATTCTCCGTGAAACTGGCTAGCTACTAGCTGAGAGTCACAGTAGGCGCTCAGCTCTCGGATTCCGAGGCTAAGGGCTAATTTTAAGCCAGCGATTAATGCTTCATATTCAGCTTCGTTGTTGGAGGCGTTAAATCCGAGTCTATAGGACTGTTCGATGGTTTCCCCAGCTGAGGAGGTTAGTCTTAGACCGACGCCGGAGCCTTGTTTTGACGAGGCTCCGTCCACGTATAGGCTCCATTTTGGGACCTCCATCTCTTGGTCTAAATGTTCGGACGTGAGCTCGATAACGAAATCGGCAAGGACCTGAGCTTTTGCAGCTGCTCGAGGTCTATATTCGATATCGTATTCGCTGAGTTCGATAGCCCATTTAGATAGTCGTCCGGACTGGCTGGGGCTATGTAAAATCGTTCGTAATGGATGTGAGGTCATTACGATGATTGAGTGTGATTGGAAATATGGTCGTAGCTTCCTAGCAGCTGTTACGACTGCTAGGGCTAGTTTTTCCATGGTAGGGTATTTCGTTTCGGCGTCTATTAGGCTTCTACTAGTGTAATAGACAGGCCTTTGTTCGTTTTGCTCTTCCCGTACTAGCACCCCACTAACTGCGGCTGCCGATACGGCCAGGTACAGGTACAGTGGTTCTCCAGTTACAGGTTTTGACAGTATCGGAGGTTCCGAGAGGTATGCTTTCAGCTGTTTGAAGGCTTCTTCACATTTTTCGTCCCATAGGAACTTCTTATTATTTTTCAGGAGTTTGTAGAATGGGAGGCACTTGTCAGTGGACCTGGAGATGAATCTATTTAGTGCTGCGATCCGTCCAGACAATCTTTGTACCTCCCTGGTCGTTCTAGGTGACGGCATCTCTAGGAATGTCGCTATTTGTTTCGGGTTGGCTTCGATGCCTCTTTCGGTTACGAGGTAACCTAGAAATTCGCCGGAGGGTACTCCGAAGGTACACTTAGCTGGGTTTAGCTTCATGTCGTATTTGTTGAGGATGTCGAAGCATTCCCTTAGATGGGAAATATGGTCCTCTCCCATCGAAGATTTGACTAACATGTCGTCGATGTAGACTTCCATGGTTTTTCCAAGTTGTCCAGCAAACATTTTATTTACTAACCTTTGATAGGTAGCTCCCGCGTTTTTCAAGCCAAATGGCATAACCTTATAACAATAGGTTCCTCGTTCGGTTATGAACGCGGTTTTCTCTTGATCCTCAGGCTCCATCATAATCTGGTTATATCCAGAAAAGGCATCCATAAAGGACAGGAGCTGGTGGCCAGCCGTTGCTTCGACTAAACGATCGATGTGAGGTAATGGGAAGCTGTCTTTGGGACAGGCCTTGTTTAGGTCGGTGAAGTCTACACAGATTCTCATTTCCCATTTTTCTTTTTTACTACCACTGGGTTGGCTAACCAATCGGGGTATTGAACTTCTCGGATTGATCCGGCCTTTGTTAGTCGATCAACCTCGTCGTTAACGGCTTGGGCTTTTTCAAGGCCTAGCTTACGACGCTTCTGTTTGATCGGTTTGAAGGTGGGATCTACATTGAGCTTATGTGTGGTGACGTTGGGGTTTATGCCCTTCATGTCACTGGTGGCCCATGCGAAGGTTTTGACATTTTGTTTTAGGAATTCGATGAGCTCCTTTTTAGTTTCGGGAGGTAGCTCAGATCGATGCTTACTTGTTTTTCAGGGTTCGAGTCGTCGATGCTAACTTTTTCGATGAGGTTCTTGGGAGGACCTCGGATATTCTGTTGCATTTCGCGACTCTCCTGGACCTGTAATTGCTATTGGGGGGAATCTTTTATGATCTCGAACCCTCCCAGGTAACAGATCCTTGAAATCTTTTGGCTACCATGTACGGTAACTATCCCATCGGTTGCTGGAAATTTCACGCATTGGTGATAAGTTGAAGCTACTGCTTTCATCTTATGAATCCAAGGTCTTCCGAGGATTGCGTGGAAGGGAGATGGTTTGTCGACAACTATGAAGTTGGTCATTTTCATGACTCCGCCAGCTATGACTGGGAGCTTGATGGTTCCCAGTGAGGTAGCTGTTTCTCCTGAGAAGCCCACAAGGTTGGATTTCTGGTCGACGATTTCGTAATCATCTATTTCCATTCCCTTTAATGCGTTATAGAAAATGAGATCGACGGAGCTTCCGGTGTCGATCATGAGCTTAGGTACCTCGTACCCTGCTATATTTAACGTTACGACGAGGGCATCGTCGTGAGGTCTGTCAAGGTTTGATGTCTCGCTTTCCCAAAAAGAGATTTTAGTGTTAGACTCGGGTTTGGTCGGTTTAGACTGAGTATTGGACACAGCCTTCCGTACGTGACTTTTAATAGAGTTAACGGAGTCTTGACATGAATCGGACCCTCCAAGGATGTAATCGACCCTTGAGTCGGGGCTCGATTGGGGAGGTGTTTTATTAAAGAGAGCTTCGATTTGAAGGCTTTTTCCTTGGGGGAATTTCCCAAGGATCATTTCGACTCTCTTCTTGGGAGCGGGAGGTGGCGAATCAGTTTCCTTCTCAGGTGACCTTTCGCGTTTCGGGGAGTCATCACGGGGACCTCTCTTTTGGTAAGGCTGTGGTTTTTTGAGGTCCACATCTTTTATTTCTCCGGCTGCAAATTTAGCAGCCAGTTGTCGTTGGAGGTCCCAACACTCTTCGGTTGAATGTCCTTTCCGATCATGATAAGAGCAATGTTTGCTCTCGTCGTAGCCTTTGGACCAGGGGGCTTTCCCTGTTGCGGCGACAGGTTTTTCTTCCTTGTCATCCTCGATTACATAGGAGTGCTCTCCCTGAGTCTGGTTGTTTCGGGAGCTTCCTCTTTTATGAGGTCCCTTCCCGTCGGAGGTTTCGCCTTTCGGGTGATTCTGGGACTTTCTGTGGAGTTTATCTAACGCCGCAGTTTCTTCTTCCAAGGTAATGTATCTAGAGGCCCTGTGGAGGGCGTCGTCGATAGTTGGAGGAGGATTTAGCGTCAGCTCCGAGAAGAGGCCTGATTTGTACCAGAGACCTCTCCTGAGGGCTTCGATAGCTACGTGATCGTTAGGGTTCGAGAGTTTGGTTCTTACTGCCCTGAATTTTTCGATGTAGACTCGCAATGAGTCTCCCAGTCCTTGTCTGATCTTCCAGAGGTCAGCTTCGGAGGCTTGTTTCATGATGTGGGTTGAGTATTGTTTCATAAAGGCGTTAGCTAGCTGATCGAAGCTGTCTAAAGAGTTTGGTTCTAGACTAGAGAACCATTCTAGAGCTGTTCCAGTCAGGTTTTCAGCAAATGTTCTGCAATATCCTGCATCGCATTCTTCCTTCGTGAAGTGAGCTTTTACGATCGCTAGCTGGAAGGCTCTTAAATAAGCCTTTGGGTCTGTGTTTCCATCGTATTCAGGGATCTTGATTTTTCGAGTATCTCTTATGTAAGAGTTAGCGATTCTATCGGTAAATGGAGTTCCACGAGTCTCTTCGATTAGGCTCTCGATTTCGGGAGCTGAGCTCGTTGCTTTGTGAACCTGAGCTCCCAGTTTCTGGAGAGCTGCGTGGGTTCGCTCCATGTATCTGCGAATCGCGTCAGGTCCCTCGAAGGGAAGGACATTTGGATCGTTCTCGGGTGTTCGACGCACAGGTTCCTGGCGGAACCTGACTTGATCATTTCCCCAGTTAGCTGGCGAAACGGATCGTTCGTTCGTCCTCATGTTCCGAGCGAGATTAGTGCGAAGAGCTGCAGGATCAGCATCCGTTCTTTGAAATCCGTCGGCGTTTGGGGTTGAAACCCTAGTTTGGAACACCGGAGCTGATGTTCTGCCCCCGGACGGAATGTTGGTTCCTGCTCCAGATCCCGAAGGAGGTAGTGGTGGAGGCAATCGGGTGCCCCCAGCGGTGTTTCGATCGGGCGCGGAGCTCGTCGTCGCTACGTTGCTCCCCATGGTGCTGATGACTGGTGGGACAAACGCAGGAGCTGTCCTAGCGCGAGGCGTTTGGAAAGCAGGTTCCTGACCGTCTGCTCCCGAACTATCAAGGGAGAAATTCAGACGCTCTCGAGGGAAGGAGGGGTCAGCTATTCGTTCATGGAACGTGATCCCTCTTCCCTGATGGACGGACGGTTGGGTTATTGCGGATTGAGATCTGGTTATCTCTTCGAATTGTTGCTGCCGTTCGGCTAGCTGTTGCACAGTTCGCTCGGTTTGTTGAGCTTTGTCTACCAACTGAAGCATCATCTGTCGGATCTCAGAAAGCTGAGCTTCCGTCTGGTTCGGAACGGATTGATGCGATGTGTTGTTGAGGGCTGAGGACCCAGAGTTGGTCCCACCGGGGGCTCTTGAGTTATTTGCCCCCGAAGCAGTGCGATTCGGTGAGCTATTGCTCAGGTTCGATTGATCGGGGTTAGATGGATTAGTTCCATCGAGTGGATTCATCTTTAAGCTTTGGAGAAAGGGATTCGATTAATTGTCCCCACAGACGGCGCCAATTGTGAGAGACAAGGTTTCACTTCTTAGATTTAGGTTAGGTTGAGAGATAATGAATCGTGGGCTGAATCCCGTAAATAAGCTTAACGAATGAGTATGTTTGTATTGATGATCAAAAGAGTATTACAAAAGGTGTTTATGATGATTACAAGAAGAAATGCGTAATGTATTTAATCTAATCTGATAGTTGTTGTATCTCTCCAGATGGATCCCTATTTTGGATCTTCTCTTATCTTTATATAGTCCTGGTCTTGTCGATAGCTCCTTAACTGATCTCCGAAATACACGGCTTCAGTTACGTACTTGCTCCAGATTCCTCTTGACCAAGTCTCCGAAGTATCAGCTCCCGTTATAACGTGACCTCCATTATGATGACTTCCAGGTTCAGTCTTCGATTCAGCTTCCAGCTCGTACTAATGTGATGGGCTTTACATGGCCCACTTGGCAGCTTACATTTTATCGTGACCTCACCTGAGGATCATATTCGGGTCCAACATTAGCTACCGGCCGCTAAAATGTTTTTGAAATACTCTATGATTGCAATTTAGAAGATACATATAGAGAATATTTTATCTTTATGACGATTTACCAAAGGTAGGTCAATCTTGTTGATTTTTAAGGATTAGTCCGATAGCTTAGCTAATATCCTCTTTACATGTTACTGTTTGCAGTTCGGGATGAGTTCAGTTATTCAGTTTAGTCTTACTTACTTAGGGTTTTGGATCTTGAAAATAGGTTCCATTATCATTTCGATTTTAAATAATTTTGGCTCTCTGGTTTTATATATATTATTACTGTACACATGTAAATAATTAAAATATTAAATTATAAAGTTATTATGATAAAAATATTTAATATAAAAATACTTATTTTTGAAATTAATAGAACAATTATTTCCACATCATTCTATTCCAAAAACAACAATCCAGTTACAACATGAATGCTTGAAGAGCTTGGGCAATGTTTGGTATATCCAATTCTGATCATTCTTGAGTTGGCTCAAGAGAATCGAAAAGGTATCAAAAGGTAAAAAAGAGGACGAAAACAAATAATCATGAGAAGAGTGATCAATTTTCTTTTATTCATTTTCATAGCTCAGTTGTCTACTTGTCTTGTTGATTTTTAAACTGTTGTTTGAAGTTACGATAAATATAAATTCACCCAGGTCAGTTTAGTTTTGATTATTTAGGAGTTTTTAAAGCTTCAAATATAGTATCATTATTGGTTCGATATTTTAAAATATCGAACATTGTAAATTTTCAATTTATCTAAATATATGTTGGATAATTCAATAAATTGTTTTCTCATTTATTATATGGTCTATTAAAAGGAAGTTCTATTTTATCTAATAACAAAGGTTAATATCATTTAATTTTCAAATATTTCTTACTTAAATCCACCCATACAATAAATCATAACAATAATAATAACAACCTAATTAATTTAACCAATTAGATATCACAATAGAAACGAACCGCTTGTAATTAAATTTGTGGACAAGATATTTTATCGTCAAATTTAGTCAAGCCATAACACATTCACAATCCAAAATACCCTTCAGTAAATTGTTAGACCGAATTTACATTTGAAAAAAAAACATACAATCATAGATCCTAGTTAGAAGTAAGTAGGAAAATTTGGTTGAAATTGTTCTCAGGTTCATGAATATTGTTGCCCCACATTATTATTGGGAACCTTTAAACCTTTTCGTGTAAAGTAGCCTTTAAAACCCAAAAAGGAAACGGAATAAAATATTAATTGAACCGGGGCCTTTTGGGCTAGGAAAGGGAAAGGAGTAGCTTTTAAAAAGAAACACGTGGCAAAGAGAAAGAGAATCTTTCGTGAGAGAAGTATTTCTCTCGATTCCTCTCTCTCTCTCATACAATCATCATCACAAACTAATAACTCATCACTTCTCTGTTTTTTTCTTCTGTCTCCAGCAGATTTCTCTCAGATTCCGACCCAAGTCAACTCTTCGTCTCTTTTGTCTTTGCCAATTTGTCGGAATGATAACACGGATCCTCTCCGATCTCATGGATATGCCAACGGTGGCTGCTGCGGGTGAATCGGTGCTGGGTACGATCAAGATCGCAGTGATGCCAATAGCCAAAGTGTTCACCATGTGCTTCTTGGGTCTTCTCATGGCCTCTAAGTACGTCAACATCTTGCCTCCCTCCGGCAGAAAACTCTTGAACGGGGTACTCTTATCTTTCTTTCTTTCTTTCGTTCTTTTATTTCTTTTTATTTCATCTCCAGTGTTTTCTTCTCTCTCTCTGTCTCAACAAGTGTGTCATGTTCCAATAATATTACAGCTGGTCTTCACGCTTCTGCTTCCATGCTTGATCTTTTCCCAGCTCGGACAAGCCGTCACTCTCCACAAGATGCTTCAATGGTTTTTGTTTCTTTTCTTTCCTTCCCTTATCCTTTTCTACAGGGACCACATTAAAGTGCTTTTATTCTTTTGATCTGTTTCAGGTGGTTTATTCCGGTTAACGTAGTTCTTGGTACAATCTCAGGATCGTTAATAGGCTTACTTGTTGCCACCATTATTCGCCCTCCTTACCCTTATTTCAAGTTCACTATCATACAAATCGGAGTTGGTTAGAAAACCCTTTTGTCTTGTCTCTGTGTCAGCTCTCTCCTCTGTTGCTTGGAATCTAAGTTTATGTGTCTTTTTGTTTGTTTTCAGGTAACATTGGAAATGTCCCTCTTGTGTTACTAGCAGCTCTATGTAGGGACAAATCAAACCCTTTTGGTGACTCTGAAAAATGTAGCATTGATGGCACTGCTTATATCTCTTTTGGTCAATGGGTACGCTTTTTAAACGTGTAACATTCATTTCACTATTTGATTATTTCTCTCACTTTCTTAGGGACTTTAATTGTCAGGTTGGTGCTATCATCCTCTACACGTATGTGTACCAGATGTTCACTCCTCCTCCTGAAGGTTTTGATGGTGAAGAAGAAAATCTTCCTTTGAAAAATATACCACTGGATGCTGCTCCAGAGCAAGTCCCCTTGCTTGCTCATAACCATCCCAAGGACATTCCAACTCCTCAAGCTCCCCTCCCTAGAGAAAGAGTGGATTCAAAGGTTACACAGTTCTTTGTTTACCTTTATGAGAAGTTGAAACTTAAGCAAATCATCCAACCTGCAATAATTGCTTCAGTAAGTATCTCTTGCCCTGTTCCGTTTCTGATAATCCGATGAACCAAAGAGATGTTATGATTACCTTCTTTACCATGTAACTAAACTAGACGTGTTTTGTTTTGCTTACTTCCAGATTCTTGCCATGATACTTGGTGCAATACCTTTCACGAAGAAGTTGATATTCACAAATGATTCACCTCTTTTCTTCTTCCCTGATAGCTGCATGATTCTTGGGTAAGCACACTCTTTATTTCTCTTCTTCGAATCAATACGTTAATACAACTTTAAAATACTTCAGGGACGCCATGATACCATGTATCTTACTTGCACTTGGTGGGAATCTCATTAACGGTAAGGATGATGGCTCCTCTCTCATATCCATATAGATCTTTGTTTTGACCCTATCTTACTGGAACATCTTGTATCAAACATTTTGCAGGACCAGGAAGTTCAAAACTTGGTTTCAAGACAACAGCAGCGATTATAGTTGGACGGTTGGTGTTGGTGCCACCAGCAGGACTAGGGATAGTGACATTAGCAGACAAACTTGGGTTCCTTCCAGCTGGTGACAAGATGTTTAAGTTTGTGTTACTTCTACAGCACACAATGCCTACCTCTGTGCTCTCGGGTGCTGTTGCTAACCTTAGAGGCTGTGGAAGGGAGTCGGCTGCTGTGCTCTTCTGGGTTCATATTTTCGCCATCTTCTCAATGGCTGGGTGGATGGTACTGTATATCAACATACTCTTCTAGATTCTTCTCCTTATTTTTTTTGTATTTCTTGTGTAATACCACATGAGCTGAGCGACGCTTCCTCTTGTTTGCTCTGAATAATAAATCAAAGTATGTTATAGGTTCTGAAACTAACATGTGCAAACAACATAAAAGTCAATTGAATCCATGAGATGAAACAAAAACTCAACCATTATCAGCTGTTAGAAAAAGGCATCCAGTGATAATACCTGGAAGATTCTCTCCAATGATTAACATTTTGGATGATTCCTGACATATGACAGCACATATTCTGAAATGCTTAAATAAAATAAAATAAAAACTCTTTCAGGCTTTGGGTCAAGTAAACTATAATGAATTTTGAAATTTATAAGTAACTACAATGATAAATTATCGGTATGCATATTGACCCACATGGTCATATGGAGAGAGCTCTATGCCTAAATCTACACCAAGAGAGTTCAGAGAAGATCAGCAGGCATCTCGCGGATTCGAGTACCGTAGTAACGCTCCATGTCCCTTAGAGTCTTCATGTCACAGCTTTTCACAAAGTTAATCGCAACACCTTCCCGCCCAAACCGACCAGCTCGTCCAATGCGATGAATGTAAAGCTCTGGGTTACTTGGTATTGTTGGACCAATTCTTGTAAGCCAATGGGCTGAGTAAGAAATTGGATTAGTGTGAGTAGAGTTTTCTTTTATAAGCTTAATGGGCTGTGTAAAAAAAATGATCTAGTGTGAAAAATATGTTGAGTATTAGACTCAATTTACAAGTCTAATGGGCTGGGTAAATTGATTATTATGGGCATTTGATGTGAAAAAAGATTTGTGTTTCATAAGAAGGAAACTTGGTGATCAAGTTAGGAAATTTGGAGACCAAGCTTAGCTAACTTGAAGACCAAGATTAGCCAACTTGGAGACCAAGATTAGCCAACTTGGAGATCAAGTCAAATCTCACTATAAATACACTCATAATCTCTACATAATCCACCCATTATCTCACTAGTGTGTTTATGAGTGTATTTATAGTGAGATTTGACTTGGTCACCAAATAGGTTTATCTTGGTCATCAAGTTGGCTAAACTTGGTCTTCAAGTTGGCTAATCTTGATCTCCAAGTTAGCTAAGCTTGGTCTCCAAATTGGCTAATTTTGGTCTCCAAGTTTCCTAGCTTGATCACCAAATTTCCTTCTTATGAAATACAAATCTTTTTTCACAACAAATGCCCATAATAATCAATTTATTCAGCTCATTAGGCTTGCAAATTGAGTCTAATACTCAACATATTCTTCACACTAATCATTTTTACACAGCCCATTGAGCTTATACAAAATAAAAAAACTTTATTCACACTAATCCAATTTCTTACTCAGCCCATTGGCTTACAAGAATTGGTCCAACAATCTCCCACATGAATAGAGATTACTCTAAACACTAGACTAGAAAGACTCTATAGCTAGACCTAACACTAGACTAGACAGACGGACTTTTCGAGAGTATAAGCGAAAAACTAACTGTATATGATGTAGTAGCATTTTTCAGCTTTGAACTACTCATTGTTAATATCTGCCGGATTTACTTTTCAGGTGGTGAACATGATGTCTTGAACCGCCCAAAAGTTTATGTAAACCGAGTCAACATATATAACACTGTTGCATTTTCTCGTAGAGTTAAGTTCTCTATTGTGTTCATTTTGGCAGTGAACTTGCCTGGTAGGTCATGAGTGAACTTAGAGAGTATAGCCTACACTTCATTCTCCTAGAAACGGTCTCATTTCACACTCATTAGGTGATTGCCACAAGTACTTATCATATACACATAAACTACCCTGCAATACTTTATGTACATGTATATGAAGGTTGAGGTCTTATCTCATTAAAAGCCAATGCTTAACCTTAAATTTACAGGAACACTGTTATCATCTTGGGATATGGGTATGTTTCAAGGCTTTAAAGGAATTTGTTTGATTTAGTTGTCCCTTTGAACCAACTTCTTGGGATCTCCAATCACGTTGGTAGGGTTTCCATCAAACATCCTTTAATCATAGGCAATAAACCCATTCTCTTCATATATAATGGTTTTATGTCGTCTTATGTGATGCAACTTTCCATTATAGAGATTATTTGTATAGCGTCTTAATACGTTGACAATATGCGCTAGATCTGGTCTTTTACAATTGGTTAAGTACATTTGACTTCCAATGATCCTTGCATACTCCACTATTGACTCATCTGCAGCTGAGTGCCTAGAGGAGATTTTGCAAACCACTTGAGCAGTTTTTAAACTTCTCAAGTATCTTTTCAGCATAACGATCCTAAGATAAAATTATCTTGTCAGGAGTCCTTGTGATTTTAATGCCGAGAATAACATCCAGAAGAACCATGTCTTTCATGTCAAACTGACTATGAAACATGTTCTTGGTTAATTGGATGATATCTCCACTATTGTCGATGATGAGCATGTCATCAACGCACAGACACAACACAATATACCCATGTGGAGTACACATGAAGTATATGCATTATCACATTCATTGATGCTGAATTCATTTGACATTATAACATTGCCAAACTTTTTATGTCACTGATTCGAAGCTTTCAGAGGCCTATACAATGACTTCACAAGTCAAAAGACTTTGTGTTCTTAACCCTGGACTATGAATCCTTCGGGTTGTTTCATGTAAAACTCCTTTTCTAAATCTCTATTTAGAAAGGTGGTTTAAACATTTATTTGATAGATTTTCAAGTCTCTTAAAGTAGCAATTGCAATCAGTGTACTGGCTGAAGTTATTCTTCTCACAGGAGAATAAGTGTCAAAGAAATTTAAACATTTTTTTGTCTACTTCGTTGCACGACAAGTCTAGCCTTCTACTTATCAATTGAGCCATCAAGTTTCAACTTTGTTTTCTATAGCCATCTACACCCCAGTGTCTTAAGACTTTGAGGTACCTCAGTTATCTCATAAGTATGGCTCTGTATTTTAGAATTCATTTCACTATTGACTGCTTCCTTTAAAAAAGGTGCGTCAGGTGTAGACATGGCTTTGGTAGGATTTTTTGGCTCATTCTTAGTAAGAACTACCATTACAAAATCTTCACCATATATGACTTTTCCTCACAAGCTCTTTTGCTTCGTCTAGGTACGCCTTTTGTTTCTTCTTCTTCGATTACAAAAGTGTCAGAAGTACTTGTCTCATAACCAGAGGTCATCGCATCTCTTTCTTTACGAGTGCGTTTCGGATATTGCTTATCCTTACAAGGAAATATATATTCAAAGAATGATGCATTCCTTGAATCCATGATCATATTAGCATGGATGTCAGGTATATCTGATTTATGAACCAGAAATCTATAAGCACTATTTTGCTTACATAACCGATGAAAATACAATCCACGGATTTCGGTCCAATTGGAACCTTTTTAGGATTTAGTCTAACGACTTTTGCTAAGCACCTCCACATTTTTAGGAGTAAGTACAACGATTTTTGCTAAGCACCCCCAAACTTTGAAATATTTGTATGAATTACATTACCTTGTCAAAGTACATGGCTTTTTGCCAATGTTGAATGTGGTAAGCAACGCTCCCCCCATATTTCCTGAGTTAATTCAGGATCATGCCTGCTTGCATTCATCCGTTATGAGTTTAGAACTTTGTCCCGCAACTTCATTGGATTCTAGTGAAAACAATAATATTAACCAGAATGAACTTTGTTAACAAAATTGTTATCATGGAATCTGTTCACAAAACACAAACCGCAGTAAGTGTTGAGAACTCAATTCAAATCAGCGATTAAAACTATTAAATCGCAATAAACGTTCTCAGAACTCGCATAATGCGTTCTTAAACGCTATTTTTTTAACAGTTGTTCTCAGAATCACATAAAAGTGTTCTTGAGCTTTTAAATAGTTGTTCTCAGAATCACGTAAATATGTTCTTGAACTTTTTAATAATCATTCTCAGAATCACATTAAAGTGTTCTTGAATTTTTCTAATAGTAGTTCTTTGGAATTTGCCAGAAGGCTTTCTTAAACGATATTTTCTTTAGAAAAAATGAGATCGCGAACCTTTCAAAGAATGTCGCGTAAATCATTTTCTAAATTTGATTCGTCTTTTCAGATCAAAATGTTCTAAAGAATAGCTAAAAAGCGTTCTTAGAACCATTTCAAATCGATTTAAAAACATTTTATAAAATGTTTTTTTTCTTAAATATTGAAACCTAAAACCATCAAATTTATTCAGCCATTAGGCTTGCAAGTCCAACAGGTATATCATAGTTGATCACATGAGAAACCTATTACCAGTAATAAGGATTTTCAAATTTCACCAATATTTTTGTCTCTTTTGAGAGTGAGAGAGAGAGAGAGAGAGAGAGAGAGAGAGAGAGAGAGAGAGAGAGAGAGAGAGAGAGAGAGAGAGAAATACTGTCTGAACATGGATCCCTCGTGATGGTTCATGATTTCATCTCTCTCTCCTTTTGAAGTTTGTCTCCAAGCATTGATGACACTATAAAGTTACTACTCTTCATCTTCTCAGTAAGCCAATCCACCTTTAAAATGCAGATCAAAGCTTTAACACTCTCTGTCATAAGATATAGGTACACCAAATTAAGAGCTTTAGAAACACAAGTACCTTTTGTCTTGTGTTGCAGAAAATAATAGCTTGATTGATAACATATTTGTTAATGTATATATTCCTCTACTTTTATAAAATATATAATATCAATTTTATCTCTCTGTCATTGTAAACTTTGATTTTCAGTTTTTGATTTTCAGATTTCAAATTCATAAATTTAAATATCCAAATACAATTTGAGATAACTAAATTTCAAATTATACCAAATTGCCTCAGGTTATCCTATTATCCGAGTACAATTTGAATAACTAAACTCCTAATTATCTCAAGTGGTACAGTCATACCTAGCTAGTGGTATTTGAATGATTGTACAATTTGGTAGAACTTTTTTCTGGGTTTTATTTTTTTTTGTGTTTTTTAATTATATATACAAAGATGGAAAACTGCATGGAAATTAAAAATTATTTTTGAACTCTAAATTGTGAAAAACAAAAAAAGACAGTAAAATTGGAAAAAGAAATGAGATTTAACAAAAAGGAGATGATAATCGAAGAAAGAGGGGATTAGATTGAAGGAAAATGAGCAGATCGACGAAAAATGAGGAGAAGAAAAAGAGGAAGAGAGACTCGAATTTAGATTTATGATCTAGAATTTGGTGGGTTGGTGGGTTGCCATGTTGGTCCAGGCCATGGATCGATTCTCTTCTAGTGCAAAATTATTAGTTCCACATATGGTCACACAGATATGGACCCATTGCTTACAGCTCATTTGAATACCCAGAAGATGATCTATCCGTAGGTTGCACATTCCACCCGGGGGTTATGCTTGTGTCATCATTGATCCAGGTTTAACCCTTCAATAATCACATTTTGAAATTAAATCTCAAATCATATATATAATGGCACGGTTTTCTCTCCTTTTACAGCCTCCACGCCAGATTTTCATAAAAGCATGTGGGTCCTGCGGGTTTGTCTTGGTTAAATAGGTAGGATTTGTTGATTTGGTCCGATTGAAGAATGTTCGGTTTGATTTAAATCACTACACCAAGTCGGGTTGGGCTCTGCGTTATGTTTTTCAGATGGGTTATGTTACATTTTGTATCTGGTGTGAGTTGGGTCTCGGCCTCCGTTTTTGCATCGTTCGTCTGATTAGGGTTGCCTCTCCTTTAGCGATCTTTCGTTTGAGGGCTCTTCCTCTTCCAGCGTCCATTTCTTTAACTCAATCATTATGATCTCTTTCGACCTTCCGAATCATCTTCCTGTAACGGATTTTACTGACTCCTATATATCGAGGTTTTCTCTGGACCTTTTGAGCAAATGAAAAATGGACTCTGTGATTCACGGGTTCTTCAACGCTCTCCGACTTGGTTGCTCTGCCCAGATCATTGTTGGTCATCTATTCCATTTCTGGGACTCAAAGAACATCAAGAAGCAAGTTGAATTCACGGGGATCACTATCCTCCTCCTTGATGAGAGGTATTATTGTAAGCAGACGCATCTTTTTTCCTTGCATCTTTTATTATTTTCTTAAAGCCGATGATCTAAATCTTTAATCTCTACTTGCAGAATTCGGTGGTACATGGGTTACGTGGTGAGAGAGCTACGAACCACCCTTTCGTGATCTGGTTCATCCCCAAACAAGCATTGATGAAATTATCGAGAATGATCCTGTCATCAACCTACAAATATGGTTATTAAGTATGCAATATGGTTTTAAATTATTATTTTAATATAATTTATCTTTGATAAGTTGAAAAGACTAACGTATATTTCACAGATTGTTAGTTGGTCTCCAGTGAGATCTTTCGGGAATAACTCATTGGCTACCACTCATCTTATCAAATTATTTTCTTAGCAAGATGATTTTAACAGGAATGCTCGCCTATATATACTGCGAATAAAAGAGGGGACGTCAATGCAAGGTATGTGAATCTTTTGTGGTTACGTGACGTAGATTTTACTCTAGAGAGTGACTATTAATTTGTGGAAACAGCGACCAGTTTACTGGTTCCCCTAAAGCGTAGTCAATTCTTACATATGTAGTTTTTATTTAAAACAAAAAAAAAATCTCGTAAGCTAAAGATGTTTTCAAATTAAAAAACACAACCAAAAGAGATAATCTCAATAGCACATATTCTGTATTAATTAGAAAGCTTCTGGATCATTTTCTTTCCAGATTTTAAGAACTCTTCTTTGATTCCTCCATTGCTCTCGGAGCTGCAGCTGCAAACATCAGAACATCAATTATATAATAGGAATTTCAGAATCATACACCAGAACACACTCCTAAGGGCTCTAGACTGTTTTTCTGGCGCTTTAGAACACATTAAATATGTTACTCACAGAAGGAAGCAAGTGATCATCACCAAGCAGCTAACAACCAACTAATCTCATATTTTCCCAGTTCTAATTGATCTCAAAAATAATATGCAGAAAGGTACTGCAGATTTGAGTTGTATTCTGGGAACCCAGTGAAGCAAAAAATTACCTGATACCATCAAGGCCTTTCATTATCTTTCAGCTTCTTGCAGACATCAATAAAAATCATGTAGATTAGAATAATCAAATCCCAGTTACTGTAATGCATGCTACATTTTTATTCCAAGAGCATAAAAGCTTCTAAGAAGTTTTCAAAAATAAGAAAAAAAATGTACCCCCATGGAACATCTCCAAAGAATCATCTAATCTCCATCCTTGTGTTCATAAGTGAGCACATGGTCTTTTCCATTTAGAAAATCCTTGAGTTTGGTCTCAAGGAGCTTATCCTTCCTTGTAGCTCCGTTAGATCCACATTGACCTAAACACCAAATAATCCATTGCACACCATAATATTTCAAAAGCATCAATATAGTAATCACAGAGACATCTCACCAAGAGTAAAAGTGGTGGACACTTTCTCCAAGGCTGAAGAAAGCTCTTCAGGTCAACTTTCTTTAGATAAGAAGCACCATCCATGCTGACTTTAACAAAGACGTCCGCAGAACCTGGCTATCCATCAACTTCATCACTGTTCTTATGAGTGGTCGCCAATGAGTTATTCCCGAAAGATCTCACTGGAGACCAACTAACAATCTGTGAAATATACGTTAGTCTTTTCAACTTATCAAAGATAAATTATATTAAAATAATAATTTAAAACCATATTGCATACTTAATAACCATATTTGTAGGTTGATGACAGGATCATTCTCGATAATTTCATCAATGCTTGTTTGGGGATGAACCGGATCACGAAAGGGTGGTTCGTAGCTCTCTCACCACGTAACCCATGTACCACCGAATTCTGCAAGTAGAGATTAAAGATTTAGATCATCGGCTTTAAGAAAATAATAAAAGATGCAAGGAAAAAAGATGCGTCTGCTTACAATAATACCTCTCATCAAGGAGGAGGATAGTGATCCCCGTGAATTCAACTTGCTTCTTGATGTTCTTTGAGTCCCAGAAATGGAATAGATGACCAACAATGATCTGGGCAGAGCAACCAAGTCGGAGAGCGTTGAAGAACCCGTGAATCACAGAGTCCATTTTTCATTTGCTCAAAAGGTCCAGAGAAAACCTCGATATATAGGAGTCAGTAAAATCCGTTAGAGGAAGATGATTTGGAACGTCGAAAGAGATCATAATGATTGAGTTAAAGAAATGGGCGCTGGAAGAGGAAGAGCCCTCAAACGAAAGATCGCTAAAGGAAAGGCAACCCTAATCAGACGAACGCTGCAAAAACGGAGGCCGAGACCCAACTCACACCAGATACAAAATGTAACATAACCCATCTGAAAAACATAACGCAGAGCCCAACCCGACTTGGTGTAGTGATTTAAATCAAACCGAACATTCTTCAATCGGACCAAATCAACAAATCCTACCTATTTAACCAAGACAAACCCGCGGGACCCACATGCTTTTATGAAAATCTGACGTGGAGGCTGTAAAAGGAGAGAAAACCGTGCCATTATATATATGATTATTGATTAGAAAAAGTTAAAGCCATAGAGTAACCACAAAAGATTCACAAAACTTGCATTGAAACGATTTAAAAGGTTTAATGAGTGATATGGTCACAAAACCAATTTGGTCACACTTTATTCTACACTTCTACTTTATCCACTACAACCACGTCATATGATTTTCCCCTCATTAACAATACATGAAACATTTTTAATTTCTATTGTAAACCACTACAACCATACTCACGTCATATGATTTTTTCCTCATCAACAATACATGAAACATTTTTAATTTCTATTGTAAACCACTACAACTATACTAAACAAAACACTTCACTCCACCTCTTATAACATTTTTAAACTACAATTATTTGTCAAACATCTATGCGCTTGCGCTGGACAGATGCATGCATGTCCTACAAAGATATCACATGCATGTCTAAAGAAAACGTAGACAGATTTATTAAAGTTGATCAAAAAAATTTAAGGGGAGTCATGTCAGTTTCGGTGCATGTTAACTCTATGCACGCTCTCTAATCTCTACCACTTCACTATCTCTCTATTAAAGCCCTCACAACCAGTGAGTATTTACCAAGTGAGCGCGTCTGAGTCTGAGTCAAAAGTCCGATCCCGAGTCCAAGCGTGTGTGTGTGACCCGTACTAACGGATATCTATGGCTTATCTTCACCAGACTTGCTTTCTTCTCAATTTTGTGTGCATCGCTATTTGTGTGCATTGTGACAGAAACAGGTGATTTTCTGTTACATTTTATATCTGTGTTTACAAATAAAAATTGTAGGATGTTGGTTACGAGGAAGATATTTCAGGAAGGCAGATGCTAATCGAAGAGCAAGAACACAAAACAACTAATGGTGCTATTGGTCGATATAATCTCTACAAAGACACAAAATGAGAATTTCAACAAATATAAATTCACACCTCATTCTTATATCAATCTAATCAATATACGTTACATCCAATGTTCCAATCTTCGGCATTTGAATTAAGCCGAAAACAAATGTTAAAAACAACAAACAACAACATCGCATACACCAAACTATACTACCCGTAACAACATACCCAGCGGACAATACCCCGTAAACCAAAATACACAACGCATCACCAAAGTAACCATCCCCATCCCCGCGCTTGCGCGGGGCCTATGCCCCTAGTAAAGAAAATGGAAGGCTACTGCATGGTCCAGAGTTTATGAAACATTATTTATTCGACAGCAACAAAGGCTTCAAGTAACTGAAACTTGAGCTTTTTTTTTATTACAGAGACTTATGAGGACAAAGGTACAACAAACTCAACCACAATGGTATCATCGACATACTCACCAACCTTTTCCTTCACCAAGTCCTTGCCAGCCTCAGTTTCTCCCAAACCCTTCAGATACGCAACCGATGCAATCGAGAAACCCTTTGCATTAACCGGAGAAAAGGTTTCTCCCATTCCCACTGTGATCTGCTCAGCTCCTGGACACTTCTCCTTCATCACCTCCATGATCTCCTTCTTCGCCTCGTCCGAGAGGTTCTCCTTCACCTTGAGTAACGTGATCTTCGCTACCGATCCATGAGGTGGTGTTAGGTTTCCGGGGACTTGATCAGCGATATAATCAAAGGCCATGACGTCTTCCCAGACAGGCATCCACTCCTCGACGGCGCGAAGGTGAGCCGGATGTGCCACGTACGCGTTGAGATCTTCCTTGGACCTGTACCGGCTATGGAGGACGTGAGTGAAGCTTAGGGGAGATATGAGGCGGTGGATAGGACCGGCGAAGAGGTAAAGCGCCTGGTCGATGGTGGCGAGGTTCTTGAGGTCGTTGGCCATGGCTTCGATCTTGTCGGATTCTACATCGTCTTTGACCTTGAAAAGGACGATGTGCTCGATGATTTGAGTCATGACAGCGTTCTGAGGAGAAACGGACGTTAGAGACTTAGAGATATGACTAGATTAAAACGGAGATACATGTATAAATAGTTCCAACTGTATAAAAAAAAATATATTTAATATAACCGAAAAAGGGAAAAAAATATTGCAAATAATGAAAGGAATCGTACAAAGATTTCTGTCTAAATCCATTTTAGAAAACGATTTTTGAATTCCTTACACAAGATAATCATGTTTTGAAAAGTTTAATTTCATAGTTCTCTTAACAAGACAACCTAACAACAACAAAAAACCTCAAACTGTAAACATCACGATTTTTAAATGCTAAATAAGAACATTTTTATTTATACACCAACGCCTAAATTTCACAAGTCAGACTTTTACCACTACAAATTGGTATAAAGTAATCTAATCTATTAATTTAAAGTTCTACTTTTTATCTACTTAAAAATATTTTCATTTGAATTTGGATCTATTCACATCTCATTAGAAATAAATATTAAAAAAATATTATACTTGTTGCATTATTGAGTTTGGATATCTATTCACATCTCACTAGAAATAAATATTTATTTCTATTGAGATGTGAATAGATATCCAAACTCACTAGTGAAATAACTATAATATCTTTTTATAATCGGTTACACAATATATTTTATTTATGCATTATCTAATCTATTTGTTTAGAATATTATTTTGGATCTCAGTATTATATTTTAGTTTTCGACTAGAGATTATCTAAAACCAAAAAAAAAGAAAAGAACAATTCCTATACGTATGGTCTAACCATTTTTTTTCATGATGGGACTAAACCTATACTAACCAAAATCCTTTTATTAATCATTGTAAACAAGGTTTTAGTTCTTTAGATTTTACTTGTGGACATTCTCATGATCGAAACAAATTTATTTTCTTTTTTGAGAAAAAAATCTAAACAAACTTTAGTAACAATCTTTTAACTATTAGAACAGGAGTCAATTAACAATTCTGCGTTTGACAAGTGTTTTTATCATTTTTATTTACAAGTTATTAATTTTTCAGCATTGTATTAGTTACTCAGAGATGTTAACAACAAATAAACCGTTAAGCGGTTACATATCCACGATTCAGGTCATTTACCACTTTCATGATCTTCATCATTATTTTCTTGGTTCTTTTAATCATATATCTTCCTTAAACTAATCGCTAAAGAACCACTCCATATATAGCAAAACAAAACACGAGTCCGGAGACAATGACGCCAGAGGAACTGAAATTAAAAAAAAAAATGAAAACATTCGTTCTCCATGAAAAGACAAGAGTGAGTTCTTTTTAAAAAAATAGATGAAGAGCAAGTTATTTTGAACTTTATTTCATTTACAAGCGATAACTTATTCTTTCACTGCGTGCATGTTACCCCATAATAATCAAATTTCCAAAAGCTATCACCAATAATTAATTGATGATTCTGCATTGATCAGTATTTGCGGGATATTTTAAATTTTTGTACAGGTTACACAAATACTTAGGTGTTTGTACATATAGATGAAGTTATGATTGCATATCCCTAGCTCTGGACATGGACTTCAACGGCTGGACAAACATTTTTTTTTTTCATCTTAACAAATTATCAACTTAATTATTATTTTCTATGCAAATCGCTCTAAACTAAATTATCAGAAACAAATAATAGTTTAGTTAAATTATAATGTGCTTTAACGTTAACGAACGTAGCTTATATATCCATTATTTGAATCTACATATGCTCATTTAGTCATTTGTGTTTGTTTGTGGGGGAGATTGCAACCTAGGGTTCGTAAAAGGTTTAAACAGATTCGACATAAACGTACCATAAGCTTAATTTTTGATTAGACCGTTTAGCTTAGCAAGTATTAATATCTCTACTCCTAGTTTCCATTGGACTGTCTGTCAAAAACTTGAAAATTTGGTGTAATTAATTTAACATTTGCCCCCAAAAGAACAAAATAAAAAGTATATATATATATATATGTCTTAATTTATGATTTTAAAGATTTTAGTTTAAATACAATTAATTTTGGGACGACATTCTAATTAACAACAGAAAGACAGGAAGACAAAACAAAAAAGAATTGATGGACTAAAATCAAACCCGCATTCCAAGATGATTTGTTACTTTTATCTAATTGGGTTTTTGTTTGTACGAGTTTGATACAAATAGTTTACATGTACAGTACAGCAGAAATAGTTTGCATGCCTTTGATCTAGCCCTCCCTTGGAACTAGATCCCTAACCTGGAACGGGCTCGAGACGGTAGTTTTGTCCTTTTTAAAGATCTTTACGACAAATATATATCGGCCCTATGAACAGCTCAAATGTCATTATGTGTTCATTACATATATATTTGTTGCATGTATAAATTCCTCATATCAAAAATGGTTGAATACAAGACTAAAGATAGTAATGGATAAATGATGATTAAAGGGCTGTATGTCAAAAAAAGGGCTATATGTCGTTGGGTTCATCTTTGACTCTTTAGTTGTATAGTTTTATTTTATTACTAGAGACATGATAATATAGGGGCTAAATATTCTTGGTTCTTTTAATCATAAGTTTAAATCCATGCTCTTCTTATAAGAATAATAATAATATTAAGAAGATTAATGTTTGGAAGCATTTATATATGTGGGTTTATACCAGTTACAATATTTGATATCTTCATGGAAAAACTGATTATGGTTAAATTATAGCGTATATACTGTTCAAATTGTAAATGATGCATACAGACAAAATTTACTTTCAATGATTGAGGACGAAAGTAGACATGAAAAAATCGTTTTCGGAACAAGAAGATTTTTTGATATCCTTTTTTTTTAACATTATTTTTTGATATCTTAGATGCAGTGAAACGGTGAAACCACCTTAGGCAAAATATGTAATGATGGCTATCCATATTTATAATTTGCAAGTAAATTGATAGTCATAATGACGAATTATAATTTGGCTGAAAAAACGTGAATGCATTGCTAATTTTGTGAGAATTTGAACATGCATAACTGATGATGCGTGATGATACTAAATAAAAGAAAGAAGGGACATGTGCCTGTCTGTTGTTTTTCTTATATGAAAATATCTTCGGGCTAAGCCCCAGAATGTATATTCAAATTGAATTGTAATTTTTACAAAAAAAAAATTATAATTCAACTGTAATAAAATTTGTTGTCGAAAAAAATTATCTTGTTTGCTTTTTGGTCAGTGATAAATTTTCTATAAATAATTATATGCTTGACCAATTATGTCCAACCAAAATATCTTAAACCAAAATCATTTAAAGTACTTTGAAAAATGTTTTCATAATTATAAGATCCCCAATGCAACACTTCATAATATATAAACTAGAGCTGGACCCGTCCGACCGGACGGGTATTTATTTTTATTTTTTATATAAATAAATATAATTTAAATGTTTATCTGTTTATATTTTTAAATATTTACATATTTTTAAATTTTCATAAACACAACAGTCGAATATTTTATGTGCTGTAAAAATAGTATTTTGTGCTTGTTATTCAATTTTTGAAAAAAAATAATATTGACCTATTGATAGTTTGAGTAATATTTCTTGTAACATAAAATTGTTTGCCAAATGTAAAAAAAATTAAAATATTTTGATCAAATATGGATAATATGGTAAGATTTAGATACATTAGAAAAAAATATATTTGGTTATAAACATTAAACAATGATTTACAAATAATTCAAATATATTTAAATTTCAGTATTAATTTTTTGTTGAAAATAATTAATAGCAACCAAAATGGTTAAACATATACTTCAAAAATTCTTGAAAAATATATAATCTTAGGTGAGATTTAATTATATTAAAATAATATTGAGTTACAAATATTTTATCTTGTTCTATAAGTAGTTTCAAATATTTAAAATCTTAGAATATATAGATTTTATTATTCAAAATAATTAATGGTAAATAAATATTTTAGAAATGTTCAAAATATTGTTTAATGTCGAATTTTAACTTGAATTTCGTTCAAAATAATTAATTGTAACATTATCCAATTTTAATATTGTTAAAATAAATTTGAAATATGAATATTCCTAAAAATCAGCTAATTTATTTTGGGAAATATATTAAATACGAAATTAAGTTAAATTGATTTAGGAAACTGTTTAATAAATAGAAAAAGACAATAATTCCGTAAATATAAGTTCATTTAATGATTCATTTAATTACTTCAGTGGCATGTTATTGTAAATAAAAATGAAAATTAAGGGGTAATGTATATTTGTACTTCAATTTTAATAATAGAGATATATAATTTTAGAACTTTTACGAGACAGGTCGGTCCAAACTTTTCGGGCGCCTAAAGTAAATCAGAAAAATGATGTTCTTTTAGCTTAACTAAGATTTACCGTATTTTAAAGTCATAAGCAGTATGTATTATTAAAACTTAAGTTATTTTAAACAAAATAAATACAGAAAAAACAAAATTTGTTTGATGCTCATCTTATCTATGTTTTCCTTTCCTGTTTGCAGTTAACTTGGTTGATTTCTATTACTTTGTAGCAGCATTTTACACAAATCTAAAGAAACAGAAAGAAAAAAATATAGATAGAGCAAAACATATAATAAAATAAACTGACATCAACTTCAAAAATTTTATGATCTCAAAAAGTTTCAGAAAATGTTAAACCTCAATGATAGTTTTAATTTATTTTTTAAATTTCAAAAGTCTCTAACAAAATTACAAAAGAAAAAAAAAAGAAAAAAAAAAATCTTGCATGAAATTCTCATAGAACTATTCAGATATAGATCTAGTTACTATGAAACATTGGAATATGAGAAATTGATAATTATAATAATTGTTATTGTATCCTTTATTCAAATAGTTATTCTAGCAAACCAAATGGAAAAAAAAAAGAGAAAGTAAATCATTTTAATAAAAAAGCTTTTGATTTTTTTACTAAACAATTTATCTAGTAACATATTATTCTACATGTAATAAACGAAATTAGGTTTGTTGGAACACGAACCAACCCAAATCATCTGTATTTTAAGTTGAAACAATAAATTTTTAGTTGTTATTCAAGGAATAAATTTTCGAACCTACCAGCCATATCACTTAAGGGAAGCTTACGAACACTGGACTAACAGGAACATTTATGTATGTGGCGCCCTAAATAATTTAATCTTTGTGACGCCTAAAGCTCTAATTTAGTAAGTTTTAGTCCAGAGCCAGATCTAATAATATATAAATATATGTTTTTAGACAAGGACAAAGTATTAAGTAAATGTTTCTTAAAAATATATATAATTATATCTTAGTATGTCAATAGTTTTTAGATGACTTATTGTAAAATCTGGTGACGGAATCCAACTGCAGATTTTGGCACTCCAACAATGTGAAATCTCAGATTTCAGATCTTAAATCCAACGGTGTTCACTGGAAGAGGAAGCTTGCTTCCTGATCTTCTTTTTTTCTTTGGCTTCATGATCTTTTTTTTAATAATCCGATCTATTATGGTATTTATTGAAATGGGTCCACTTTAGCGGCGAGTGTTCATATTAGCCTACATTATCGGCTGAAGTATGTTGTATTCGGACGCTAAAGAAATCCAGATTTTAAATTTTACCTCCAGTAGCTAGTAGAATTCGAATCCGAATTCATATTAGAACCAAAATTTTCTCAAGACCATTAGACCATCCTCTCTTGGTTGATCTTCTTTCCTTAACCCTTTTATCTTTCAGCTTAAATATGTTGTTTGTTCTTGCTGATTTTGTGTGTAGCCTGGCCAGTCGTTCTCCTTTTGGTCGCGGAATGTATTTATAACGTCCCGACCCGCCCACAGCTAATGGGCCACCCACGCTCGCTTTCTCAACCTGTGGGTTCCATCCTGTTCCAGCGTATCGGTCCGTAAAATTTTTCAAGGCTCGGAATCATTGTTTACTAATCTTGCAATCACCACCCGACCTTTCCTAGTGCTTTGGCCTCACTCGCACGCTATCGCAAATCACTTCCCGATAGGTCACCCATCCTTCCACTACTCCAGCTCAAGCACGGTTAACTCTGGAGTTTTTTCAGGATGTGCTCCGGAAAAAGTAAGTCAACTTTGGTGATATAAGTAGCTAAATCAATTCTCTTAAGCCTTTTCACATATCACAACTCTGGATGTTACAATTCACCCCCTCTCAAAGAACGCAACGTCCTCGTTGCGCCCCACGACAGGTCTCAAGACGCCTCTCGAGTCAGAAATGAGATGGCTAACCAGCTCTGATACCACTTGTAACGCCCCGACCTGTCCACAACTAATGGGCCACCCACGCCCGCTCTCTCAGCCCGTGGGCCCCATCCTGTTCCAGCGGATTGGTTCGTAAATTTTCCAAGGCTCGAAATCATTGTTTACTGACCCTGCAATCATCACCAGACCTTTCCCAGTGCTTTGGCCTCACTCGCACGCTATCGCAAATCACTTCCCTATAGATCATCCATCCTTCCACTACTCCGGCTCAAACACGCTTAACTCAGGAGTTCTTTCAGGATGTGCCCTGGAAAAAGTAAGTCAACTTTGGTGATATAGATAGCCAAATCAATTCTCTTAATCCTTTTCACATATCACTGGAATGTTACATTATTGTTTTGATTTGCTCTTTACGGGTTGGGAAAAAAAGAAATTAAAATTTCTTTTTCATCGATGTTGTGCATTCTAAAACGTCCATTTTGTATGACGTATGAACGGATGAATAGTACACGGAGGAGTGTAAGGTTTCACAACTTCAATCATAGGATGCGTACGTCCTCATGTTATCATTATTGAAGTTTGAATCTGAAATAAATCGGAAAAGAAAAAATAAATGATGGGTAAATGAATTAATAAATTTACGTAAATTCTAACATAGCTGTTTGTTATAACTCGTCTTCTCTCCTATATATATAGAGATATAACCCTATACATTCGTTATAACTCGTAATTATTAATTTGTCCGGAAAGACGAAGTGGAAGAAAAAATATGATGAAGAAAGCCGCGCGAGGTTCCTTTCATTGGATTCCCTTCGAAGATGTTATCGTATGCTCCGACACTTTGTCCTACCTAAATTCAATTTTTATAATTAGTGCATAATTAATAAGGTTTTTCTATAATTTCCAATTTGATTCACACTGTAGTTTTCAACTTTTATAACCTTTGCAACCAACAACGGATTAGTTGAATCATTTTTATAACTTTGGATCATATCCAAAACTTGTGTATGCATATTATTCTACATCCACTATATTTTGCTGTAACAAACCTTTTCTTCTGTCGAACTTAACATGTTTGGTTTTTACAAACAAAGAAAACTTAACATATATGAACTCGGATCAAAAGTTTTAAATGTGAGCTATCCCTCTTATTAAAATGGTATCATTTCATGACTTTTATATACACCTAAATAGAAAGGAAACATATATACCAGAAGTACTTTTTAATCGATTTCTTTGATGAGCGAAACCAATGAATAACAGTAACCCAACTTGTAATTAGTTCAAACCAAAATACAAACAAAATTGCTAAGCCAACAAGCTGAAATGTTAGCAAGCATCATTCAATTATTGAATACATATTCAAACCTACCTAATTCACAATAACTAAATAAAAAGAGAAGGGCATTCGATTAATAATACCCTACCAACAAGTTCAAGCCTACCTAATTCAGTTATCCAAATACTAAAACAAAAACAAAAAAAAACAAAGAGGGGAAGAGAAAGACAAGCAAAAAGCAGCAAAACACCACACTACACTCTCTAGAATACCTTCAATTATTGTATTTGAATCAAACAAGAAGTTTGAGATTGATCATACCATGAGAACAGCCACAAAACCCTAATTAAAACTTAACTTATTTGTCGATTTGTTGACCATTACCAAGTGCCAAAACAAAGAAGAGCTCTACATCAGGAGGAGAAAAGAAAGTGATTTGTCTCCTCCTCAAAGCAGAGTGTTGGGCAACCCTTTGCTTTTTTGGCGCCGGAGGACATGTTAGCATCTCCGGTATTCTTGACTTCTTAGACTTAGGAGTACAGCATCCATGGGATGAAATCGGCGACGTTGACGTAGCGGTTAAAGATAATGAAGTAGATGATAACGTTGAAGTGACGTCACTATTGATACTACATGGAGAAGATGGGTTCTTGTTTGATTTTCTTCTTAGAGTTCTTCTTCGTACTGGTTTCTTTCCTTTTGACGCCATATTAAACCAAACAAAGAGAGAAGAGAAGAGAGGGCGAAGAGAAAATGTGCGACTCAGTTTATGTATAAACCTTAGTAGAAGTTTTACATTAAAGCTCTTAAATTTTGACTGGAAAAAGTTTCTATCTGGAGAAAAGAAAAAGCCAAGAAAGAAAAAGGGAAGGAAAAGAAGAAGAGATTGCTTAGTAGTTGGAAAACTAAAGAAAAAGGATTTATTTATGGTAGAGGATCAATGCATGGAAGTCACTGGTGTAGTGTGAAATGGGTACGCTTTATTTTACTTAAATATATTCATAAAACTATAATTGTAAATAATACTAGTAGTGTTTTAGAATGATCTCATCGGTTAAATGGACCCTTTATCAAAACTTATAGCTTATCATAACATTTTACATGTTTTTAATTCTTTAATTTAGCATGTTAGTATGTATAATAAGGTATAAGAAGATTTATTCGAAAAAAAAAAGAAATACAAGAAGATTACGGTTCATAACACTGATCGGTACAGAAAAGAAAAAAAAATCTGCATACACTATGTCATCATATGAATGGGTGTACTAGTGAAAAATAACTAATTGTGATATTTGAAATTAAAGGTATTGTTTTAGGCTGTCCTATAATAAGGCAAAAGATTTAAACAAATAGAATCAAGGTGGCTATATCGAAAAAGAAAAGCCTTTTCCAGAAAAAGAGGGTATCTTAGTACCGAAGAAATTGTTTAATTGTGTTGATTTTCCAAATGCATGTCAAGGTCGCGGTTAAAGATAACACACAATAATTCATTCCCTTCTATTTTTTTCTTCTAAACAAAATCTTATTTTTAAGTACATGTATATTCAAACGCATGTGAAAACTTTAATTCAACGTAACTGTACCAAACAAACGTTAATTCAACCTTACTCATACATAGAGATTCTATCAGACTATCACATGCATATGAGCATATCTATTTACAATAATTAATTCAATTACACACAGTCTACAGATTAAAACATTCGAACAAAAATGTACTATTCCCTCCGTTTTTAATATAAGTCATTTTAAAGAATTTTTTTTTGTTTCAGATTATAAGACGTTTTTGATTTTTTATGTAAAATATATTAACATTAGTGCGGTATGACCAATAATAATATATTTTTTATTTTTGTATTAGTTGAATTGTGGTTAGATAAATAGTTAATAATGTTTTGTTAGAAAATCTAAAAATTAATAATTTTCTAAATCCATGTGTATAGTTTTAAAACGATTTACAATAAAAAAACGGAGGTAATATTATTTAACTGAATACAAGACAAGAGTCTACATTTGATGATTGAGATATTTATTTGTGTTATATAGCACTATCTCTGGAGGTATTAGGTGGTACATACAATTCAGCTTATTTATAAAATTAGCCTCATGAACTGCAGAGCACATGCAGAATAAACAAACAAAGTAACTAAAACTGAATCAAAACTTCGACGTGATATAAAAACAATTCACGTGGGATGGCATTTTAATCCAATGTATTTTATATACAAGCATGGGGTTTCTACACAGTGTACACACCAACTAACACTATTCTTTTTCATTTATTTTAACCAACTAACCCATCTTTGGTTCAGTTGGGATTCTCTTTGCAATTTCTTAAAAAAAATCTATATATCAGTTAAACAATTTATAAAATAGCGGGTAACAATTCGATTTCTATTTTCTTAAATATACGGGAGACCTTTAATTTCAAAAAAAAATATATATATACGGGAGACCTCAGAGATTTATAGATATATAGAAGAAATGCTATATTTCCTAAATAAAGTATACAGTGATCGAGGGTGGATCAATACTATGGGATCCTTTTTTTTCCGATCAAAACAAAACATAGGATTCACTGTGCGCAAACGCGAATTAGATTCATAAAGGCCGTATAGTCTGTTTTTGTTTCTTCTTCTTAGCTTAAACTAATTTAATTTTTAGTAATTAGTTATATATTCTTTACCAATTCGTTTATGATCTAAACTCGTTTTCTTTAAGTTATAAAAGAATGAGAGCTTAAAAGATTGTTATATAAATGAACTAGTGGTTGGCCCGTCCTACGGGCGGATGAGTTTACGATAAAACTATAACATAATTGATTTACACATTTAAACCGAGAGTATCATAATAAATTTGAACTTTGAGGATTCAATTAAAACTAAAAAAGCCCAATATCTATCAATATGTTTGGAGATTCGGTGAATGTCTAAAGATAAGCTTAGGTTTTGGTATTCAAAAGAAAACAAAACGAAGACTGTAAGAAGAATGTTCTTGTAGGTTGATCCATGGATAATGAATGAGAGATTGATAAGAAGATGAAGTATAGATTGCATGGAGATTGTTTTCGGTGGTCGAGCAACGAAAATTTGATTACGACGATGATTTTTGTTTTCGATGCCTTTAACTCTCATGGTGGTCTTGAGCTGTCTCGCCAGCCGTTCGTTTTCTGGGCTTCTTCTAAACCTGGATCACTGAGCCTCATTTATATTAGTTTTGTTATGAGTCTCATCTTACTTTACAGTATTTATGCTAGCATAAAAACAACATGTAGTTACAGTATTTATATTAGGCATAAAGATAATATGTAATTTTTAAGTTAGATAGATAGAAAAGCAACATTAGATGTTAAATTTAAATACTGGACATGTGTCGCAACCTCCCTTAGGTGGTAGAAGAATAGAGAGAAGTATTTAGATATTTGTTGATTATAATATTGATAATTGTAGTATTAAAAAGTTGTATTTTATATTTTTTCAATTATTAGAACATTATTCTTTTAAGATGTTTTTTGCATTCTTCCCATATTTTCATATTGAGCCCTCATAATCTATATATTTCACTTACCTTTCCGGTATGATGTGCTTCTCACCATCATCGGAAAAGACTCACCTCCATGCTCTTTTTCTACATCACATTTTTTTCTGTAAGATTATCTGATATTTGATATAAATCAGGTTTATAAGTTACCAGTTGTCTGATTATTTTTCATGGTATTGTAGGCTATTCTAATCAATATTAACTGTGTGTTTGTTCTTCCACAGATTTTCTGGTATTTGTTATAGATTAGATTTATTAGTTTCATGTTGTGTGGTTGTTTCTCACAACGTTATAGGTTGTTCCGGTCAATATTGGCTGCTTTTTTTTTCTTACTAAGATTTTTTTTGGTGTTTGAAGTGCATCTATTTGGGTTGGGTCAGAGTTTAGTTGTCTTTAATGTTGCCTTCTTTTTCGTTAGCTTACCATCGATAATCCCTACTCAGTTTGGTTTTCAAGATCTGGTTTTTGATCATATGCCTTCTATGTTCTCTTTCATAGTTTGAAGATGGATCCACGGGTTGCTGATTTCGTTTCGTATACCCTTTCATGTATGTTCTATCATCTTGTTACAGTTTTCATCACTGTTCATGTCTTTAGTGACCCTCTATTTCGCTAAATTTGCGATTCCATGTTTAGATAGTGTTTTCTTCCGTGTATGCTCTGTAGATTTATAATGTTGTTTTTGGTCTCAAGTTTGGGCTCTGGTTTCTCAGTGGTTAACTTTCATTCTTCCTCCTAGAAGTTATATGTCTTTTTCCCATGATTTTTTTAGTATATGTGTGTGAAGTTAGTTTCTAATAATTTCGGTCATTTCTATCTAGAGTTTTGTGGTTCCTCGCTGATGGATGTGCTTATGGTGTGCTGAGTATTTTTCTTCTTGGTTGGTGGCAATTTTTGCCTTCTGTTGAATATTCTTATTCTAACACGCTTTCTTGGTTCTTTGTGTTAGTCTTTGATCACGTTTCTTTCTATTCGAGAAATGTTTTGTCTCAGAGTTTTTCCTTTTACTTTTTATTGACATCTCTTTGTTATGGCTAAAATATTCTATGATAAAGTGAGCTAAGTCAGTTTTTGGTCTTGTTTCAGCCCTAAACCTTTACTTAGTTAGTGTATCTTTTACATTTTGCTTTTTTTTCTATAATTGTAGAGATCTTATGTTTGATTATGAACCGTGCTATTTTTCTTAATTTGGTCAATATTAAAATAAATATATTATTTGTAAATGAAATAATAGAAAATAATAAAAACTAATAAATAGTGAAAGTTTATGTTTTTTTTAGCCTCCGGTTTTGTGCTAGGTGTTAGGTGTTTCCCTTCTACTATGTTTTATGTCAATTTTATGTTTCTGGTTTGGTTCTCTGAACCAGACGAACATAGATCATAGTTTAACATAGATCATAATTTAGTTTTATTGTTGTAAAAATATGTTAATTTTTAGCTGTGAATAAATTAAAAACTAAAACTATATTTATACTATTTTATTTATTTTTATTCATACTATATTTTTTAATCAGTAAAATGGATTATCAAACTTTAAAAAATGATGGTTAGTATGAAAAAGATTTGATAGTGCACGATTAGAAATTGTTGAACCAAATTGTAATAATCTAAAAAATATGATTAAAATGTACAAAGATAGAAAAATTGGACACATGTCAACAAACCCCCCTTCCACATATCCTAAGAAGAGAGAAAAGTCTATTTTATATATATATATATAGATGTCAAACTTTCTCCCAAGTTAGACATTTAATGCTTGTGTTTTTGTTTAATTTGGTCAAAGAAAACCACGTCGCTTTGGTCTATTGACAGAAGAATAATTTGTCTTAGGTTTGAGTAGTGTTGGCCGCTTAATCACATTCTAAAAGGATTTAATCATCCATTCAAATCTGAATGCAAAGTCTCATAGGTTTGGTTTTTGGACGTAAGAAGTCTTTGGAATTCTCATAATTATGAAAAAAACTTTGGTCAAAGATCAACACTAATGGTTTGATTCTCTAAAATATTTTTGTTTAACTAAACTTTCTCTTCCTTATTTATCGGGATGGGCAAAAAACTCAAACCGAACCAAACCGAACTAACTGAAGTTAAACCAAAAAACCAAACCGTTCTCTTTACATAACCCAATTGGTTCATGTTTACTCAATCTGAATGGTTTGGTTTGATTTGGGTTTAAATCGAACCAAACCGAACCAAACCGAGAATTCAATATATATATATTAACATATTGTAGATTTTAGTTTTCAAAATTCCATATATTTTTAAAAATTCCATTTTTTCTTAACTTTCATTTTTTTGAACACTTTCTTAACTTTCATATTTTTTTTAAAATTCCTAATATCATTCAAATAATATTATTACATATATTCTCTAATCCTAATACCTAAATAAGTTTGGTATTTTTAGTTTTTAGATACATTGTTTTTGACTTTTAGCAATGAATTTTTTAGCTAACAAAGTTTATACTTCCACTCTCCTTTCATACGCTGATTATTTTAATTAAATTGATGCTATCATATTTTATAACCAAACTAAATCAAAACCACCGAACTAAACCGAACCAAACTAAACCCAAACCGAACCCAAACCAAAGTTACTTTGGTTTTAATTGGGTTGAGTTTTATAAAATCCAAATTAACCAAACCAAACCGAATCTGAAACTAAACCAAAATGCCCACCCCTACTTATATTTACGATCCCGATAATTAGCCAATCTTGTCTTGTTTAAAACATATATTATTTGATAGCTAAATTTATATGAAGCGTTTTGAAGTGTTCATTGACCAATTAGTTAAAAATTCAGCTTATTCATTATAACCTTCACGGTTATTACAAGTGTTTCGAACTTGAAAAAAGCAAAAATTAAATCTCTCATGATCAATATTTTTGAAATTAAGAATACTTCAGAAGCGGGTTGTTAGGTTCATTTTATGTAGGTTCTTCGTGATGAAACCCTATTTATGGTCGTCTAAATCTATAATAGAAGTCTTGAATAATTTTTCTTGTTCTAAGGTTTACGCCCCTTTTTATAGTTTGTCCTTAGTCAAGAATTAGGTTGAATCATTTCATATCCTGTAATATGGAAAGATCTTCATTTAGTAGAAGTTTTCCATTTTATTCGGGGCCAGGAAGAAAACCCGGACCAAGAGCTAGAGATCGTCTGGCCAAAAGAAGAAGACTAGTGTCTTGCTCTTAAGAAGAATGAATAACTTTATGGATTTATTTTCTCCGGCAGTTTGCCACTTATCTTTGGATTTTTCATAGGTGAAATCAAAAAATAATAACTGCACTTTGATGGAGCATAATCATAGCTTCTTAGCAGGTCCATTTATAGTAAGAGCAGGAGGTCTCTTCTTGAGGGTCTTTTCGTTTCTTTTTCATGTCCGCTTAGAAATCTGGAATTATATGTCTTTTTGCGAGAAGTCAAAGGAAATCGTTGTCCCGTAGATGGTTTAGGCTCGGAGCCATATGAGATCTCTTGATCTTGAGGGATCTTGATCCTTGATTGTTGTTATAATGATTAGTAGAGCATGCCACGTACCTCCATGTAGCATCTTCATCTTGAACATGGTAACACTTAGAAATCTCCATCGGTGTCTTATGTAGACCGTTTGAAGATCTTGTGACTCGTACTAGCAACTTTCCACACAAATATTTGAGTGTTAATTAGTCATCTTTAACGTCAACCTAGCATCCATTTATTGTTGTTTGTCCGAGACAGTATGTTATGCTTTAGGTCGGGTATATAATATATATCTTTGAGTGCTTTTGTTATTTTCAGTCTTGCACACGAATGTAATTATATCCTTTCCTACAATACCAACACATAAACCATTACCAAATTTTACCTTTGTATTTTGATCTAAACCCGATAAGAAATCCTTGTTCCCAGTCATGTCATTTTAGCTCCACTTTCCAAATACCAGCACTTGTTTTTCCTTTGTTATATCAAGAGCCTTTGGAACAACTTTGTTTTCATTCAATAATACCACTTTATGGACACAAAGTGTGTTGGCCTCTTGTGTATCAGTTAGTTTTGTTTCTTGATTCCTTATTGGCCTCTTGGGACAAAGAGATATGAAGTGGCCTGTCTTCCCATATCTTAAACATATCACCTTTTATTGATCTTTCTTTGAGTTTTAATTCTTATATTCGGTGTCTTCGCCTTGGTGTTGATTATTAAGTCTTACTCGGCCACTACCTCTTCCATTATGTCTTCTACATCTTCCACGAAAACCTCCATAGTTCATATGACTATTTTGGTCGTTATTAGAAAACAAAAGTTTCCCTTAGCCTTCTTTATGCATTTCTTCCCCTACATGTTCTTCATACACCTCTAGCATCCTAACTATGTCAATTAAACCTGTAGATTTTAGGGTTAGTACATGCATTTACTTGTGTTTAGGAAGACCCATCAAGAACATTTTCACCATCTTGGATTCTTCAATTTTTTCTCTTAACAATGCTGCTTTATATGATATGTCAAATATCTTTCACGCAAAGTCATCAACCAAATCATTATCATTTATCTTCAACCTTTCAATCTCCGTCATCAATGTCTAAAGTCTCGCTTCTTTTACACTATCAGCTCTAACATCTCTAAAGTGTCATGACTTAATGGCCTCTCATATATCTTTCAAGGCGGTTTGTTCTTCTAATTGAAGAATCCAGTTTTCAAAAACAGATGGGAATAGAAGTGATGAATTTGCCACATCATTCTTCTTTTGATCATCAAAACCATTTTCAATTGTCTCTTAAACTTCATGAACTCTCTATAGAACTTTCATCCTCACCAACCAAACTGTATAGTTTGTCAATGTCGGTGTAGCTCTAGTCACGTCTCTCGGTTACATGAACCTCCTCCATCCCCTAGATCGAATCTTACCCTCAAGCTTTAATACCAATTCAAATCAGTAACCACAAAGATTGTAAGAAAAATCTTTTTTATTGGTTTAGAAACTTTTGAAAACTAAAGCTTTCAATGGGTTCTTTTATGGAACAACAATACTATATAGAACTCATGTTTATATATAATCTATTTACTTATTCTCTATGGAATATGATAACACAAACTTATCTAAACTATCTATTTTTATCTAGATTTTTTTATTTGTATATTTATCTTTAATCTATTAAACAATTTTCTAATAAAATAACCTGCTTCACAAATTATAGAATTATCAGTTTTTCCTTCTGAAATAGATTTGTATGTGCAGTTTCAAGAAAAAAAAGAAGTAGATTTGTATGTGTTTCTTGCGGTTTTCAAGCTCCAGAGGTTCATTGATTCAGTCTTCTGTTTACTATTATACTCCCTCTGTTTTTGAATAAGTGTTATTCCGACACTTTTCACATATATTAAAAAAGTTGTTGAAAATATATACAAATTATTATTAATTACACTTCTTTGACCAATATTATTTGAGATAAATAAAATTATTTATAATATCAATGCAGTTTGTAATTAATTTTCAGCAGAAAATAAATATAATTTGCATTGAAATTATAAAGTGACATTTTTGTGTAACAAAAAAACAGATAGAATGACACTTATTATAAAACAGAAGGAGTATTAGATTCGTGGTTTGTAGAACAGCTGCTACTCTACTAGCAATTTCAAAATGAAATTTAGAAAAAAAAATCTTTAATTGTATTCATCTTTTTACATTATAATGAAGTAAAAAACAAGATTTATCCAAAAATAAAATAATAATTGATTTTTCACTACATTTTATTTGAAAATAAAATGGGATTATTGTTTTATTATCTGTTCATTACTTAATTTTTGTTTGAAAATAAAATAAGACTACAATAATACCCATTTCCATTACAAAACAACTCTATTTCATATAAAATAAAACAATAGAACAAAGAAGATCTTAGTTCGTTTTCCTTTTCCGCTCCCAAACATTTATATGAGTTTAAAAAAAAAAGCTGATATAAAAGTTATCATTTTACCCTAAAACACATAAAATTTTGAAAATTATAAATACGAATATGGATACATCATTAATGTATACAAGAGTATTACTAACTCGCGTAGAATTATTTGCATCTAACAGATTCATATTCTTTGTATTTAAGACCTATATATAAAAAGATTCTTTGTATTTTATTCAATTACAATCTCATTATTAATAAGATTTAAGAGCAATTAAAACATGCACTTCCCTTTAATTATCTCCTGAGAAAAGACCAAGGTCCTGTCGCTGTCCCAATCCTGTAACAGTTCCAATCACATTCTGTTAAAAAAAATACTGCATCAAAGTTTTACGTTTTTTTTTTACTAAAACGGAGAGATTCGTAGATTCTTTTTTTTTTTTGATCAACTCGATTCTTACCGCCAGAATCCAACAGCTGCTCTAAGACTCATGTAAATGGTTAGACCAAACCAAAGACCAATAAACCCATGAGTCGACGACAGTAAGACCAAACACAAAACGCTAACTATAGCCACCATAACTAATGAAGCTGCTGCATAACCAAAATCAGATGCTCCAAAGTTGACTCCATCGAATACAAACGCTAAGGCATTGATTGGTTGTGTCCCTGCCACAAACTTTAGGAAACAAGAACCGGTTTAAGACACAATCTTGGTTTGGTTAGTGGTTTTACGGGGAAGCTAAAATTAGTTACCGGAAGTCCTATGCTAATGAGGTGTAAGACTTTATCGTCTTTAGTAAATAGTCTAGCTCCGAAATGCAATCCTGCTCCAAGTACAACCGCGAGTAGAAACCCAAGAACCAACCCCAACTGTCACACGATTTAAGTCCTTAGCTTTTGGTTTACTCTAAACCGAATTTTTAAATGCTTAGTTCATATAAGAATGTAAACCTGTAATACACGTGAGGCAGTAGCTGCAGCTCTCTTGTAGTCCTTTTTGGCAAACGCACTCGCTAGTATTGCCTTTTAAAAAGACTCATTTGTTAAATGTAGAACCGCTTTAATAGAATGAGATAGAGAGAGAGAGAGCTCAGTGGTTAAACCTGGCCAGCTACGGCGAACCCATCTGCAAGAAGTGAAGTTGCTAACCAAACCTGCAAGCAAACTTGGAACGCTGCCATGGAATTTGATCCTTCTCGTGCAGCTAGTGACGCGGAAAGAGTTACACAGAATGTCACAGCAACTACTCTCATCAGTAGAAGAAAACCTAAGAGAAGAAGAACAACACAAGAAAACAATAGTTAAAACGATATTATTTTATCAGAGATCCCCCAGTGAAAGACACTCTGAAAGTTTGGAAATACCATTTTTCATGAATCTACAGAACTGAAGATGTTTGGTACTCATGTTAAAGATATCGACTTGACCCATCAGTTTCCACAAGAGTATTCCACACATAAGGTATCTGAAGATGAACATATAAACCGTTAGTTATAGGCCAAAATTTGATTTAAACATATAATTTATTAGAGCAGAGGTAGTTTTTTTTAAAGAGAAAAAAACTTAAGATGTGAAACTAAACTCACTGGGATATAACATGAGCAGTGGCTGCTCCAGTAACGCCTAGACGAAAAAAAAATATGAGAATCGGGTCGAGTATTATATTTGTGGCATCTCCAATCACTGTGGAAGAGATTAAAAGTTGATCATCAGCTTTATTGATTATTCTGTTTCAAGAACTTTGATCATACTAGAAGATAGTGCAGATTACCAGTTGCGTATAATGGAGTTGTTGTGTCTTTAAATCCACGGAAAACACCTTGTGTGGCAAGCGAGAGAAGAACAGCAGGTGCACCAAGTGATCTTAGAGATAAATATCTCTGAGCAGGACCCAACATTGGAGAATCCTGTAAGAGTTTGAATAATGTTTTAATAGAATTTCAGTCACATGGTACTTATGCATATTGAGCCAGAAAGATAGATGATTTACGTGTTTAACTCCCATGAAACTCAAGAGAGGTTTTGCTGCGGATATAAGAAACACAGCTTGAAGAAGGCCAAGAATAGCTCCAATGATTAAAGCAGATGAAGCTGATGGTATGTTTCTTTTCTTGACTGGAGGTTTACTAACACTAAAGATACTGCTACCGTTTTTAGATTCATCTGGTGTATAAACTGAAGGAAAGATCAAACAAACTAGTAATTAGTACTTCAAGAAACCAAATACTCAATGTTAAAATATATATAAATATACCTTTATTGTTTTCAGGAATCAGCTCTTGAGTTTCCTCCTTTGTGTTTTTAATACCAGTTTCAATACATTCTTTATGATCTTGGTTTGCGTTTTCCTCAGAACTACAAGCATCTTCCTCTGCTACAAAGGAAGTTGTGATGCTAACGAGTGGGAAGATAGCGATTCTTGACACTTGGTTAAACAAAGCAATTGAAACTCCAACTGCAGCAAGTTCTACAGGACCTGTAAATCATCACCAAAACAAGAAACCGAAGACTAAACCAAATGATTTTCATTCTTGAAACAAAAAAAAAAGAAAATATTCGAGACTTGTTTTTTTCTTGTGTTGTTGTTGTTCATACCAATTTGGCCTATGAAGGCTGTGTCCACAAGAGATGCAATAGGATCAGCTGTTAAGGCAAGTGCTGCAGGTAAAGCTATTCTTGCTATCTCCAAACCGAGCTCATCAAACTTAAAAACTGATCTGATACAGCAGAGAAGTCCAGTTTCAAGTTTATTCTTGATCAAATAAAAGAAAACAGAAATTTTGCCCAAAAAATGGTTTACCTGAAATCACTTAGGAAGATGCAAAGAGGGTTTCTTGGAAAATCACTAGGAGTTTCTTTGGTGTAGCCATCTTCAGACATCATTAAGAGATGTTACTAAAGTTTTTTGAGTGTTTTTGAGCTTCACAAGTACATGAAAGAATGTGTGTTTGTGTCTACAGAATCTAGCAAAGTAAATGATTCTCGGTTAGTTAGGTGACTTTTCATCATATGCCCCACCGAAAAAAAGACAATTTAATTATTTATGTTCAGGAAAATAGGTGTTTCAAGTCTAACCACACATTTCATTTTACCTTTAGACCACAAACTCCCAATTGATTGTTGATTCTTGGCTTGTGTCCAAACTCTAGAGGATTCCAGAAAATCAAACTTCTGTTCCAAGAACAAATTAGCTTTGATGAAAGACTAAAACATTTTTCTCTCTTTTCACAGAAAAATGTAAAATTACGTAATAATCATAGAAATTAAAAAATATTAAAGTAAAGATAATAAACAAGAAATTTGGGTTACAACAAAATTTCTTTTCTTTTTCTGACAAAATATTAATGGATTAAATCAGTACTACACTGAAAAAAATACCAACAACAGGCGTGTTACTGGAGGTCTCCTCAATGATACAAGACTATTCACAACAAAATTTATATCTCTTGAAAGTTTGGTTTACGTCAATTACCAAGGAAAAGTTCGACAGAGTTGGTCTCAAGTGACAGAAAACTACCCACCAAAATTATGAAACTTGTATGTTTTTTTCTGATAAGAAAAACATTTAGAAAATTAACTTTAATCCAAAATGTGTAAGAACTAAACATGTGATTATGAATGAAGAAAGAGAGAAACGTAACCTAAGAAGAACGCACCTTTTGTATGAAACAGGAGAGGTCAACAATGTCTTTTTCTTCTTTTAAGTTTTTCTTTTTGGTGTAATTCTTTTTAAGTTTTTACGAAACAATCTCAGCACATCATCTTTTTATGTTCTCTAGCAGTAGACAATCTCAACACTAGACTTTGAACAAAAAGTAGGTTGATTGTTCCGTGGACAAAGGGCCTCCAAATAGATTACAGTGAATATGAACCAGATGAAGAAAATGTATCTCAATCAAGGACTTGGAAAGATGACAAAGAACAAAATAACTAAGAAGTTGGGCAAAACAAAACAAAAGAGGAATTTGGAAAATAAATGGTTGAGAGAAGCCGATGGGTCTAGATGGAAGGTCGAACGTGTTTTAAGGTTATACATTGGAGAAGAAATTCACATTTTTTTAAAAGGCCCTTTCTCAAAAGGAAAGGCTCGCTTTTTTCTTAAAGTTTTCCCAATTTTTTTTAATGGGGAAATTAGCCTTGGGAAAATATATATCACTTAAAATTTGTAAGGATTTTCAACAACTTTCAAATAAATGACTTTAATAAAATATATACTATACCATGCGCAAATGGTTTGCAATTTCTTTAAAAATTCCATCATTTTATTCTATTGTTAAGCATACAATGAATTTAAATATATATACAAAATAATATACTTTTAGCATAAAGACAAATATTTATGAATAACATATGTTGTGTATACCTTCCCAGGTTATGTACTAAGATGTTTGAGTTTAGAAAAATATAATATGTATTAGCTTGATAGTGCTTGATCAGAAGTGACCTTTCCCATATGTACCTCTATACAGGCACTATGTCACGGGTTTACTTAGCTTGATTGTGTGTATAACTTACGGTAGATTTTTTTTTTTTTTGAAAAAAACTTACGGTAGATTTGTTTCCTGGAAAATATGATGTTTGGGCTAAAAATCTAAATTAAAGAATAAAATAGGAAAATAAAACTAACATGGGATATGATATGTATTCGGATCATATTTTTCTCCAAATAATTAAATTTGTTTAAAAAAGGAATTTAGGTTTTCCTATTTAGAATAGTCAGCGAATATAGTAAACGCTCGTAGACTGAGAAGTAAACTTACGCTTTGACATGTCTACAATACCAAACATGATCAAGAAAACTTATAGGAAGCTGGTAACCACATCGGGAACAATAGGAATGGATAGGAAATGAATGAATAGAAATAAATTTATGGGAATGATGAGGAATAGTCATTCCATATCAAATTTAGTGAGGAACAAATTTGTTCTTTAATTCTCTACAATAAAAGGAATGAAAAGGAATAAAAAATAATGACTATTCTTTATAAATGGTAAAATTTATTAGGAATATCAAGGAATGCATTATTTCCTTTCATTCTTTGGTCACCATTCTGAGACGCTTCAGGTATAGTGGACAACATGATTAAAAAGACTGATTCTCAGGAAGATAAATGTCGTTTAGTTCTTTCTTTTTGACATCAAAGTCCTTCTAAATTCATTTTTACTGTGCCTTTACTTTGAGTTTTTATCATAATTTTTATTAAAAACTTAAAAATCGCTAATAGGAATATAATTTGTTTTCATTTGTTTCCTTCTAATTTTCCTTTCACTTCGGCATATACCCTTTACCTCATTCTTTAGCTTATCTCAGATATTTGCTCAAAAAGTCATTTAAAAATATTAACCATTACAATCTATGTTATAATAATATCATGTATGGACACAGTTGTAAATCAATCGGTATGTTTTCAACTAATAAAAGTGTTAACATTCTGTATATGGTACATGGCCGAGTCAATGCTGTAAAGACTCTAGGTCAAACAATATATATGTACACCTTTTATTGCAAAAAGAATATAATTAGACCCTATAATTGTAATTTTTAATATTTTCAATATTATTATAGTTACTGTTATCTAAATTAAATGATATGCTTATTTTTATTATAGGTTTTAATTACAAATGTTACTCATATTTTAGAATACTATAAATTTAAATATAATACAGCATATGTTAATAAAATTAACAAACATTAATTAAACTAGAGTGGGCTCTGAGGTGGCCATGTATGTGTGTATGCGTGTTAAAAAGATTAAATATATTTATAAGCAAAATCTTCCCTCTATCTTAATATATAAATGGAGTTTAAGGTTTTTACGCATGGATTAAGAAAACACACATTTTTATGTAATTTATTTTCGTAACATAAAAATTTCATTAAATGAAACTAGTTTAACCAATAGAAAAAATACACAATATTTTATAATTGGTCACAAAAATCAAATGGTATTAAATTTTATCTAGATTAGTAAGAAAATCAATTATTTTAAGACAAAAAAAATTCTTTAAACTCTACTTAAAGTGAGACGAAAAGAGTATTTGACAACAAATAAACTGAGATAATACATCGTCCTCGAAACCCTTTTTAATATCAACAAACTGTTCATAATGACTCCTTAAAGCTTTAAGTGATATTATTCTTACCAAGATTCTGATTTTTTTTCCACAAATTTCTCACCGAGAAACCTAGGTGATATATTGGTATGCGAGTTGAACAGCTTCACAAGATTATGGACTTTAGGTGCTCTGAATCTGAGTAAGCACAGCCTATTGCAGAAGTAACAGTAACAAAGATTCAGAATGTTTACAATGCCAAAGAATAAATCTCTGGGAAAGACATATATACAAGTTAATTCTTAAAAACATCATAGACAGTAATAGGAAATGATCTAGTCGAAGTAGTTAAATCCTTTTTTTTGGAAACGGATTTCTTTCTAAGGGTTTGAACTTTGAACTTGATGATTCTAGTTCTCATACCAAAGAAGGATAACGTAATCAAGATGAAAGCCGATGTGCTTTCTTTTCGGCTTGTTTCGAATTTGTCTCCTTTATTTGGATTCCTAGAGTTAAGAATAGCTTAGCCGATGGGCTAGCTAGGGAAGCTTTGTTTGTAGTCGAACCCCTGGTTGTTGTGGATGCTTTTAATGCTCCCAACTAACCTCTCTTGATGAATTATGTGTTTAAAAAAAAATCAAGATGAACAACATTCTACCAATATCCCTTTGCAGTGTGTTGTATAAATTAATATCCAAGAATGTAGCTAAAATGCTCAAAAAAATTCTTCCAAAATTCATTTCACAAAACAGACCAACTTTTGTGAAAGCGCATTTTTTTACGGAGAACGTGCTGCTAGTAGTTGTTATAGATTATCATAATGAGTCAATGTCTCCTCCAGAAGCTATGAAATAGACATCTCAAAGGTTTTTGATACCGTTCAAGTAGTTTTCTGCTGAACATCCTTTATACCCTAAACTTTCCGCACATGTTTCATACGTTGGATTCATCGTTGTATACCCACAACCTCCTTCTTTGTCCAAGTGAATGGCGAGCTAGCATGGTTTTTCAGAAGTAAGAGGACTACGTTAGGGGTGCAGGGTGCTCCTTATGTCTTTATTTATTCGTCATTTTTCATGAATGTGTTATTGAAGCTGATTGATAAAGCGGCTGTGTAGAGAAGAATTGGCTAGGGCACCTAAAGTGCAAACAGATTCAGCTAAGGCACCTTTGTTTTGCCGACGATCTAATTATTTTTGTGGATGGAAAGAAAAGCTCAGTGGAAGGGGTAATTGATATTTCAACACACTTTCAGAAATATCTTGTCTCTATATAAGTATAAAGAAAACAAAATTTTACCTGGATCGGTCAAAGAAGCCAATCAAGTCAGCGACCTCAAGTTGATACGAAGAATCATGTCCTCTCAAGAAATCATGTAAGTAAAATGGATTACACAAACCCATTTAAAGAAACAACCTCTAGACTATTGAAAATGCAAACACTTGGATGTAAAGAAAGATACTCAAATAAAGAGACAGTGCTGGAGAGCTTTATAGAATAAAAGTTATAGCGGCCGATACACTTCGTTTTGGTATGACAACTGGTGTAGTAAAGGAAAACTCATTATCACATGGATTATGGGGTTCATAAACATGGGAATATCAGTTCTGTCTACAGTTGCTTCAGTTATGCAGAACAAAAGAGCAGTGCATTATAGGGTATCATCTCTAAATAAAATCGAAGAAGATACAACAACAAGACAAACATGATAATCAGAATGATGTTGCACTTTGGAAAGTCAGAGACAACAAGCATTGGAAGAAGTTTCTTTCAAAACCGACATGGAACCACATAAGAGTGATCCATCTAGAGAAAGACATGCACAAATCATTTGCTTTAAAACTCAACGCCGACGTACTCATTTCTTGTTTGACAATTGGATACAATATGCGAATTTGGAAAGATGAGACAGTGTTTATTGTTTACCATGAATATCAAGAGAAATCACTACACCATCTATTCTTTACTTGCCCATTTTCATCAAGAATCTGGGAAATGTTGGTCAGTACCCTATTGGGAAAACAATTTACGCGGGACTGGGATGAGTTGATCTGACTTTTGTGCCTTCAATGCTTGGATAAGATAATCAATTTCTACTGAGATATGCATTTTAAACCACTCTGTATCACATCTAGCAAAAGCGTAATAGGAGAAAGTATGGATAAACTCCAATTCATGTGAACATAATTGCATATCAATTTTGAATGACTTTTTTTTTTAGATTTTAAACTTTGAAATCACGTCACCCATATTTTATTTTTAAACTAATTATTTTTGCAAGTAAAAGTTTTAAACTAATTTGATGAACATCGTAAAACAAAAGAAAACAGCATAACAAAACATCAGAGGCATGTTTATATTTAACGAGAGATACTCGTCTCGACAACCGGAAAACCGTGGAAATCATCAGAGGCTAAATTGTTCATATTTTTTCGTTTGAAAAACAGTCGAAATAAAAAGAGCCATGATATATATATATATATATATATATATATATATATATATATATGTTTGGAATAGATTCTATTTTTTATTTGTCAAATGTTCTATCCATCTATCTTTTGTCAACGTATTTTTTAGACAGAAACTCTTGTATTTTCTTTCTAAAAAAAAATCTCGTATTTTCTCTTTAAATGTTTTTCAGAGAACATGGAGTGCAAAAGTTTTTTTATTTGCTAACATAAATAACTTTACTTATTATTTTATCTGTGTTAACTAAATTTGATAAATAAACATAAAATACGTAAAAAAAATGTGATTGTAGTTTCCAAATTACAATTATAGAACATATTATTTTGCGGATGAGACAAACCGCCGGCTAGAATACCCATCGAACACCGATGTTGTCGGCCGTCGTGAAGCCCTTACTCTCTCCATCACCCTCGCTACTTCGCCTTCCTCCCATTTCCTCTTCTCCTCTCTCACTCTACTTTCGCGTCTCTCAATCTCTTCTTCAATCTCCTCATCACCCGCGCCGAAGCTACAGTCGCCATGCGTTTCTCTCCGACCATCACCACCACCTCTCCTGCTCCATGCCTACCAACCCTCTTCGCGTCGCCGTCCTCCTTAGCGGTGGCGTCGATAGCAGCGTTGCCCTCCGCCTCCTCCACGCCGCGGGACACTCCTGTACTGCTTTCTATCTCAAAATCTGGTTCCAGGTGTGTTGTGTGTGTCTGTGATTCGTCATCTCTCTATGTCTCTCTCTCTATGTTTTGTAATGTTTCTATGTTGTGTAGGAAGGCTTTGAGAATTTCTGGAACTAGTGTCCCTGGGAAGACGATTTGAAATATGCAAAACATGTTTGTGAGCAGGTATGTTTTTGTAAAGGTTCATCCTTTTTTATACTTATCTATGAAAGGAAGGTGCTTTACTGCTTCTAGTGGTGTGTCATTTTATAGGTGGGTGTGCCTTTGGTCAAAATTTTATAGAGAAATATCTTGTCTCTATATAAGTATAAAGAAAACAAAATTTTACCTGGATCGGTCAAAGAAGCCAATCAAGTCAGCGACCTCAAGTTGATACGAAGAATCCTGTCCTCTCAAGAAATCATGTAAGTAAAATGGATTACACGAACCCATTTAAAGAAACAACCTCTAGACTGTTGAAAATGCAAACACTTGGATGTGAAGAAAGATACTCAAATAAAGAGACAGTTCTGGAGAGCTTTATAGAATAAAAGTTATAGCGGCCGATACACTTCGTTTTGGTATGACAACTGGTGTAGTAAAGGAAAACTCATTATCACATGGGTCATGGGGTTCATAAACATGGGAATATCAGTTCTGTCTACAGTTGCTTCAGTTATGCAGAACAAAAGAGCAATGCATTATAGGGTATCATCTCTAAATGAAATCGAAGAAGATACAACAACAAGACAAACATGATAATATCAGAATGATGTTGCACTTTGGAAAGTCAGAGACAACAAGCATTGGAAGAAGTTTCTTTCAAAACCGACATGGAACCACATTATAAGAGTGATCCATCTTCTCCTCTCTCACTCTACTTTCGCGTCTCTCAATCTCTTCTTCAATCTCCTCATCACCCGTGCCGAAGCTACAGTCGCCATGCGGTTCTCTCCGACCACCACCACCACCTCTCCTGCTCCATGCCTAACAACAACCCTCTTCGCGTCGCCGTCCTCCTTAGCGGCGGCGTCGATAGCAGCGTCGCCCTCCGCCTCCTCCACGCCGCTGGACACTCCTGTACTGCTTTCTATCTCAAAATCTGGTTCCAGGTGTGTTGTGTGTGTCTGTGATTCGTCATCTCTCTCCTGTACTACTCTCTCTCTATGTTTTGTAATGTTTCTATGTTGTGTAGGAAGGCTTTGAGAATTTCTGGAACCAGTGTCCCTGGGAAGACGACTTGAAATATGCAAAGCATGTCTGTGAGCAGGTATGTTTTTGTAAAGGTTCATCCTTTTTTTATACTTATCTACGAAAGGAAGATGCTTTACTGTTTCTAGTGGTGTGTCATTTTATAGGTTGGTGTGCCTTTGGAGGTTGTGCATTTAACAGATGAGTACTGGGAAAGAGTTGTAAGTTCCTTCTTTCAAATGCTTTCTCTTTAGTAGTGGTAAAAGCCTTTTCTGATTTGGGTAAGGTTTCCACTCAGGTTTCATACATTATTGAGGAGTACCGTTGCGGACGCACACCTAATCCTGATGTTCTGTGCAATACTAGAATTAAGTTCGGTAACCATCCTCTTCTTCTGCTTTACTAGTTTGTAAAACAATAATACTTTGTTAAAAGACTGCTTTTTGAAATAATCAGATATAGATTGAACCTCATCAGGTGCATTCATGGATGCTATCAGTGATATGGAGTATGACTACGTAGCTTCTAGGTCATTATGCTAAAGTTGTCCATCCTCCTGCTCATCAAACTGATTCACCATCTCTTCTCGAACTATCACAAGACATGGTACCGAGAAACATGTGTTTATTGTACTAGAGAGAGTGTCCCTTGTTGGTCTTAGTGTTTTGCATTGTACCTACTGTTGCATGCTACTTAAGCTTCTTAAGGTACATTTCTTTGTTTAATCTCATGAATTTTTCAGGTGAAAGATCAAACCTACTTCCTCTCACATCTCTCTCGAACTCAGCTTAAGCGACTGCTATTCCCACTTGGCTGCGTAAAGAAGGTACTCAGAGGAAGTTTATGCATGCAAAATTGTTTTAGTACACATGCCTCTGCGTCATTACGAAACATAAAGCGAAAAGCATTTTGTTTTTTTTTTTTTTGTTTCTGATGTCCAGGAAGAAGTTCGCAAACTTGCCACAGAATTTGATTTGCCAAATAAAGATAGAAAGGATTCACAAGGAATATGTTGCCTTGGGAAGGTACACTTTCTAGTTTGTTTATCTAATTTGGCTTCAAGTATAAATCTGAAACATATGATTTATCTGTCATAGATAAAGTTCAGTGATTTTGTGGGAAGACACATAGGAGAGATGGAAGGGATTATACTGGAAGCTGAAACAGGAGATTTTCTCGGTAACCATAGGGGTTTTTGGTTTTACACAATTGGACAGCGCCAAGGCTTGCGTTTACCCGGTGGACCTTGGTAAATTTCTTTAACTTATGTATGAAAATGTAGCTACATCTCTATCATTTGTTTGTGATTCCAGCTGAGATCATGCTCCCTCTAATCTCTGTCTAGGTATGTTGTTGAGAAGGACACTAAGAACAATGTCGTGTTTGTCTCAAGAAACTACTACTCAATCGACAAGAGAAGGCGTGTTTTCCGTGTTGGCTCTTTAAGATGGCTTAGTGGGAAGCCTTCAGGCGATGTTAACCAGCTCCGTTGCAAGGTAAAAAAAAAAAGAATATGATCAATTACTTTCTACAGACGCTGAATAAATTGGAGTTTATATTAGGTCCGGCATGGGCCTGGCTTCTACAGCTGCAGCTTTGAAATGGAAGGAGATGTTGCGGTTGTGCATCTAGATGAAGACGACCAAGGTCTAGCCGCTGGACAGTTTGCAGCCTTCTACGAAGGAACCACTTGCATTGGCTCAGGCGTAATCTTGGAGTCATGGGATGATCAGTGTTTCCCTGTCTGTGAAAAGGCCCTTGAACTCGCAGCTATGGAAGACAAGACCAAACTTGGGAAACCCGTTAAAATCAAGACAATGCCAGTTACCACATCTGCTGAGACTGAGTTAGGAGAAGCCAGTGCAGAAGCAAAGCTTGTCAACGCCTGAAACAAAGGAAATGGTGCCGTTGGAAAGACTCATCAAGAAGCAAAACATATCCAGGGGATAATAACTTAATAGTATTTTAAGAAAAAAACATACATACCGGTATAATTAGAGGAGCATACATAATCTATGCTATTTTATTCCTTGTTTCTGTTTGAGCGATTTACATGCGCACATGTCTCCATGTGTTGTCAACTAAGAGAGAGAGATAGAGAGAGAGAAAGGGTTGAAGTGCTAAAAATAACGCTTGAAAAACGCTCTTGCATTCAAAAAAAAACAACGAGTGATGTTCTGTAATTTTCATTTCTATAATTCTCCAAAAGGAATCTGAGTTGAAAAAGGAAAGAAAAAATTGTGTTCTTCGCCAACAATTTTGATCTTATTCTTCTTCTGTTACTTTGGTGTTCCTTTGTCTCTGTTTCAGACATGGCGATTCCTGCGGCTCTTGTATTTGTTCCTGTTGGTGTCCTCTTTTTGGTCTCAGGCCTCATCGTCAATCTCATTCAGGTGTTTAACCTTGTCTTTATCCCTGTTTGTTATAGCCTTTGTGATAACGCTAAAAACATTTCATGTTCTTTAGATGTCTAATTCAAATTGCGGAGCATTTGTTTGTCTGTTTGTTTTCAGCTTGTGTTCTTCATCATTGTTCGTCCATTCTCGAAAAGCTTATATAGAAGAATCAACAAAACCATTGTGGAGTTACTTTGGTTGCAGCTTATATGGCTGATTGATTGGTGGGCTTGTATAAAGGTTTGTGATTTCTATTGAGAGCTTTGTTTAGTGTATCTACTACACACACGTCTTTTGAACTGATATGTGATAGTGTCTTGACTCTGCAGGTTAATTTATACGCTGATGCAGAGACTCTACAGTTACTTGGTACGGGATGAACTAAGATTTTATGTGACATAAGTCTTAAGTATTCGAAACTAATGATTCTTGTTCTTTGATATAACGTTAACAGGGAAAGAACATGCACTTGTTTTATCAAACCATAGAAGTGACATTGATTGGCTTATTGGATGGGTCATGGCTCAGGTCTTTTGTCTGCAAAGTATCTCTTTAAATTTGGGGGATAATCTTTTGTGTTCTGATTTAATACTATATGATGAAAATACAACAGCGTGCAGGTTGTCTTGGAAGCTCTCTTGCCATCATGAAAAAAGAAGCCAAGTACCTCCCAGTGAGTTTTTTCTTTCTTTCTAATCTTCTTGTTTTTTGGTGAACTGTGTATCATTACAAGTCTTTCAACAGATCATAGGTTGGTCCATGTGGTTTTCGGATTACATTTTCTTGGAAAGAAGCTGGGATAGAGATGAGAAGACCCTCAAGGTTTTTTTATCTTGTTATGTTTCTCTCTTGAGAGAGCTTAGATTTGACTCTGTGCTTTTGAAACATGATTTTGTTTTTTTACTTATTGCAGGCAGGTTTTAAACGGTTTGAGGACTTTCCTATGACATTCTGGTTAGCACTTTTCGTTGAAGGAACTCGTTTCACTCAGGAAAAGCTTGAAGCTGCTCAAGAATACGCCTCCATCAGAAGCTTACCATCTCCTCGAAATGTCTTGATTCCTCGTACAAAGGTGAGTTTCACTTGTGTCTTTCAGGTTATTGTTTAGCTTGGACATAACATAGATATTGCCAAAACCAGGGATTTGTATCGGCGGTGTCTCACATAAGGTCATTTGTCCCTGCGGTTTATGATTGTACCTTAACTGTTCGCAACAATCAGCCTAAACCAACTCTGCTTAGGATGTTCAGTGGACAATCATCTGAGGTTACAACAGATTCTTATGTGTGTTTTTCTTTTCTTCACATAAAAAATTGTGTGGCCACTTATCAGAAACTTTTTGTTTCTTCTTTGTTGAAGTTGAATTTGCAGCTAAGACGTCACAAGTTGAGTGACTTGCCAGAAACTGATGATGGTATTGCACAATGGTGCCAAGATCTATTTATCACCAAGGTTCACAAACAAACTTTTTAAAATGAAATAAAACTGCATTTGTCTCTTTACATTACTTACTTTTATTAATCAGGATGCTCAACTTGAGACATACTTCACAAAAGACGTGTTCAGCGACTTGGATGTTCACCAACTCAACCGGCCAATCAAACCATTGATCGTAAGATACATGACACATCTTACTGCTAAATGCTATTACATTGGCTCTCTCATGAATCATGTTGCTAATGTTGTTGGAAACAGGTGGTGATAGTTTGGGTATGTCTTCTTATGTACGGTGGTTTCAAGCTGCTTCAGTGGCTCTCTATGGTGGCCTCCTGGGAGATCATTTGCTTGTTTGTGATCATTTTGGTGATTGCAACAATAACAATGCAAGTGCTTATTCAATCTTCTGAGTCTCACCGTTCAACTCCTGCCAAAAGACCTCTACAAGAACAGCTTATTTCTGCATAGAAGAGAAATATTCAAGCCAGTGTGTTCATTTGCTCATGTTTAATATATGTATCAATATAACCACAGTTACTATTTGATTTATGATTAGTCATATATGTCTTCAATATACATATTACATGAATTGTTTTATTTTTACTGGTGATTACAGCTTTACCAATGCAATTTCTAATACAATCCTCCCCATTAGAGGGCCAGACATAAACTCTATTGAAGTCTCTCCTCCGAACAGACTTTCTTGGAACAATGAATAAACCCATATGTGCATTATGTATTCAATGTCACATATGAGCTTTCAGCTCACATGTGATCACCTATGAAGACACAACAGAAGCGTTTAGCTGTTTCATTCAAATTAATGCCATTTCCGGAACTTCCGAGCGTACACTCAACGAGCTCCCCATATGTCTTCTAAGACAATTTAAACAATCGCATATCTTCTCAGACTCTGGTCTCGATTTATCCCTAACGATGAACTCAAAGTAAACTCCATTAACCTCAATAGAACTGCAACCTGGAGTCTTCTCCACGCCTCTCTCATTCATCATCCTCCTCGCTTTCTTTGCATCTTCCCACATACTAGCCTCTCCATACATTTTATCCAGCAGCACATAGATTCCACTATCACCCGGATCAAGTTCTAAAAGCTTCTTAGCCGCTTTCTCTCCCATTGCAACATTACCATGCATCTTGCAACCAAAAAACAAAGCTCCCCAAACCGCGGCATCCGCCTCCATTGGCATAGTTTCCATGAGCTTCTCTGCTTCTTCTAGTAGCCCAGCTCTTCCTAGAAGGTCCACCATAACAGAGTAATGTTTCAATTGGGGATTTAAGTTGAACCTAGACTTCATCTGAGAGAAATAATCACGCCCGGCTTGGATCATTCCTGCATGGCAACAAGCTGACAACAACCCTATGAAAGTTATCTCATCAGGGGCTATCCCTGCACCGATCATCTCATTAAAGTACGATATAGCAGCGGACGCATCTCCGTGAAGAGCCAAGCCACCGATAATCGATGTATACGTAAGCGAGTTTCTCGCTTTCATTCCATGGAAAACACTACGAGCTTCCGAGATGTTACCACACTTGGCATACATGTCGACCAACGAAGTCCCTAGCGCAACATTGAGACAAAGCTTATGTCTCTCGATGTAACGATGGATCCAAACCCCTACATCAAGAGCACCAAGCTGAGAACACGCGGAGAGGCAATGAATCATGGTGATTTCATCAGGCCTTGTGCTGCCGCTACTCTGCATCTCTTGGAACAATGCCAAAGCATCTTGACCACGCTTGGCATGGACCGATCCACCAATCATAGCGTTCCACAACACAACATCTTTCTCTCCCATCTCGTCGAAAAGCTTCCTAGCAACATCAAGAAAACCACTTCTAGCATACCCCGAAATCATCGTGGTCCAAGACACAATCGTTCTCTTCTCCAACCCATCAAATATCCTCCTTCCCTCGTCAACATCTCCGCATTTAGAGAACATATCCATCAGAGCATTAGCAAGAGGAACACTCATCCTAACTCCATTATCTCTTATGTACCCATAAAACTCTCTCCCAAGACTTAAACTCCCCAGCATAGCGCTCGACGAAACCAACGCGATCATCGTCACATCATCCGCCTCAAATCCTTCACACCTCATCATCCTATAAACCTCTATCGCCTTCTGGGCCTGGCCCATCTTCTTATACCCATTAATCAACGAGTTCCAAGAAACCAAATCTCTCACAGGACTTTCATCGAACACCTTCCTTGCATCCCCCATCTCCCCGAAACAAGCCAACATATGAATCGAAGCGTTATGCACGTGAGAGACCATCTCCAACCCAATCTTGAGAACATGCCCGAGAATCGTGAACCCTAATCTACTCAATGCCAGCTCGGCACAGACCTTGAACAGAGCAGGGTACGTGTAACGATCGGGACGCTCTCTAATCATCATCTCCTTGTAGATAAAAATCGCGTCTTTAGGGTTCGGGCTCACGGAGAATCCCTTGATCGTCACGTTCCATGAGAAGGCGTTAGCGTTGGGGATTCCTCTCAGAAGCTTCACGCAGTAGCCGAGGTCGCGAGATGAGGCGGAGAAGGCGATCAGACGGCTTGAGTCGAACGCGTCGAGGATCGAGCCGTTGAGGATCATTCGAGCTTGGATTTGCTTGAGGTGGAGCAAGGATTTGCATTTCTCGAGGAGGGAGAGGAGAGGGTTGCGGAGGAAGACGGGACTGTGTGTGGAGTTTTGGTTGTCTTTGTGATGAGGAAGGGAACGAGTTCGACGATGAGAGTGAGAGGACGAGGGGCGGGTTAGTTTGGGTATCAGTGGGAGAAGAAGAAGGTTGGTTTTGCTCACATTCGAAATGTTCATTGGCCGTTGATTGTCGTTGGCGAAGTCGCCAGGAGAGTGTGAAAGACGTCATCTTTTTCTCTCCTCATGAGAGAACATATAATTGGGCTTCAGGCCCAATGAGCGTAGGCTTTATAAGATTTTTATATAAGAATTTATGACACTCTAGGTGTGATTTTATTAGAGTGATTTGCACAGAAAATACACAATACTGTAGAAATTTGCAGAAATGGAAAAAAGTGGTGGAACCCAGCATTTGTAGGTGTAAAAATACACTACTAACCCTATCACATGTATCTCTTTGGCTCTATCTTTTACTTTTATTTAAAAATAAATTAAATAATCGAGACATCACCAAAAAAATCTTTTGAGAAACAAGAGAGATAAGACAAAGTTATTGCCCCAGCTCCGACGAACAAAATGGGTATTGGATCCTATGACCCCACATCTTCTCGGCAGGCGGTGTGATCAAAACTGGACATCAATCAATCCACGATTAGTCTTCACCCAAAGATCCATCAACGGAGTTGCTCGACGCCCCGACAACCGGAATCTACAAGAGATCCGATCCTCAAACTTCCTCCGCAAGTTCAGTTGCTTCCTCGCCGTCATACGCTCCTACAACACCGCACGCAAACCCTAAAATCTACCGGTTGAGAAGAGCTTCAGCGTCTAAGAAGGAGATGTCCCGAAGAACCGACATCCCCAAGACAAACCCGTCGACACCAGAATTTTCGCAGGGACGGCGAACGAGAAGACCGTAATCCACTTTTGTTGTAGAAAGATAATATTAGAATTGTACAGCTAACATGAATGACTAATGTTTACGTATTTGATAATTTGACCGGTTAACAAATATATTTTTATGTATTTGAACCAAATCTTTTCACGCAGTATATTTGTTAATTTATCCGGCTAACATGTATACATATCTAGCTATTAAAATAGTTTAGCCGGTTAACAAATATATATTTTTTATATTTATTTTCTTGTATTTATTTTGACTTATTTTAGCCGGTTAATAAATATCAAATCATATAGCTAATATGTAAATTAGCACGGTTAAAATGTGACTTTTTATATTTTTGTAAACTAGCATGATTACACTCTGATTTATCTAGACATTTTACATTTTAGCTAATGTTTTGGGTTAAAATTACCGGCTATTAAATTCGTTGATGGTTATATTAATTTGTAAATGGATAGTCGATTTATGTAAACTGTATAACAGATCGATTGTTAGATGCAAAATAGAATGGTTACATTCTGATTTTTTTTGTTTAACTCTAATAAACTCTAAAAATAAAAGATGGTAACTGGATAATAAAAGTGGGAGTCAATTAAAAAAATATTTTGGTTTTCCATTATATTTATCCGGCTACATATGCTTTCTCAATTATAGCAGAATCAGAACATAAACAAGCTGTCAAACAGAATCTACAAGTTTGGAACCACAAAAGGGATTGCACATAAACTGGTAAACACATACAAATCTCTTTATCAAGCCATTCCAATTATTTTTGTTCTCTCGTTAACAAAAGCATTCTCAAGACGCTAAGCAAAACAAAAAAGGCTAATTAATTATTCTCAGACATACAAAAACAGCCTCATAATCATGCGGCCACTTTCTAGGTGAAGACTCATCCTTTTGAGATTTGAGTATATCTGACTATTCAGGCAACCGGTGGTAATAAGGAGGAACAAAATCGGAGGAACAAAATCGGAGGCGGGGACATGAGCTCTATGAGAATGAAATCGCATGTGATATATTCTGAGAAACGTCGATTGGATGACCCAACAGAGGAATAATCAGACGGTAAAAATAAAGGAGATTTAGATGAAGAGGTCACGGTAGATGAGAGAGGAGAACGAGGAGATAAGAGAGAGAAAACTGGTGGAGTTATCAATATAGTTAGTTCGGAAGGTCTAATACTTTTATTATGTAACATATGAGATATAGGGACAGAATGGCCATTAAAAAAACACACATCAGCAAAAAAAAAGGTAACTTTCATCCTTGCAAATTATGAGGTTATGTTTGTATAGGGAGTGCAATTTCTCATTTTATTATACTGAAGAGCATTTGTTGCTACTGAAGCACTTTAGTATGGTTGAGTACTGAACTGTCTTTGAAAAGGTTAACTAAATGAGAGGTTTTGGGTAATTCATCAGTAAACAAGTGTATTGGGATAGTTACAATTTTTTAATTTCGAATTTGGATTCGTCACCTTTTATTTCACCGAGATTGCAGTTTTTTAACTATTATTTTTTACTCAAAACCAGAGTTAATTTGCGTCACCGTTTTCCTCACTGAAAAAACGGTTACAACGGAGCGGGCAATGATATTATATTACGACTGTTAAGTTGAAAATGAGCGGTATGGCATTGTCTTCCAGAGAGAAGCGAATTCGTAAGGGAAAAAGCAAAGGTAGATTCATCCCGTCGGTTGATTGGGGTTAATCGGTGGGATTCTAGGATATCGATTTGGGTTTGGGTTTCGGGTTCGATTTGTCAGGGTATGGCTGTTGTGCCCATATATCTAAGGTTTTGATGTGGCAAAGTGCTTATGTTATGTCCGAACATGGCTTCTGTATCTAAGATTGTTTTTTTATCTAACAGAGGCGGAGTAAGTACACGATGTCGCAGTGAACAAGAGGTTGCGTCAAGGCTTTTTGTGACTGACCGGTACCCCACCAAGCGTCACAATTGTAACTCAACGTTAGAGTATTTGTTGCTGGTGAGGGATGTTTTTGAAGGAACAGACAAGTTTCAAATGATGTTGGGTTCGTGTTTTGGACCACTATTCCGACTACCAGTAAGGAAGTGTGCTTTCTCTAGGAAGCTGGTGAATGGGTTGCTGACTAGGCAGGTTGTGACGAAGAAGAGGTACGAATAGTGGTCTGCTTTTGGAGGACAGCCGTTGCGGCTCTCGCTTGCTGAATTTGGTCACGTAACTGGGCTTCCTCGCGGTGAATTTGAACCTGGTAATGTGGTTGAGGAGAAGACCAAAGCGAAGAAAAGTGATTATGACTTTTGGGACAGGCTGTTTGAGGGCAGGCATGATTTGACGATAAAGGATGTTGCGGCTATGGTTGCGGAGGGTAGTGGTTTGCCACCGTCAAGGAAGTTGAAGCTTTGTCTGATTATTTTAGTGGATGGAGTGCTGCTAGCGAGTAAGGTGGAGCCGAAGCCGACATCGAAGCATGTCAAGCGGCTGCAGTGTCTTAGGAAGTTTGTGGATATTCAGTGGGACCGTGAGTCATTTTGGTAGACGGTAAAGTCAATGTTAGTACCGGATAGATTGATCGGGGTGTGTGAGGACCCTGGAGCGGTTTTCTGCATGAAGCTGCGCCAAAAAACATTAGCCTTGGCAGGGTTCCCCTTAGCCCTGCAGTTGTGGGCTTTTGAAGCGGTGCCCGACCTTATAAAGCGTTTGGGTGGTATTGATGAGCAGATCCTCCTGGATTTTGATGGTTAGAAACTGCAACATCATACGGGTTTGATACTGGAAAAAGTGTTAGATGCAGAGCATGAAGCATAGGTGAGTGTAACATGCATTGTAAAATTGTACACGGGAGGGGGGGGCTACTGTATAGTTATAGGTGTGTGCATATAGACAATTTAGTGTATAGTTGTAGTTGTGTACATATAGACAATTTTTTTTGCTGTACAGATAGACAAATTTTTCTCACAGATATTTGGCTAATCTTGAGAGCTTAGGGTCCAACTGGTGACCAAGGAATGAAAGGGAATAATGGATTCCTTGACATTCCTAATAAATTTTACCATTTATAAGGAATAGTCATTCCTTCTTATTCCTTTTCATTCCTTTTATTGTAGAGAATTAAAGAACAAATTTGTTCCTCACTAAATTTGATATGGAATGACTATTCCTCATCATTCCCATAAACTTATTCCTATTCATTCCTTTCCTATCTATTCCTATTGTTCCCGATGTGGTTACCAGTTGGACCCTTAGTGTGTAATAGAGAACTAAGAATCAAGATTATGGTTATGGTGAGAAAATGGTGGTTAAGAAGTTAGGAGGCTAATCTAACGGTGAGGGCTAAGTGTCAGAAATGTGTCTTTTACATATCTGATAGGTTTAATCTCGGCCTTTGAAACAAAAAAGAGATGGACGGTTGGGGTGAATGCCTGCTTAAATAAGCATTAAGAAGAAGTTGTATAATTGTAATGTAACATAAAAGGGAACTACCTAGTTAGGATCAAACAACAGCTAGAGGGGAAAGTGTGTCTGTATAACAAAGTAATCTAGAGTGTCATTAAAAAGAGGAAAAGTGTCATGCACTGTAATTTTTTTTATATAATATTAGTGGTTTGCCGGCGCTACACGCCGGATTTTAATAATAATTTAAATACATAGTTTAGATATTTTTAAAATTTTGACAAGTAGTTTTAAAATGATAGTTTGAATTCCTACATCATTGCTTATGAGGTTTAGAGAAATAACAGACAACCTTTTAACATATACTTTATCTCAAATTTTTAATTTTAATAAAATATAAACCTATATCCTTTAAATTAACTACAATTTTCTATTTATTTATTATATAGAATACTTTATATATTTAATAGTGTAATAAAATTGTAAATTATATTTTTAAATACTATATTATTTCCAGTGCATATAAATTTCTAGTATATGTGAATCTTATTATACCATTGGCTATTTTTATTTGAATGACATATATAATAAATCTGTATACATAATGTTTAGTTAGTTTTTTATTTACAGTTTAATCATGTATGATTATTCTATATTTATTAGGTACACATACGTGTCTCTTAAATAATTTTATCTAATTTTTTAAAATTGTGTATATGATTGTATATATTCAAAGTTTAAGTATATCCCTACAAATATTTGATAGACTTAACTAATAAAAAATATTTTTTCCAAAAAAGTAAAAAAAAAAAATATTTGTTTGCTAATGTTGCTTCATATTTATTATTAATATATCCAGAATAAAGAAGTTTGAGTATTAATATGCTTCAACTTGATTTAATTAGTTGCAATTTTTGGTCGTGAAATTGATAAGCATGTATAATACTTTGTAGTAAAAAAATGTTGACTTCCTGTTAAGTGAATAGGAATTCATAGAAATAAGATTAGTGTAGAGAATGGTACGTGAACACTGTTTTGAAAGTAGACGTGATCAAGGTAAATGTTGATCCTTGCATTATGCAAATGGAACTTTACCCCAAGTGACGAATCAAATGGGAGACTGTTGTTACAATCTTAAAGAGCTTTTGACACCTCGCCATGTTACATTCAATGCTATTAAGAAGATTACAATGGTTTGGTAATTCCTTGGATCAACCACCATGTTCTCATCCTCAGCCAGAGGCAATGACAGTTATACGGGTTCCTCTGGAGCAGAACTGTGACAACCCGTCCTGTACGTCGGACCCCAGGTTCACAGCGCTGCAGCGCACCGACCCCAACCCCTCCATTATGAGATCTCACTATCTCCATAATTAGGTTGTTGGCGAGACTCGAACCCAGGTCCTCACCCTTTAACAGCACTCCCACAGGACAAGCTGTCACCAATTGAACTGCAGATCAATTGGTGACAGCTTGTCCTGTGGGAGTGCTGTTAAAGGGTGAGGACCTGGGTTCGAGTCTCGCCAACAACCTAATTATGGAGATAGTGAGATCTCATAATGGAGGGGTTGGGGTCGGTGCGCTGCAGCGCTGTGAACCTGGGGTCCGACGTACAGGACGGGTTGTCACATAAAAAGTAACACCCGCATTTCTCAAAATATAATAATAATAATAATGTCTGAAAATCTCCATTTATTACTCCTCGAAAATGAGTCCAACATCATAATCCAATAAATATCCATAAATCCAAATAAGATAATAAATCCCAAAAATATCGATAAAGCATAAATCCGCAAGTCTGAAAAATAAATAACAATAAAACACCCAAAAGCACCCCTCCGGAAGCAATCACTCACGTCTGACGGTATCACCTGAAATAGGGAAAGAAAGAGGGTGAACGACAGGGGAATCGCTCAGTGAGGTATGGGATGCTAAACCGCAAACTTCTGACTCAGCTCATAGCACTACAAAATTGTAGGCCTAACTCTAGCATGAAACAAACACAGTGTCTATACACCACACACAACACAACCAATGCGCTAATAGCACACATCTATTCTCTGCACCACGCATTTCCTCATAAGGATATATATACATATACTCGAAGCGTCGCTAGTACAGTCTGTCTTTGTACCCCCGCCCACAGTAGCGTCGAAATGCAAACGTCTCTGCACCACGCCCCACACAGTAGCGTCGAAGCTCAAACGTCTCTGAACTCACGCCCATAACACCGTAGCGTCAAAGCCCGGACATCTCCGAACTCATGCCCCATCACATAGTCCATACTCATAACTATGTATATACATATATATATATATATATATATATATATATATATATATATATATATAACAGTGCTCAGCATCAATCATTTCACTCAACCGTTGAATCCTCTATTATCCTAATCCGGTTTAACAATCAATAAAACAATAATCAAACAAGACTCAACTCACACAGACTTATCATGTTTCGAAGCTAAACTTTCCAAAATGGTAGTACTAAACTAGTTCGGGATTTAACGGAGTAGCCCTCACCTTTGCCACGGGTTCTGAAGAAAACCTGAGAAAGCACATAACTGACCTCGATGGCTCTAAAACGTCAACTTCAGAATTCTCTGGAAATAAAAGAATATGAAGATTCGAGCAGATATAAACCCTCAATAAAACAGATGAATAACTCAAGATCTGACCGTTAACTTTTCGATCCCTCCGGTCAGAATGTAGTCCTACATGTCCTCTTTCCGTAGACACCGAGTTTACTCCGATCGGACACCAATCGATTGACCAAAACAGCTTCATCTCCAGGCTGGTCGCAAACGCAGACTGCACCAAGACCTCTCACGAAAACAAACATAACTCTCAGGAAATAACTCGTAATGATAATCCGCTTGTTGGAGATGAAAGATAAAAAGGTAGACTACTTACTGACAAAATTTCAGACTGAAACATTTTGATTAGGTTGACCGTTTCGCCTTTACGCCGAGACTGGTCGGAACTGTCTCTGAATCGCAACAGCATAAGCTTATTCTTGCTCAGGAAGCAACAGCAATAACTTTTGCTGTACAACTCCGATCTCGATTCCGTTTGCTGCTGCAGGTTCCTGGAAACGAGATCTATCTAAAGAGCCATAGCTTGCAGGCTAAAGTTTTCTGAATCGGTCTAGGTTCCTCCTGCAAATCCACTCCTCAGCCATGGATCCAATGTAGCCCATCTCTTCTCCTCTCTCCCTCCTTATAGGATCCGTTGGCATTGTTGACGGAGCTGGTACGATCTCTGTTGGTGGTGAGAGATGGTGCACGTGATGATGTAGGAGATGGAACATGTCATGTCTGTGTCAAGCAATGGCGGCTCACGTCTTTAGGTTTTAGGAGAAAGAGACACTACTTGTGGTTATATATAATCACACCCGGTTTTACTAAACCACCAAGATAATGACTTGGGTTTGGTTTGGTCTGGACCATTAATTAACTAAAAAATATCAAATATTGGTTTAAAGAAATCGGGTCGTTACAATTCTTCCCCACTTACTTGGAATTCGTCCTCGAATTCAGATCTAGAACTGATTGTCCAATATCATCCTGAGAATATAAAAAAATTCTGAAATATAATCATCATCTGATTCTCGGTCTCCCAGGCCTCCTTCTGGATCTTGTATCTCACTCAACAAACTTTGACCTAACATGGTCATCATCCGCGGAACCTCTTTTACTTACCGATTAATAATATCTATTGGCTGGAAAAATGTCAAACATTTTTTTTTACCATGATCGCTAAGCGGCTGCTGCAAATGAGCTTTGACTCTCTCTTGGTCTTTCTCGAAACTGACATATGAATTATGTTTTAAAACACTGACAACTCTACTGATGCAATCTATACACCACTGCTTCAATCAGCTCCCCAATGAGGTACAGTCCCATATGCCTCTGTTTAAGTTTTTTTTTTCTTATATCCTCTAATCCCTGAAATGTTTTCATTGTTCCGGTATACTAAGTCGCCCACCTGAAACTCTAAATTCTTACGGCGCTTATCTGCATAACTCTTCTGACGGTCATTGACTTCTTAAAGTCGGACCTTGAGCATGTCCACTTGCTCTACCGTCTCTTAACCATTGATGGTTTTATAGCTTGTCGCTTCCCCACTTATGTCCAACAAAGTGATGTACATCAAAGTATACCATAAAGAGCCTCATATGGTGTCATCTCAATACTCGAAAGATATTTGTTGTTGTTGTAGGCGAACTTTGCTAAAGGTAGATACCTCCCTCAGTTTCTTTCCCACTCTAAGACGTAATCCCTGAGCATATCCTCTAAGGTTTGAGTATTCTTTACTGGCTGATTATCTGTTTGCGGGTGGTAAACTGTGCTTATAAGAATCTTTGTCCCAAGTGCCGTCTGAAAGGTTCTCCAAAATATCAATGAGAACTTTTGCATCATGTTCAATACAATGCTGACGAGAACTTTAAGTAACCTCACAATCTCTATGATATAAATCTGCACCAACTGATTAATTGTGTCCGTCTTCTTAATCGCTAAGAAATGATTCCATGATCATCCATATATCATACTTCCCACCTGGAGTGATAGGTCGTCTACTTTGGCAAAATCCGTTTCTCCAATAACTACTAGGTAGTTGACATCCCTCTATAACAAATCTGACATGAACTCTATACAATCTCATGATCTTACTGATGCAAACATGCAGCAACTGATCAACTCTGGCTGACCATCTCAATTGCTATGAAATGGACTGACTTGGTAAGTCTATCCATGACTACCCATGTGGTATCTTTTCCACATGTGGTGATCGACAATCCGACAACACAATCCATGATCACCAAACCTTAGTTTCACTCTGGCAAGAGCAAGCTCAACAATAACAAGATAGGTATTTGATCCTCAGACATAACCATCTGATACGTTCGACACTACAATATAATGTAGCTACAACTTCTCTCCCGAACAGTTACAATCTCCAGAACCTTATCGAAAATACCACTGCAGCCACTATGAACCATGAGTAGAGTTGTGTGTCTCAGAAGGTCTCAACTGACGCAATCCATAAGCAATAACCTGATCCTCATGCACCAAAACACAATCTTCAAAAGCTCAACATTCTCCTTTCTACTCTAAGAATCGTAGATGAATACAACCATACTTATCCAAGTGCTCACAAAAGAATTTATTCTTAAGTGACATGAATGATGTCCAAGCATTCGTAGCCCCAATTCGTATCACTTTAAAATTATAATATCCATAACACATACATATATCCTCATTCCGTACATGCTCCTCAGCTATGACAATATGATGGTATCCTCACACAAAGACAATCCTAGAAGACCATGAACCTTTGAACAGCTAATCCAACAATCCATCAATACACGAAACCAATGCTTTTTATTGATGCTCCCCTTGTTCAAATCTCTGCAGCCCATACCAAGGAATCTCATATCTAATAACTCCTTAGCATGTAGCACATAACCAATAGAACTATCCCATGCTCCAAGAATACGAACTCTTGCCCTCGAAAAAAATTAACACTACTTGATGTCATGATAACCAATCCCTCGCAAATATGACATCATAATAGAACACAGCTCCAACTCTGAAGAGTCTCTAAATAACTCTGCCCCACCAAGAAATACTGGTACAACTCGATGAATATAAATAGTTCCCAGTATCATATGCCAACTGAGACATCTCTGAAACGATCAACACAAGCAAAAACTGATCCCAAGGATCTAATATCCACACAACGCGACCTGGCGCACTCCAATCTTAAAGCGATCCCCACGAGTTCACAAACCAAACATGCTTTCAAAGCAATCAATATACTCATACACCATGATGACACATGCCAACCAATGGCTCAACTCTCACACAAAAATAGCTCCAATAACAAAAACTTGTGGAACAATAGCTTCAAGTTCGGGTAGTGGCAGAACGTCACATATCCACTCGCGGATAAACTCCAAACTCAACTGACAAAACTAATAACCACCTCGGCAACCTGACAAGCTTCGAAATCATCTTCTGCTGAACATCTTGCTAAAACCATGCTAATTCGAGACAGATGACGATGACTTTACTCATCGACATAAAAGACAAATTAAATTAGAGGAGTGATACCGAACGAAAGGTGCTTCCCATTTAAAATTTCAAATACCCAAATCACCATAACCATTTAAACTGATTTAAAACTAAATCAAAACCGTATTAAAATCGAATAAAACCGAGTCTCCACGAATCGCCATCCCGGGTCGGAGCCGGGACGGAACCCGCTCTGATACCAAAATGTAACACCCGCATTTCTCAAAATATAATAATAATAATAATGTCTGAAAATCTCCATTTATTACTCCTCGAAAATGAGTCCAACATCATAATCCAATAAATATCCATAAATCCAAATAAGATAATAAATCCCAAAAATATCGATAAAGCATAAATCCGCAAGTCTGAAAAATAAATAACAATAAAACACCCAAAAGCACCCCTCCGGAAGCAATCACTCACGTCTGACGGTATCACCTGAAATAGGGAAAGAAAGAGGGTGAACGACAGGGGAATCGCTCAGTGAGGTATGGGATGCTAAACCGCAAACCTCTGACTCAGCTCATAGCACTACAAAATTGTAGGCCTAACTCTAGCATGAAACAAACACAGTGTCTATACACCACACACAACACAACCAATGCGCTAATAGCACACAGCTATTCTCTGCACCACGCATTTCCTCATAAGGATATATATACATATACTCGAAGCGTCGCTAGTACAGTCTGTCTCTGTACCCCCGCCCACAGTAGCGTCGAAATGCAAATGTCTCTGCACTACGCCCCACACAGTAGCGTCGAAGCTCAAACGTCTCTGAACTCACGCCCATAACACCGTAGCGTCGAAGCCCGGACATCTCCGAACTCACGCCCCATCACATAGTCCATACTCATAACTATATATATATATATATATAACAGTGCTCAGCATCAATCATTTCACTCAACCGTTGAATCCTCTATTATCCTAATCCGGTTTAACAATCAATAAAACAATAATCAAACAAGACTCAACTCACACAAACTTATCATGTTTCGAAGCTAAACTTTCCAAAATGGTAGTACTAAACTAGTTCGGGATTTAACGGAGTAGCCATCACCTTTGCCACGGGTTCTGAAGAAAACCTGAGAAAGCACATAACTGACCTCGATGGCTCTAAAACGTCAACTTCAGAATTCTCTGGAAATAAAAGAATATGAAGATTCGAGCAGATATAAACCCTCAATAAAACAGATGAATAACTCAAGATCTGACCGTTAACTTTTCGATCCCTCCGGTCAGAATGTAGTCCTACATGTCCTCTTTCCGTAGACACCGAGTTTACTCCGATCGGACACCAATCGATTGACCAAAACAGCTTCATCTCCAGGCTGGTCGCAAACGCAGACTGCACCAAGACCTCTCACGAAAACAAACATAACTCTCAGGAAATAACTCGTAATGATAATCCGCTTGTTGGAGATGAAAGATAAAAAGGTAGACTACTTACTGACAAAATTTCAGACTGAAACATTTTGATTAGGTTGACCGTTTCGCCTTTACGCCGAGACTGGTCGGAACTGTCTCTGAATCGCAACAGCATAAGCTTATTCTTGCTCAGGAAGCAACAGCAATAACTTTTGCTGTACAACTCCGATCTCGATTCCGTTTGCTGCTGCAGGTTCCTGGAAACGAGATCTATCTAAAGAGCCATAGCTTGCAGGCTAAAGTTTTCTGAATCGGTCTAGGTTCCTCCTGCAAATCCACTCCTCAGCCATGGATCCAATGTAGCCCATCTCTTCTCCTCTCTCCCTCCTTATAGGATCCGTTGGCATTGTTGACGGAGCTGGTACGATCTCTGTTGGTGGTGAGAGATGGTGCACGTGATGATGTAGGAGATGGAACATGTCATGTCTGTGTCAAGCAATGGCGGCTCACGTCTTTAGGTTTTAGGAGAAAGAGACATTGTGGTTATATATAATCACACCCGGTTTTACTAAACCACCAAGATAATGACTTGGGTTTGGTTTGGTCTGGACCATTAATTAACTAAAGAATATCAAATATTGGTTTAAAGAAATCGGGTCGTTACAAGAACTTTCTGTGAATTGCAACCAAGCAGATGCTCCCTCCGATATTTGTTCACTCTGTTTAGTACCATAAGATTAAAATATGGAAAACAGAAATTTCAAACGAAGATTATGTCAGATAATGACGTTGAAAAAAGTTATACACACCTTGATGAGTTTGTTTTTACAGATCCACCTTGATTCTTTTTTTCCACCTTAGACCACTTATGATTTCTTCGCCTTCTTGCTCACAGTCGCTTAAATATAAATGGATGGATAAAAAAACCAGTTTTCCTGATTCCAAGAAAAAAAGAGGCGTCAACTTCCTCTTTCTCAAGAGCAGTTTGGTTTCTTTTTCCGCCCATTGATATGCAGCTAAACACTTTTCCTCGAGCTTCACTATTAGTTCTTCTTCATTGTCCATTAAACTGCTGCTCCACTCCTCTCTTTCTGTTAAGCCTTATTCCTTTTCCATTAATCGATCTAAATAGACAGTAAAGACATTCACCAGATCAGTAAACCTAAGACTTCCTCGACTTGCAATATCGTAACTTGGGCCATTCTAAGTTGAAATATGAGACATACGTGTCGCTCACTTCTTTCCCGGCAGCTGTCTAATAGTCAAAGTAAAGATGTGTGGCGGAAGTCGCATTCAAAAACATATGGCCTGACAAAACATACAGGGGTGAGTAAAACAGATTCAAGTCCCAACAAATAAAGAATTTTATGTATGAATGCAATTGATGAATTTATGTATGAATGCAACCAAAATTCAGAAACACAAGACGCCTACCACCAACTACCTTAGGATTCACGCTTGTAGCAATTATGACTTTGGGCTCTCTCCCATAGCTGTCAAGTTTGGCATGAAATGCAAGAGCCAATGAGTCGAACATACTCACACAAACGTTTTCACCACTACAGATTAAACATAATGTAAAGTCAATTCAAGCCATGCGGTTAAATCACCCACTATAACACATGTCGTATACAAAAAAAGGAAGAACCTTTTGAAGACAAAGAATTAGCATCACCCGCTGTGCCCCTGGTAAACGGTCCGTGATTGTGCTTCTGATTGCTTGCAACTCACCAATTATGTCTGAGAAAGAATAAAGGGGCCAACGTGAACACATGCTATAATAAAAAAAAACTAAATTACTCATTCTAAAAATACATACCAGGAAATTGTTTGCGAGCTCAAGTATGGCATGAATCTGAAAAGTTCCGTCGGTATGGGCCAAACAGACGCCGGTATCTTCTCAATAGAGGTTCCTTCATTGAACCGAATCGAGAAGGGAGAATCAGACAAATGGAAAGTGGCGTTGCTGCGTCTGACGTCAAATCCAGTTAAAGTGTAGAGAGAGCCTTCAATGAGACGTCCCTGAACCTAAGTTATCGGTTAGCACTAACAGATCCTTGCATAAGGGTGCCTGTAAATAAGGAGAAATAAAAACGTTTAGACAATGATTATGGAACAATCGCTAACATCTTTAGAATTAACAGAAACTTAGTTTATAAAACTGTAAAACATAGTTAAAATTTACAGAATCATAAGGAGTAAACTGTAAAACAGATCTACTAACAAAGGCTTACATTTTCATCAACAAAGAGCATGTAACACTCATGAGCTCTCCTCCTTCCCTCACATTTCTGGCCTCAAAGAACTTCAACAACCTAACCTCAGAGGTGGTGGAGCACCGGCAAGCTCTCAGATCAGCAAGGACGCGAGCATTTGCCATGGTAATAACTGGAAATCGGATAAGACTGATCTTTGAAGTTGCAAAACTTATGTCGGGATGAAGAACTATTTATACAGGAACTTAACTATAGCGAGTTACTTAGGGAAGTGAAGAAGTCGGAATGAATGCATAGTAGTGGGGAAAACGCATTAACAGGAAATAAAGAAGGAGAAAGAGGAACCGTTGTAACGTACTTGGCTTTCTGCTTCATCTCTCTGGCCGCCGAACCAGGCCCGGCCCTGATAGGAAGTTGAAGAAGCATGGGCTTCCGGCCTTCCAAACATATATATGAATTTCGCCCAATTTTTCCAAAAATTTTCAATAGTCTAGTGGTATTCTGTGGTAATCTAAAACTTTTACGCCCTGAGTTCAAACTGTGAGCTGGTCATTAGCCAGCCAATTTTTTTAACTAGCTTCCGGTCATCATAATGTCAGGACCGCTACTGCACCGAACTCTGAGTCTCACCTAGACGAAGACTGACTGCGTGGCCAAAGCTGACCGGGCCGCCTTAAGGATGAGTGGGCTAAAATAATAAAATGCAGATTTAATATCATCAATTCGAAGCCCATTCAAAAAGACTTATTCTTAGGTTCACCCCTAGGACCTCTAGATTCACCAACCAATAGGATTGTGTCGTTTAAGATTCAATATCTTTTAAAAAAGGAAACAAAATCTTATCGAATATATTATACTTTCAAAATAAAAATTAAATAAAAATTATACTAATCACAAACAACAAGACTTTTTAATCTTAAAAAAATATTTTTTAAAGTTTATACTAATCACAAAAAAACAAGACTTTTTAATCTAAAAAAAATATTTTCCAAAAAAAAAAAGAATTTAAGAGTTTGGATAAATCTTAAATTTTAAAGTTTAAGATTTATCCAAGAGTTTCGGATTTACCCAAGGATTTAGGATTTACCCAAGGGTTAGGGGTTTAGGATTAGGATTTAGGGTATAGTTTTTTTTGTTGATTGTTTATAAAAAAAATATTTTAGAAAAAAAAATCAAAGTTTTAGAATTTATCCAAGGGTTTACTAAAGGATTTAGGATTTAACATTTAAAGTTTAGTGTTTTTTTGTGGTATTATTTATTGTTTTTGAAAAAAAAAAATTTTTTTGAAAAGTTATTTTTTGTTTTTGTAATTAGTATTATTTTATTTATTTTTACTTCTTTTTTATTTTTAAAACGTCATATAATTTGGCAATATTTTGTTTCTATTTTTAAAAGATGTCAAATTTGAAATAACTAAATTCTATTGGTTGGTGCATCTATAGGTTCACCCTAGGGAGTGAACCCAAGAATAACTCATCTAAAAAGAACACATTCTGAAAATAGAACAAATCAGAAGATGCCAAGTGTCCTAATTTCTCCCAAGGAGAAATAGAACTCTACTTTATTTATTAAGATACTTGAGGGTAATTTTATGACAAGTTGCAAATATTAATACAGAAGTATATAAATCGATTTTAGATTTTGAATACCATTCTTTTCTTTTGTTTTATTTAAACAAAAGTATATTGAGTCATTTAATTTATTATATTTAAATTTTTGGTTAGTTGAACTTGTGTTTAGTTGATCTATATTTTCATATGCAAGGATAACGAAAAAAATTTCAATGAACCTCCCGTCACAGACTTTTCTTTTTACATGAGACAACTACGTTTCTGGCATGATGCATATATTTTAACCTTTTGCAGAGAAAATTATTGTTAATATATATAATTTAGTGTTCTAAGAAATATAATCAATCATATAACAGATATTAAGGAACACAAAATCTTCTTTCTTTTTTTCACACAAAACTTATATCTTTATCTGCTAGAATTAACTCTAGAGTTTCACCTTCCATTGTTGTGTATTGTATTGTATCCATGAACGAATCTGTCATTTGAATTCTCCATGCGATTTGAATAGTTTGATACTTTTGAGAAGAGTGATGTTTTGAGGAGCCATTAAGTTGTGTAGGGCAGTGGCGGAGCCGGTGTATTGGCAAAGAGGTCAATTGATCCCAGTGAATTTATGATTTTTAAAAAATAATTACATGTATATTTCTGTAAAGATCTGGAAAATACTGCAAACTTTTATCAATTGACTCCATAAATTTTGTAAATTGACCCTATAACATCTATGAATTATGGATTAGGTCTAATTATCCGTACATATTTGAAGGAATATACTATAGACTATGCATTTGTTGAAATTAAAATGATAACCTTTAATTGTTAGTGTTTAGTTTTCTCTTAACTAAATATTTTTGTTTATTATTAGGATTTTATTTCTTAACCTAAATATATTTGTTTATTATTAGGATTTTATTTCTTAAACATTGACTGCAAATATAAACTTAAAATATTAGGTGAAAATATATTCTTATATATGAGAAATATCCATAGTGAGGAATACTTAAAACTAATAAAATAAGGAATAATATCTTAGTTTATATTTATTTTCTTAATAAGTTAAATTATTAGTTACATTGTGTTTTTTTTATTACGTAATATTTAAATTTTAGTGTGCTATATAATCGTGATATAGTCTAATATGTAAAAGTATCTAGGAAGGTGACTTCCATCGTCAAAAACAATTGTATTTATCCAATACTTATATCCTTATGAGAAAAAATAAAAATTTACATGAAATTCAGTCATCTGTATATGCAATACACATGTGCATTCTTGGTTGCAGATACATATTACCTTTGTTAATAATATGAAAATATGCACAAATTCGTTGTAAAATTAAAACTTATAATTTTTCCTAGCCTTCTAATTATATCATGAATATGTCAAACACTAAATAACACATTCACTACAAGAAAACATTCGCGATATAAAAAAAACTTCTTAAGAATTCCGGGAAACAATTCGTCCAAAAAGCAACTCAAAAAAAGTCGTCAAGAATCCGATGGATATTGTAGCCATTTGAAAATTTGAATATTTTCGACGGTTTATAGATAAGAAAAAATTGAAAAAAAATTACCTGGAATTTGGTGGGGGATTACTCAAATTTATCTATAAATACCATTTCCTCTCATTCATTCACAAGTCAACAAAAAAAAAGATTTGTGTTTATCCTAACTATTTTTGTTATTGGATGGATCAACCTCTTATAGATTCAAATACAAATTTACTCGCGGAAGAATATGCACAAGGTATTCATGAATTAATGATGTTAGTTCAAACAACCGGAAGAACCAACAAACGCTAAGTTGATATGTCCTTTCTTGTATTTGTAAGAATAATATGAAGTTAAAGGAAATGTAATTTTAGAATCATTTCTATTTGAACGCATTTAGTGATACAGAATGGATTAGCGTGATAGTTTTTTCATTGTAACTTTAGAAATTAACTCATTTTTTATATGCTCTGTCGACTGATTTGGTCGGCCTAGTTAGAAACACATTTAGTTCTACAGAGTGCACAAGCCTGAAAATGTACCACACTAATATGTCTTTCGACTAATGACAGAAGTTGGATCGATCGTCTGTTACTGCCTACCATGTTAATTACCTAAACCGAAACTTAAGTCTAAATTTGTCAAATAGTGATAAATTAGTTCCAGAGAAAAAAATAAGTTACATCGTGATTAGTAATTTTAAGGAGATAGATAAAATTTAAAGCTAGAGAAGAGTTCTTAACCCAACCAATCAGCCTTTACATATGCAGTAATCTGATTAGAAGTTGTAGATGTATATTTTGGATGAAAATTAATCCCAAGTTTGATATAATATTAACCACTAGACGTGTGATTTATAACAGATTAAGCATGTAAACATAGCACATGCATGTATTATAACTATATTGTATTTGAAGTGTACTGGTGCACAGAGAAAAAAATAAGTTTGGAGAAGAGAGGACAGCAAATTTAAGAAACAGAAGACAAGAGACGGTTTGAAAGAATATATTGATGCAATTTTTTTTTGATAATCCAAATATCTGGACCTCTCATTTAGTCGACTATCTCACTGCGTTCAACCGAAACTGGCGAGAAAAATCCTGGAAACCAAACAAAAACATGTTAAATCCGCTGTGGCGGGAGCTCAAACTCGTGATGACGGACAGCTCAGCCGAGGTTCATTTACCACCAGATCACGAGGTCCGGTTCATACTGATGCAATTGTTAAGTGCAACCACAAAACATTCACACTCGTGCTATCTCGGGAACATCTCATGTTTCAATATCCTAATTAATAGTTAATTATATCAGAAGTAAACTGTATGTCAACATAGCTTGGACTTTTAACTAAAAATCTTCGAGTTTACACACATGGCCACCAGCACAATTTAGTTTGAAACCCATAGTGTTTGACCCATCTTCACAATGTTTGACCTTGCAATACGCAAAGAAATTTAAAACTAGTATCGGTAACTTAACTGGTTGGCCATCTTTTTAGCCAAAAAAAATATAATATAACTGGTTGGAATATGGACGACGAAATTAAAGAAGTTACAAAAATGTTCTAGTCACCTATTAGATATCTTAGGAAAACGTTCATTGTTTTGGTTTTGTTCGACCAAAAAAAAGTTGGAAACATTTAGGGACATATGAGTTCTAGACCATTTAGTTTCGTTTTTTAAGGACATAAAAGCATTCGTAATGGGAGTCTTTAAGGAGAAATCCTTAAGGGCATCTGCATCGGCATGACTTCTAAAAGTTTTTAGATTTTTTTTTTTTGATTTTTCTGATGTAGGAAAAAAAATAAAAATAAACTAATTGCAGACTGTCACGTTTCAGTGGGACCCGTAAACAGTGAAGGAAATTTCTTATTTAGCAACAAAAGGAAGAAGTCTAGGATATTTAGTGATGGGGTCCACACCGAAACACCTAAGGACGAAGCTGTGGGACGTGCGATAATTTCTGTCATAAAGATAAAATAATTAAATAATCAGTGGCTCTACTAAAAGTTAAGGATTCATTCCTTAAAATTCATAGATAAAGATTTTTTCTTAACGAATATTTTCACTATTTGCGGGTCTCCACGACGAATGGTGATCTGTAATTAATTGATATATATTTTTTATTTTTATATTTGAAAAAGAAAAAAAATAAAAAAAAATCAAAAACTAAAGACTCTTTTAAGGTACACCATTGCGGGTGTTCTAATAGATTCAACCACCAAAAAAAAACCTAGTAGCATAATGTGTTTTTTCATGTAACAGAAACTCTTAAAATGAACCAAATGTACATAATTCAAAAAGTTAATTGTTAAGCATATCAGTAAAAAGAAAAAAAATTAAAAAAAAATCAAAATCTAAGGACTCTTTTGAGGTACACCATTTCGGGTGTTTTAATAGATTCAACCACCAAAAAAACCCTAATAGCATAATGTGTTTTTTCATATAGCAGAAACTCTTAAAGTGACCCAAATGTACATAATTCAAAAAGTTAATTGTTATGCATATCAGTATATATTATGCACACCTAGAGTCTTAGAGAAAGGGTGCCTTCGGCTGACACCGCCATGGAATGAGCTTACAGTCATGAAAGGGCACATTTACAACTAAAAATTACGGTGGGACGCCTCCTTATGGTCTGGCAAGAGATGATGGTAACTAGGGAAGGCCTCAGAACAAGCACATAAAGGCATCTCAGTCTATACAATATTACTGGGTGTTTTGCTGCGCCATGTGCAGAAATAATAATTTCAAATACAATATTTTTTATTTTAAAATAAAATTATGATTTATTTTTTAATAGTATTATTTATATATTTTCATTTCGATATTTTTTAAAAAAAAAGTAATAAACGTATTTTTGTAATCTTATTTCTTTTGATTTGATATAATTTTTTTAATAAATATAAATGCTAGTAAATTAGATATTTTGTTTGTTTTAGTTAAAATATGTCAAACTGGAAAATCAATTTGTTAATTAATATGAAGAAGATGAACAGATAAATTTAAATAAATTTTAAACATTTGACTATTAATATTTTTGAACTAGAATTACTTTATTTTTGTATTTTATGCACATTTACAATTTTATTTAAAATTATAATAGTTTACCAAAAATAAATATTATACGTAAAATTAACATTAATGATGATATATGAGTTATTAGAAAATTACCATAATTAATTATACGTAAAACATATTTTCTTGTATTAATTACCATAATTAAAATTACCATAATTAGAAATATTATACGTAAAACTTATTTTCTTGTATTAATTACCATAATTAAAATTACCATAATTAAAATTTTCTTGTATGAAAATTTTCTTATAAAATTTTCTGAAAAAAATAAGTTTTTACAAGAAAATCTTACATATCACAATTTATATGATGCTATGTCACTATTTTTTAAAGACATGTCATATTTTTTGTGTCATGTCATCATTTTCTTAGTGAGAATAATTGCAGTGACGACATGTATACAAATCACTTTGCAATTAATGTATATATATATATATATATATATATATATATATATATAATTATTGATATATGAGTTTTTAATACATTATAATAGTTTACCAAAAATAAATATTTATATATAAAATTAACATTAATGATGATATATGAATTATTAGTCATTACAATAATTAAAATTTCTTGTAAAAAAATATAAGTTTTTATAAGGAAATTTTACATATGACAATTTATATAATGTCATATCATTATTTTTTAAAGACATGTCATATTTTGTTTAGTGTCATGTTATTATTTTTTTAGCAAGAATGATTGTAGTAACGATATGTGTACAAAACAGTTCGCAAATAATGTATAGGGGATAGTGTTAAAATAACATTAAACTAGTGCAGTGCTATAATTTCGTACAAGTTTAATGTGAAATTATAATGCTGTATTAAAATAGTATAACTTTTAGTGTTGGATTAAAAAGATTTACACTTAAATAGTGTGAAAATTACACAAAAAACAATATTTTGAAGTTGGACTGGAAATGACCTAAGGTACAAATCTTTAGAGAGAAAATTAAACTGGAGAACGACTTAGATAGATCCCACGCGTTCGTTCCACTGTTACATTTTCTGAAATTATATTCAACCCTTAATGTCCATTCCTAGTGTAACCCATAGGACCATAGCAATACATGAGCAGTCTATAAACTATTTCAACATTATTACAGAACATGTAAATAATATATCCCTTTACAATAGCAATATTTTCTATTACAACCACGTGATAGTGGTCGGGTGGTAGCATGACGTTTCAGCGTTGCATGGCAAGCTGAGTTCGAATCCGACTACACTCAGATATATCCCTATCACGTGACCACCGGACGATTTAACATTCCCTCGCCGGGGAGCGGTTTACCGTTTTTTTATTTTCTATTACAAAGATAGAAAATAGTAAAACAGCATTCGTGTAATCGAAAAAAAGCGTTCGTGTAATCGTGTCAGAAGCATATATATGCATGATTTTAGAAGTACGTGAAAATTAAGCGAAAAAAAAATGAGCAAACGAAAATGTAAACCAAAAAGAAAAGAAAAAAAAGAAGAAAATATTGTATATAAAACAAAAAAGAAAGTATACATCGACGTAAAATCTTTTTAATTCAATAGAACAGTAAAATACACATTGACACATTGCCTTTAGAAAAACAATGACACATTGAAGTGTAGATGAATAAGAAACTGAGGTCACCATTCCCAAGTAATATGTTTCTGAAGCAGAGCCGACATGGAAACGAGACCACCAAAGCAACTGCTGTGTTAGATCACAACTATCTCCTTTCCCAAAGCCATCAATATATTATCCCCAAACACCTTATTGTTAATCAATATACTATTAATTATCTATCTCCATACAAGGGTATATATCTGATTCATGCATATAATCCATTTCATAACGTTGTTGTACATAGGTTAGTTGGTATTTTGGTGACCAATATAGATTCACTACTATTAACATTTACACTTTGATACCTTTGGTATCCAACTAGCTAGGTAGTAACTACACCCTGTGCAGGGTGAAATTTTCATTAAACGTTTTTGTGTGAACCATACTTTTGATTAATAGGTCAACGTCCAAGTACAATAGACTCTCTTAAGATCTACTCTGCTAGAGCATCGGCCAGTCTAATAAAGTTCTTGACTTGAAAAGAGCCGATATGATTGCAATCCCATTTGCAGTAAGCGCAAATAGAACAAAGGAACCCACTATAAATTTTGATTTGCAGATAGAAATACCCAGTAGAATACCATAAACCTCTAAAATTAGGGTCCCAGGAGTTTATCCATCGGATAAGTTGATGAGAAAGAGAGTCTGACTGGACGATTTATCTTCTGAATCCAAGCTCTTGATAGCTTTTAAAAGGACCGGTTTAATTGCAATTGCCTCCGCAGCAACGGTCGATCTGACTGCAATATATTAGTGATGTGATTAGAAATTGAACATCTAATAGGAGAAACCATTTATAAACCAAAAAGAAATTACAACAATCTTGCCTAACCCTTCAAAATCGAGAGAAAGTTTTTTTTGGATGATACATTTTTCAATACTGTCATTGATTTTTTTAGTCTTTTGCATTACCATCAAAAGAAATTCATGTACAACATTTCATAAAATCAGGCTTCTGGTGCTTTTATAGTGATATATAACAAAACTTAAAAAAAAATTATTTATCAACCCGAACAACAAGAATTCAGATGTTGATTACAAGCTAGCTCGTTTTGAACAGAACGATCTAAATCTAACATAACATTACAAGCTTAGCTCAACCACCATACTGGCGTATCTTCAGATAATCAATTCCCATTCTCAACCATGGATTTTCCCCCGCTGAGCTAATTTCAAAGAAATGTACACTAATTCTTAGATTGTGTTAAATTAAATATTTGTGTACATTATGGCCAACCGTAAACCATTTCTAACCGTTATCATACGAAATGCAAATTCTCTTTGAAATCATAAATTGATTAAACATCATACACCAGATTTTTACCTCGATAAGAACTTTAAGTCACCTGAGTATATTTTTGTCACCCTAGTTCTTTAAGTACAAGAATCTAAATATATTTGACTTTATAGTATTGATTCGTACATCCACAGGCCTACCATTACGAGTCCCAAAGATAGTTTAGTTTCTTTTTTGCCTCTTCGACTTTCTTCTTGGGAACCCTACTTCCCTCTCCGTAGCCTTTCTTATCATCATGAATATTTTCCACCGCTTCGTCACATCTCAAACGTTACACAAATATATACTACTATTATATACACTCACACACCCATTTATATACACACGCAAATTCACATCCATATCTCGTCGCTCTCTCACTATCTCTAGCACAAACCCATCAGCCACAGCTACAGTGTCTTTCTTCTTCTTTGTCTTCTCCTCGAAGTCATGTCTAATCCAGCTTGTTTCAATCTCTTCAACAATGAATTTGACAATACAAACTTCAACTATTCCACTTCTCTCTCTTACATTTACAACTCTCCAAACAGTTTCTATTACCCTAATACCACAAACCCTAATTACATGCCTCCTACTACCACTACCACTTCCCCTAACTCACCACCGCTCAGAGAAGCTCTTCCCCTTCTTAGCTTAAGTCCCATAAGGCACCAAGAACAAAAGGATCAACCCTTTTTCATGAACGCAGATCACGCTGCCTCTTCAAACTTTCATGATGATCCTCATGATGTAACCGTAGATCTTCATCTAGGGTTACCAAACTACGGAGTTGGTGGGAGCTATATTGCTCCCGAGGCAACCACCGAGGAGCAATACCAAGATCATGACCAAGAAGTGGAGGTCACAGTCGAGTCCCACCTTCATGATGATGATGATCGTGGAGATTTATACAAAGGTCATCACTATTGGATCCCTACTCCTGCTCAGATTTTGATTGGTCCTACACAGTTTTCTTGTCCTCTTTGCTTCAAGACATTCAACAGATACAACAACATGCAGGTACTACTCAATTGATTCAAGAATCAAATAATAACTCATTTCATGATTTGACTTGTGTTATTCAAAATGGATATTAATTAGTCCATATCTTTTTGGTGGTCGAATAGAAACATTACGAAAATTTTTTTTTAAAAAAAAATAGAAACATTTACAAACTCGTTACTGATTTATGGATATTCAGATATTTAAGTGTATCTTTAGCACTTTTTCTGATTCGAATTAGTTTTTGTTTTAAAATAATTATTGTTTTATGATTTTAATGTAAAATTTATTAATTTTTTATTCTAATTTATTTTTTATTGATTAAAATATAGTTAAATGTATTGGTAATGATATTTTTATCTATTAAATATTTAAAATTAAATGTTTTTATAATCGGCGTATCGAAGAAAATTAAAATAAAAAGGAAGGAGCAGTTAACTTTTTTGAACTCTAACTACTATGCCGTGATGTTTTTACTAACTAGAGAATAATTAACTCTTTTACAAATTTGATGTAACACGTCAAATCGATTTCAGGGTGTTGAATGATGGTGGCTATGTAAGATCAACTTACCAATTAAGTCAGAAGATCTTCTTTAACCAACAGTCTTTTTGTCAGACTGAATCTATATTATCCTGAAACATGCATAGTCCTCCTTGATTTTTGTGGACTCATAAAACCCAATAAAATAAGAAATTATAAAACGATAAGAAGATTATTTGTGTCTATAGACTTTGTTTTGTTTATAGATGTACCAGGAAGATAGTAATACTGCCCAAAAGATAGCCACAGGGATAACAGATATTTGACTTATTCCATATGCCAAAAAGCAAACTTTTACATGAAATAAAGAGAACTATATATGTACAGAAATATGTACAGAACTTAACATTTAGTGTTTTCGCATTTACATCTTTTTCTGTTCGATTAAAGTCTCTTACATCTTATTATAGGATTTGGAACTTTGTTTGGTTTATGTGCATATTTTAAATTTATTGACATTTAAAAAGGATATGACATTTAAATGTTTTAACTTGTTTGAAATTTTACAAAAGTTGAAAACTCACACCAAAAGAAATACATTTGGCTTTGCCTTTGCATTTAATGAGTTTCTAAACGTTGATAAATGTAAATTAATATAACTAATCATTGTTGAGATATAAAAAAAAGACCTGCATCTGAAAGAATCCAATCGGCTTTCGGATTTGGAATCCTCTTAGGAGTAATATCCACTATATATTAATCATGAAACATTACAACATGTTTTGTATCCATGTGTTATCATTAGGATGATTTTTAGAAATCCATAGGAAAATAAGTTGGTCAATATAAATATATATTATACTTTTTATTAAATTAATTATCACACTAATTAGTAGTTTTAAATTCTTCCCTTAAATAAAAATATGTAAGTTTCTTTCCTTAAATAAAAACTACGAAATTACATAATATGATTAACGTATATATGACAATTAATGGTTATAAATCATACATATTTGATAGTTAAATTTTCATCCTCTACATTTTTTTAATTTATATTATTAAAAATAAAATAAAAAATCACATTAAGCATATTTAAAAAAATAATCATACATGTTATATTTTGAATTTTTTAAAATATCTATAAATTACGAAAAATGGTAAAATGTTATTTTTTAGAACGGAACTCGATCTGAAACGAAATATTTCGGATATTGAATATATCGAAACTAGATTTATATACTTAAATATATTAATTATTTTTAGAATTTAATATCTAAAAGAATATACAAAATATATAAGATGTTATTAAGTTGTCCAAAATACTTGAAAATATATACAAATAGTTAAAAGTACATGTTTAAAATTGTTAAATGATACTCAAAATACCAATACTTCAAATATCTATTGATTTCTTATCCGAATATTGATGCTAAACCAATTTTTATGTTAAGTTTAAGTATTTTAGCTTACTACACATTTTTATGTTATAAATAGTTTTTTGAGAAATTTAAAGTATATACAAAAAAAAATTTAATTAAATGAGTTATCTGAGTCCAAACCCAAACTGAATCCGCAGATCCGAACCTGATCAAACTCACAAAAAAAATCAAAACATAACTGAACCAAACCAAATCAAACTGAACCAAATGGTATCCGAATGTCCACCCCAAATTAAATGTAAAAGAAATTCTTGATAACAAAATACGTTATAATTGTGATATTTAAATACAACATATTTTAAAAAACTCACTCCGTGCATGACGCGGACTATCATCTAGTAGTCTTTTATTGAAGGAAAAAGAATCCAATGCATAAAGTTATAATACCTCACAACAGTAGCATTTATCCTAAACTTAAAAAGATATGAACCAATACTTTGTAATACTGATAATTCATTTAGGATTTAATGATATGAAAACGTTTTCATTAGATGCACATGTGGGGACACGGTTCACAATACAGAAAGGGACCAGAGTCACTTAGAGGAACACAACCAACAGGAATGCTAAGGCTACCATGTTTCTGCTGTGCACCAGGCTGCAAGAACAACATTGACCACCCACGAGCCAAGCCTCTCAAGGACTTTCGAACCCTCCAAACACATTACAAACGCAAACACGGATCTAGACCTTTTGCTTGTCGCAAGTGTGGCAAAGCCTTTGCAGTGAAAGGAGATTGGAGAACGCATGAGAAGAATTGTGGTAAGCTTTGGTATTGCTCATGTGGCTCGGATTTTAAACACAAGAGGTCTCTTAAGGACCACGTCAAGGCTTTCGGGAATGGTCATGTTCCTTGCGGGATTGATAGCTTTGGGGGAGATCATGAGGAATACTACGAGGCTGCTTCTGATATCGACCAACAAGATGATTGCAACAACAATGAGTGCTAATTATGTTTCATGTGTTCTGTTTTGTTCCGTCATGCATTAAATTTTGTATGCATGTCTTCTTTCGCTTTGGTCATGTTTTGTTTTGTGCTTGTTTTTCAATTAACCGTAAGTTACTAAAGATTTTGTTCCGTTTCTTGAGATGGTTTATTTATCTTTGTTTTAAAATGACCATTTTTTTGTCATCTGATTTAAATTAAAGGGCCAAAGTGAACAGCCCAATTACATCAAAGTCTTACAAATTTGAGAGTTTTTGATTTTTTTTTTATTGGGAGCCCTAAGTCCAATGTGTTCATCACTTCACTGTGCTCAGTACCACCACTGAATACAAACCATGAGTCTAGCATCTAACATTTAAACAAAAAGTTCAAATTTCAATTTTCCAGACACAAGAAATGGCATTGTACAGAAGCGTCTTGGGTGCAAAGAGGATTATCGGCATGTCTAGTGGCTACAAGCAAAAGGACATTTTCAGTGCTAAAGGGGTTTCTTGCGGTGTACGTTAGGGCCAGGTCAAGAAGAGGACATATTTGGTGCAAGTATCATATCTTAGATATTCATATGATATCTCGTTGACAAAAAAAAAAAAAAGATATTCATATGATATCTAAGTCATTCTTATTTTCAAGCTTTTCTAGGTAAAACCAATGAAGAGTTTTGATTTTACCATGGGTGATTTAACGATCTTTTGTCCTGAAGATACCTTCATTACTATGACGTCCCTGTTTTAATGATGGCGCTCCGAAAGAAAACAAATATTATTAGAGATATAGCTATTCAGAGTAAATATGTTAATTTGTTCCTCTTTCTTTGCGAAAAAAGAGTTGTTCAAAGGAAAATGTGTGTAAAATCAAGCAATTCAAAATGTATGGGCTGCTGTTTTTTTCAAATGTGCTTTTTGAAGGAGATCCAGTAGCTTCGGCTAGTATCATTATTGGAAAAAAAAAAGTAATATGTCCACTCACAATTTGATTGAAGATGTAAAATATTGCCAAACAAATTACCGAGCTCACAATACCGATTTGTTATCTTCTAACAGTGCTGCTCACCTACTCGCTAAACAAGTAAATAGTCAAACAATGATATGTTAGCTAACTATTTTAAATAATAAATGAAAATTATATAAAAAATTACTTTAAGAAAATAAAAAACTTTAATATTTTTATTTGGATTATTTCTTATTTATAATTTTATTATTGGTGTTATAGTTACCACAAATATTTTTTCAACATTTAAAAATTTAAAATTTTGAAAAATGTTGATTTATATTTGTACCAAAAAACATCAACTTTAAAAACTATTTTAGGTCTGATATAAATCAACTGTGACTGTTGACTAACCATAAGACTAAAATAATAAGATCGAGGAAAATTTATTAGTATATTTTTTAAGCTGAGTATTTTTTTTTAATTTATCAAAAAATGGTGTTTTATTTCAACCAAATGTAAAAGTTGGTGATTTAAATAGCATTTTTCTCAAATTCAAAAAGAAAATTTGGTCAGAAACTTGACATCTCATCCATGTGAAAAGATTTTATGTAAGAAATAATTACATTAAGAGGCAGTTTTAAGTTTTTTATAACACAATAAGTCAGTTTCCACTACCAAAACACATTTTTCTAACTTTCTTCTATTTTGTTACGTTTACTAGTTGAAATCAAAACAAATAATAATTAGTGGGTCATACTTTCTCTCTCTTCTTATCTTCTCCTTTCTCAAAATAAAGATCCTTTTCACATATCAAAATTCTCAGATCGAGTTTTGTTGCACTTAAAAAAACTGATATTTAATAATGAGTGGACAATTCTCCCATAATTTCAAACAATAATCATTTCTACGAAGAACAATCGTTCATGAAAAAAAAACAAAAAGAGGATCAAAGCCAATTTGGAGTGTACGGTACAATGCGACGGACAGTTAGATGGAGGGTTTTGGATTTAATGCTTTAATGATTGTAGATACAAAAACATGTAAACAAAAAAGGCGTTGAGAACAACGATGGATATCTTAACCACACTAGCGTAGACGACGATAAACTCATCTCTTTTCTGAATCTGAAGCTCGATATGATGCGTTGTGTCTCAATTCATCTTTCCTTGTTGTGATTCATTGTCACCGTGACCTTCCTACCTCTTATATGCCCTCTGGAACTGGCACGATAAGCTTGAGAGCAACAATGTCGAATTTGGACATTTTTGCACATTTGAATCCCTAAACTTTTTTGTTATTTATTTGTTAATCCCATACTTTTTAAATATGAAAATTAGTCCTTAATTTCGTCTCAAACTTTACAAATTAAAACTTTAACTACTTGTAGTAGGAATACATGTATGAAAAGAGAATAAAAACAACTACAGACACACCTATATAACTTAAACAAACAAGTATCAAAAAAAATATACACTGAATTGTACTCACCAATACTTTATTGATATACAATGTATACAAGTGAAGATGTGTACATATACAAGTGAAGATGTGTACATATACAAGTGAAGATGTGCACACATAACATATACAAATATACATATATACACTTGTTGTTGTGAACGGCTGCGAATTATCAAAGAAGAATAGAGAACAAAAACGAATTGAGGTAAATACCCGTTTAGGGTTTCTTATTATCGTGTGAATGAATAATTTACAAACCCTTAGACCCTATACAAGCCTCAAAAAACCGATTTCCTTTTTCAAATAGAAAAATACAATAGAAAAAGTAAATTTCCTAAACCGAAAAGGCATACCGTACCTTTTACTGGTGCACAAAGATTTAAGACACACAGATGCAACACTTGTCTTTAGTCATCTGTTATGTACACGTGGACAATTAATCAACATTTATTTCGTGGTACACATAAATATGAATAAATATTACTATTCATTTTAACACCAAAATATTGTTCATTTTTGTTTGTACACCGATTTTTGTGTCTATATATCAGTGTCCATTTTTGACAGTGGAAGTCACTAAAATGAATGTATCAATGGAAGTCATCAAAATATATCATTGGATGTATTTTGACACTAAAACATATGAAGAGTTTTCACTTTGATATGTTTGAGCTTAGGATTTAGACTTATCAATGAGACACGATTTAAGTATATATGTACAACAAGAATATATAACATTGTACATGTGTACACCAATGATTTTACATTTGTACATTCATAATTATATGTCACAGAGATAAGGCAAAGAATATATCAACATCTATGCTATCAAGATGTAAAATAAGTCTCACAAAAATAAGAATATGTAAACCACACTTCCTCACCCATATGCCTAGAAAGACAAATCTCTCTCTTTAACATACGTGGTCACCCAATGTACATGCATACACTAACATTATGTGCATATCCACGTGGTCACCCAATGTACTCATGTACACAAACAAATTTACAAACATAACTTACGTAAAAATATAGTTTCAAAATATGTACAATCATATGATATTGTTATGTACAATGATTAACTTGTATGATATTGTTCATATGTATACCGATGCATAGGTACCAATTTTTCTTTTTTTGAGCAAGAATAACAAACGACATGTGTGTACACTTTGTGACTTGGACACGTGTAGAAACTTGAACAAATTTAAAATTTAAAACAAATAGACATGTTATTTTGTTTACACTTTGTAATGTGTACATATATACATCGAAAATGAACAAATATATATATATATATATATATATATATATATATATATATATATATATATATATATATATATATATATATATATATATAAATTGTACACATATAGATGGATTGGTGGTTGCGTACTAATATTAAGATACATAATAAATAGGTGCATATGTACATTAATGTTTGTGTACAAAATGATATGTACATATAGATATCTAATATGTTTGTACAACAAATATGGTAGGGATATATAAATGCTTGTGTACACTATGATATGTACATACAGATATTCAAGAATCATGTCTATCATTGAATATATTTTTTTATTTAAGTTAAAATTAGCATTTTTTCCAAAAAAAAAAGGTTTATCGTTAAGTTACAAAATAAGATTAATGGATTATGGCAAAAAATACAATATATGGCTTGATTTTTATTTTTTACAATATGTACATGCGTCTAATTACCCAATTCATTAGTGTACAAATAAATTATTTGTATATGTGGATAAAGAAAATTTGTGTACATAGTATCATGTACATATGACATATATACAAATATTATTAGAAATAATGTACACAATAAATGATTTAAAGATAGAAGTGAGATAGTAGAAATATGTGTACACATTACCATAATATAATACTATCTAAATAGATACTTTTGTAAGTTTCAAAATGTATACAATCATATGATATTGTAATGTACAATGATTGACTTGTATGCTATTGTTCACGTGTGTATACCGATGCATAGGTACCAAATTTTTTGAGCAAGAAATAACAAACGACATGTGTGTACACTTTGTCACGTAGACATATATACAAATATTTTTAGAAATAACGCACACAATAAATGATTTAAAGATATTTATCACCTTATTACCTCATTTTAAGATGTATTTGAATATATATGCACATTTGGAAGTATGAGACCAAATAAAAAGAATTTATTTGAAAATCAGAAACATCTGTGGCAAAATCATAACAAAACAAAACTACAGGGACCAAAATGTTGTACAATCAAAAAAATTATCTTGCTTTGGATTGCACAAGTAAAAATCTCTGGTCAAATTCGTGGATAAATTTGAACAAATTAGAAATTTGAGATAAATTAGAAAATAAACAAAAGTTGGAGGACCTGATGTGTAAATAATCTAAAATTCACCATTGTTGCTCAAGAAAAGCTTTATCTTCCATCCCCGACCAAATCCGGCGGCGCTCTCTTCAATATGGGACTACAGTGAAGAGGAGACGACTTCACCGTAACACTGAAACTTAAGCTGCGGTTTGAGGTCGTCGACAACGGAACTTCCGATTGCTCCTTCACGTTAGTCATGGCTATTGAGGACCTGTTTGCAGATCAAGCTTGTGACGATGAAGGTGGATTTGTATTCGGAGACCGCGGCGGTGGCTCGAAGCTCTCTGACAGCTTCCAATAGTGAAAGCCAAGTCACAACATTATCATGACGGAGTTCTTCCACAGTTTCCGACGAACCCTTTTTCATCAATGGTGTTCCATTTATTGAGGATATATGTAAATATAGATAGTAGAGGATCTCTGTAATTATACTACTCTTAAAACCCTACTCTCTACATGTATATATACGGTACAAAGACTCTAATAATATTATCACTTTCCATAATCTATATGGTATCAGAGCTTACGCTCCTAAACCTAGCAAAACTTTTCTAGATCTCAAACTCAAGCCGCCATGAGTGCTTCGAGCCACACCAGCGAGACCATCCTCATCAACAACAACAACAACACGCTTCTGCACATCAACATGTCAAATGTTACCAAACTGACAAGCACCAACTACCTCATCTGGAGCTTGCAAGTTCATGCGCTCTTGGATGGTTATGCTCTTGCAAAGCATCTTGATGGTTCCTCTGTGATTCCATCACAAACACTCACCAATGGAGGTGAGACCACTGAAAACCCGGAGTTCGTTCGTTGGACTCGTCAAGACAAACTGATCTACTCTGCTCTTCTTGGTGCCATCTCTCCATCGATCCAGCCAACCGTGTCACGCACGGCATCTGCATCTCAAGTCTGGGAGAAGTTGGCTTCTATCTATGCCAAGCCAAGCCGTGGACACATCAAACAACTCAAGGATCAGCTGAGGAACTACACCAAAGGCACTAAGACAATTGATGACTATCTTCAAGGCGCCATCAACAAGTTCGACCAACTTGCAATCTTAGGAAAGCCATATGATCATGAGGATCAAATTGAGCTACTGCTTGGAGGCTTACCGGAGGAGTACAAGACTGTTGTTGATCAAATCGAAGGCAAAGATACTGCTCCAAGTATCACCGAGGTCCATGAGCGCCTGTTGAACCATGAAGCCAAGCTCCTTGCTGTTCGTGAAACCATCTCGTCTGTGATTCCCACATCGGCGAATGCAGTGCAACACAGACAGCAGCAGAGCTACTCCAACAACCGGAACAACAACACCAACAGGCGTTACAACAACAACTCCTACAGCAATGACAACACCAATCAGACCACTCAGCTAGCACAACGTTCTGATGCACGTCCATTCAAGCCATACTTGGGTAAGTGTCAAATCTGCAACACTCAAGGGCATAGCGCTAGACGTTGCCCTCAGTTTCAGGCCATGCAGACGGCAAACAGTCAACAAGCAGGCGGTCCGTTCCGTCCCTGGCAGCCACGTGCTAACTTCGCCATGAATCACCCCTACACAGCGGCGAACTGGCTCTTGGACTCTGGTGCTACGCACCATATCACATCCGACCTCAATAACCTTGCGTTGCATCACCCGTATCAAGGAGGAGATGATGTCTCATTGCTGATGGCTCGAGCCTACCAATAACACATACTGGTTCATCTACTCTCTCAACTACAACACGTGATTTAACTTTGCAAAATATTCTATGTGTTCCTCATGTTGACAAGAACCTTATTTCTGTATATCGTCTATGCAACACTAATGGTGTTTCGGTTGAATTTTTCCCTGCTGCGTTTCAGGTGAAGGATCTCAGCACGGGGGTCCCATTGCTCCAAGGAAAGACTAGGAATGAGTTGTATGAATGGCATGTTACCAACCCTTATCCAACGGGCATGCTTACCTCTTCAAATCCCAAAACTTCTATCTCTTCGTGGCGTTCTCGGCTCGGCCACCCTTCATTTTCTATTTTAAATTCCATTGTTTCTCAGTTTTCTCTTCCTGTTTCTTCTAGTAACCAAAAACAATTATCTTGTTCTGATTGCTTAATTAATAAGAGCCACAAATTGCCTTTTACAAACACTTCTATTGTCTCTCATCGACCCCTTGAATATGTTTTCAGTGATGTCTGGTCTTCACCAATTATTTCTATTGATAACTACAAGTACTATGTGGTTTTCATTGATCATTACTCGAGATATACATGGCTCTACCCACTGAAACTAAACTCGCAGGTGAAAGAGGTGTTCATTGCGTATAAAGCACTCGTTGAAAACAAGTTTCAGACCTCCATTGGCACAATGTTTTCGGATAATGGAGGAGAGTACATAGCCTTGAAGAGCTACCTCACTGCACATGGCATCACGTACTTGACATCCCCGCCTCACACACCTCAGCATAATGGTGTATCAGAGAGAAAACACCGCCACATTGTGGAAACAGGGCTTACCTTGCTATCCACGGCATCACTCCTAAAAGAGTATTGGACGTTTGCTTTCTCTACGGCGGTGTATCTAATCAACCGTCTCATAACGTCAAATCTCTCGATGAAATCACCATTTTAGATACTGTTTGGCGTGTCCCCAAACTATGAGAAGCTGAGGGTGTTTGGATGTCTATGCTTCCCTTGGTTAAGACCTTACAATGCTCATAAACTTCAAGACAAATCGCGCCGCTGTGTTTTTCTTGGATATACTCCTACTCAGAGTGCGTACCTCTGCCTTGATGCTGATACATCACGCATATATACGTCGAGACATGTTCACTTTGTTGAGACAGACTTCCCATTCAAGACCAAATCCACTGTCATCCCTGATCCACAACCCTCGACCCCATCCACAACTACGAACCCTGCTGCTACAACAATTCCGTTCATGTCACAGCCATCTATGGGACCTGTGCCTGAGGACCTTCACCACACCACTCCTCCTCAGCCGAATCCTCAGGTATTACCATCTAACACTCGACCTACTTCTTCTTCTTCTCCCCCAGAGCCCACTGCTCTTTCTCAAAATGAATCCACACATGTGATTCAGCCAACCCAAACTTCCCCTGAGCCCACTGCTCAAGAACAAAATGAGTTGCAACCCACAACTCAGCGGACAACACACGAAAATGATTCCCACACTCAACCAGCCATGCCAGTACAACCAAGTGAACCACAAAATCCAGTTCTAGAACAACCACAAAATATCCACAAAATGAAAACCAGAGCCAAAAATAATATTACAAAACCTGTCCAAAAATTAACTCTTCACATTGCAGGTCCCTCTTCAGAACCAACGACAATCATTCAAGCCTTGAAAGACAAAGCATGGAGAGATGCAGCAATAGCAGAGTTCGATGCTCACATTGTTAACCATACATGGGATCTTGAACCACCTTCGCCGGAACAGAACGTCATTGGCTGTCGTTGGCTCTTTACAACAAAGTATCTCTCCAATGGCAAAGAAGAATGCCGCAAAGGAAGACTTGTCGCCAAGGGATATACACAAAGATATGGTGTGGACTACTCAGAAACATTTAGCCCAGTTATCAAATCCACTACCATCAGACTTGTTATTGAAATTGCAGTCACCAAGTCGTGGATCCTGAAACAGCTAGACATCAACAATGCCTTTCTCCAAGGCGATCTCACCGAAGTGGTATACATGATGCAGCCACCTGGTTTTGTGGATAAAGATCGTCCTAATCATGTATGTCGCCTCCGGAAACCGATCTATGCACTCAAACAAGCTCCCCGCTCATGGTATCTCTCACTCAAACAACATCTTCTTACGATAGGATTCATCAATTCCTCGGCGGATGCGTCTCTCTTTGTTCACACGTATGGTCACACAGTCACCTATGTACTTGTGTATGTGGATGATATACTTGTAACAGGCAGTGACCTTGTACTTGTTGAACAAGTTCTACAGTCCTTTGCTGAACGATTCTCTATCAAAGATCCGGTTGATCTCCACTACTTCTTGGGCATTGAAGCGATCAGGACACCTCAAGGCCTCCATCTCATGCAGCGGAAATACGTAAATGATCTCCTTGCCAAGCAAAATATGATGGACGCAAAGCCCGTGACCACACCATTGCCGACATCACCTAAACTAACACTTGCTGGTGGAGCTCTCCTAGATGATGCAGGACCTTATCGTTCAATTGTTGGAAGTCTCCAGTATTTGGCCTTCACCAGACCGGACATTTCTTATGCTGTAACTCGTCTATCTCAATTTATGCATCAGCCGACAGTGGAGCATTTGCAAGCAGCTAAACGTGTACTCAGATATCTGGCGGGAACTCGCAGTCATGGCATCTTCTTCCACAAGAATTCTCCACTGACATTACATGCCTTCTCAGATGCGGATTGGGCTGGTGACACGGATGACTACATCTCAACCAATGCTTACATTATTTACTTAGGAAGAAATCATGTTTCTTGGTCATCTAAGAAACAGAATGGTGTTGCTCGCTCATCCACCGAAGCTGAATATAGAGCAGTCGCCAACACTGCATCTGAGGTAACATGGTTGTGCTCTTTGCTCTCTGATCTTCGCATAGACCTTCCCACTGCACCAGTCATTTACTGCGACAATGTTGGAGCAACGTATCTCTGCGCAAACCCTGTGTTTCATTCACGTATGAAACATATTGCATTGGACTACCACTTTACGCGTAACATGATACATGCCGGTCAGCTGTGAGTTACTCATGTTTCTACTCGAGATCAACTTGCAAATGCTTTGACCAAGCCACTCTCGAGGAATCATTTTCATCAAGCTTGCAGCAAGATTGGAGTGACTACAGCCCCTCCATCTTGAGGGGGTGTATTGAGGATATATGTAAATATAGATAGTAGAGGATCTCTATGTAATTATACTACTCTTAAAACCCTACTCTCTACATGTATATATACGGTACAAAGACTCTAATAATATTATCACTTTCCATAATCTATACCATTAATATGGTTTCACATTGCTTTCTTGGTTACAGAAAAGAAAAGGGAAAAAGATGAATACTTGGGTCCACTTAGTTATATAATAATTAGATTTTAGTTAGAAATGAAGAGAATAAGTTAGAATAAAGTGTCTATCGAACAATAACTGCTCTTAAGTGTAAAAAATAACTTAAAACTGTCTTAGAGTAAATAACTCTTTATGTAAATGCTTTTATGTGAATGGAATGTTTAATTTATAGCTCATTTGGCAAAGCAGATGGTTTAAACAGGAGCGGCTGTCCTCTGGAACAAAACATCCCTCCCGACCCATAAATTTAGAATGTTTAATATGCATGGATCATGCGACTTCCAAACAATTCAACAATTATATTCATATGGATCATCCGACCTCAGAACCGTATCAAGTCTTATAAGTTTTAGAACCGGTCGTAAATTTGAAGTATAAGACCCTAATAGGAAGAGTGGAAAACTAAAAATATGTTATTTTTCCTCAACAGCGATATTTATACGTTCCCAAACTATAGAGGGAAAGATATACACTAGATGTCAGAAAACCCGCATTCTGTTAAGGTTTTTATGCTGGCACATTATTGAACGTTAGACAGAGGAAGATGCAAGTTAAGACTTAACTTTTACGGACATCTTTAAATTAATTAAGTTCTACTATAAATTGATTAACCAGGCAACTGCACATTTCTGTGAATTTTAAGCAAACAAAATTCTGTATGTGAAAGAGGCGCAAGTTTATCTATTTCACATACATAACACACTCAATATGCTTAAATTTGTTGGAATAAGAGTTATATTTTCAGAAATAAGTACAAGAGGATAACAGAGTAAACATAAATTTTTAATTATAAAACGAACTACAGGTTTGAGAAATTAGTCAGAAGGGTTAGCTTTTAAAAACAAAATTTGAGTACTTATCCATCTTGTTTAAGCACCCATAAAACACTAACCCTTGAGGACTGCTAACCGCCGTCTAGAAGTTCATCATCTTAGCCGTCAAAAGTAGAAAAAGTTCTAAATCCTCTGCTAATCAAGAAGTCTCCGCCGATTCTAAACTAATTGCGATGCAAGAAAACGATAACTATCATTCAGAGTCATACCTTGCCTCGCAAGAAAGACAGAAAAACAACCTATTATTGGTTCCACATTGTAAAGACACCTCCTGGATTTGACCCCTGACCATGCTCTCCAGTAGTCCATCCTCCGTAGCCTGTGGCTCCACCTGAAGGAGGCATATCGTAATCAACTTTAACCGTGGGAAACTCTTCCTCAGCCGATGTTCCTACTGTGGAGGTTGACCCAATACCAATCTCATTGTTTCCAAAAACCCCTGAAGTGTTGTTGTTATTATCAGAGACAAATCCGTGAAGCAAACCAGGGTTACTCTGAAGATAAGCATTGTAGAGCTGGGAGCTATGACTAGAAGACTGCAAGTAATCGTTGGTTTGTTGTTGATGAAGATGAAGCTGCGTCTGGATGTAACCATAGGAATCATGAGCGTTAGTATTATAATGCGAGGCATCGTTGCTGTTCTGTAGGGTAAGTAGTGGCTGGTGATGAAGATGCTCAAAAGGTTGTTGAATGCTTAGTGGGTAAGGTTGAAGCTGAAGCCCAGAGCTAGAGCCGCTTGCTGCACCATACTGATGGAAATTCGAGCTGAGGGCTATCATTTCCTCTCGTTTTCTTGACGATTCTAGAGCTTGAGCTTCTTTCAGCCGTTTAGCAGCACCACCTCCTATAGGAAGTGTGTTGCTCTCTAAGATAGCTTTTACATCGTAGCGGTTAATCTCAAAGTTTGTAACCGCGTTTAGACCTCGAAACTTTATCGCAGCTATGTCGTATGCTTCTGCCGCTTCCTCCTCTGTGGCTGAGCAAGGCAAATGAGAATATATATAAGCATGGCAATCTATTTAGGTGTGTAGTTTATTCACATCTTCGATAAAATATAAATTATATAGATATCAGCTTTAACTTTGAATATTAAACTTATCTCTAGATCTACTGATCTTCAAACAATTTGACATCGATCTTGTATAGTGCGGTTCATAGATTAAAGTAGTATTTAATGTTTCGACAAATACTTTTCTCATAGTTCTAGAGTGTTGTAACAGATAAGTATTTGAAATCATGGTTTTTTTTTTGTAAACTAATAATGGTTTATATATAGGGTCTCTTATATATAAATATATATATATATATATATATATATATATATATATATATAATATGATAAATAAGTATATACTTACTGAAAGTTCCCAAGTAGAGATCTTTGTTTCCAGCAACTCGGCCAATCCTTGCTTGCCATCTTCCATGTTGATGATGCCTTGTTACTCCGCGATACATCGATGCACCACGCGAGAATCCGCTACTTTTCCTAAAATAATTAAGTTCTTCGATTAGAAAACTACGACCGTATATAAATGTATGTAACGTAACGAATACGTCAAGTTAATGAAAAAGTGAAAACACAACCTTCTAATAGCAGCCACAAACTCTTGTCTCGTCATATTTTTCATCTCCTCAACTTCCTTCTCGTAGTTAGTAATCTAAAACATGTGAAAACGTTATAACGATATTATTAATCATTATACCGTTTAGAAGCTTAGCAATATATAACCATGACAATTTGAAATTAACTTACCGGAAAGTTGGTGGTAGTAGAGGGGCCCCAATACTTAAGTGCAGCTAAATCATATGCTCTTGCTGCTTTCTCTTCTTTGTCATACCCACCTGAATGTAATTATAACCGGTTAAAAATATTCTTAAATTCTTAAATAAAAGTACATATGCTGGAGACCAAGAAAACAATATTATTGGACACTCACCTAAGTAGACTGTAGAGATTTCGAAGAAGTCCAAGATTCAAGCATCAAAGCCATAAGAAAGATGAGATCCAAATTAAATATTTTTGCAGAGATGAGGCCACAAGAGGAAATGAATTAAGCAATTAAGAAAATTTATAAAACACATGACTACACTTACCTTGTCTTCCTTTCCTTGATTGTCCCTCTCTTCTACAAGTATTATCCCAAAGATGAGCTTCATATCTACCGGTCCATCTATGTCTATAGTACCCAGAATAAAAGATAAAATATTTATATACATTTCGTTACTAAACTTTAAAATAAAAAAAAGTAAACAGTACTTTAAGACCTTGTAACACCACGATAGATAGAGGTTCGTTGTCCAAAAGTTTCCAGGGTCCGTCTCGGTGCAGCTTCAACGATGGCTCCTCCACTTATATTAGTAGAGCTGCAACTATTATCCACGCTGGTCTCACCAGGGGAGGCTTTAACGGCAGCCGCTGCAGAGGCGGAGGCTCCGGCACTTCCCATTGAAAGGGTGAGAGATTGCAAACTGTGGGCATTCTCTTGAAGCTCATAGTTACTAGGAGTGTTAGAGGCACAAGTGACAACGGTAGGTAACAGACTATTTGTTTGGAAGTAGTAATCTGAGTCATTGGTTTGATGAATGTCGTTATACGGTACGAGGTTGTGGTCGGCTTGATGATTGTCCGACTTGCTAACTCCTAAGAAATCAGCCACTTTTGGAATCTCTCCTCCTTCTCCGCCTCTACCGTGTGGATTGATCATATTCCATTCTGAGAAAGCATACAATGCTTTTGTGAGAGCAAAAAAACAAGGATCTGAAAAACGCATGATATAAACACCTCCGTTTTTAAACATATGCTAGTACATTCGACTAGATTGCGATTCTGTATATAGTTACTATATTATTAACGAGTGTAGAATTTAGACCCTCATAACAGATATATGCAAATGAAAGAATATCAAGTATACATGAACATATGTATGCGTGCTTGTATACCTTGGTTTTGAAAAGGGTTGTCCATATTGTCGTTGACCAAGCCGAGATCGAATTGAGAGGTTTGTGAGGAGTGGATGTTGGGAGGCAAAGAAGAGTGGGTTGGTGATAGAGGAGAGGCAAGCCAGTTGTTAGAATTCATTACCTTTGCCTGCTTTGAAATCAAATCTTAAATCACTTTGCTAAAATCTGCAATAAGGGGACATAAATTGATTAGAGACGTATCATAATATAAAGAGAAGAATAACAACTTTGTGAAGATAAATGTTATGATGAAGAGAGATTATACCTATCAAGGATAGAGGGGAAGAGTCTTGTTTTGCTCTCTATGTATGGCTGCAACGCAGTCGCAAACTTCTACTTTCTCTCTCTAAACACACACTATCTTTATATCTATCTCTTCGATAACTTGAGTCTTGAGGGATTTAAACATAATAGACGCGAAGATATTTGTGAAACTCTTAAAAATAGAGGGAGTACTTTTTAGGAAGCTAGGCAGGTTTTGAAGTTAAACCTACTACATTAAATGCTAACCTCAACAAAGGATTGCCGCAATTTTTATTATCAACCATTAAAACGATGCACGAATATGTGTAAAATATTTTGTATTTGATTGTAATGCACAACCACATATTATTATATCAAAATGATTAACTTACTCATAAGTATTGGACAGTATTTATATAAGAAATATAGTTAATATTTTTTAAGTAGTACATATGCACAACCACAGGTTATGATATCACAATACTATATGGATAAAATAGTGACTAAATTAATACAAATGTTACAGTTCACATGTTTGATCATGTATCTGGGATATGATATTGCAATAAATTTGGGACACGAGTGTCGTGAATAAGACAAATCTACGCTTCCAAGTGGAGAAAATCCAAACCCTAAAAGCAAAAAACAAAATCAAATTCACATATATTAAAACCCAAAATTTACCCCACTTGGATATTGGAACTCGCGTTCCTCGTTTATTGCGATTAATGACTCCCCAAAGCCCAGCATTCCCACACTCTGCGAATCATCTCTCACTCTCTTACCATTGACCATACTCTCTCACTACATACACACATGTACTTACATGTCCTTAAACATGTGTAAGCGCACGGCTACGTATTCGTATACGTTTACGTGTACATACATGCAATCACATTGAGATGACTCAAAGGTAATATACATACAATTCGTTCGACCCTTTTAAACTATTCTAGTATATTTGAAGATCCCTGAATTTACTCTTTTGCATGTGTGTAGGGACATACAATATCATATACATCTGATTATATGAAGCGCATAATCTATTAAATACTTACAAAGAATATTCGGAAAGAGTAAATGTCACCCTTCGTAGATGTTCGAAATAATTTGAAAATAGCGTAGAAGCATTAAGAAGAGTAAAATTATTTAAATTATTCAGATTTCACCTGTAAAAAGGATATTAGAAAATGAAAAAGAATTGGGTGGATTTTGTTTTGGTTTTCCCGAGTTTAAATCTGTTGACTGATTGATCGGACTTCGCACCAGTCAAAGAGTGTTGTTTAGTAATTTAAGATTAATTACACAAACTTATAGTAACTAATTATGTTTAGTCGCATGCCTTTGTGACATCCATAACACCGTTCCGATTTATTCTTTTTGTAAACACACCGTTCCTGTTATTGTATGTCTAATTAATAAACTATAGTATAATTTTATTACTATTTTAACGTGTAATTACTGAATAATATAATTATAATATAAGAGAGAAGCAGTCAATATTTAACACTAGACACTATATTCCATTCCCTTCAGGAAAAGAAACGATTTCCAATGTGAAGACCAGTATAGCATTCGTTTGTATTAATTTTTTTTATTACTCTACTTCGTAAGATAAACTTTTACATTTATGCATACACTAATTAATATACTCCATTTAAATACTTTTACATTTATGCATACACTAATTAATATACTCCATTTAAATATTACCAACACCAAAATAACAAAACACACACATTTATATATATATATCTGCACCGATTAAACAATGTACCTTAACATAAGTTATGTTGTTTGTACATTTAATTTTCTATTCGCACAAATACGGTATACTATCAGACAGGTCTAATTATTATACTCCATTTAAATATTACCAACACCAAAATAACAAAACACACACATTTATATATATATATATATATCTGCACCGATTAAACAATGTAACTTAACATAAGTTATGTTGTTTGTACATTTAATTTTCTATTCGCACAAATACAGCATACTTTTTTTTGAGCAACTACAGAATACTATCAGACAGGTCTAAAGGTCTGCTTCGAAGAATTTTTTTGTTCTCATTTCTAAGAATGCCATATAATAAATCATTCGGTCTTTTCTAACGACGTTAATAATAGGAAAAAAAAAAGATTATAAGAGAAACATGGGTTTCCCTTTTTCGCTTTCTTCCAAACTGAACTTACTCAGACTGCAGCGTCTCAATGCTCCCAGAATCTAAAGAATAATAATCAAATAAAGAAAATAATGTGACAGTGATCAACTGATCAGATGATTGTATATGCAAGGAAACAAGGATCTGATGCATACTATTTTAGAAGATTTAAGTAAAATAATGGACAAACAAAAAGGAATCACATGTTGCCATTTGACTATATTTTCCCGCCAAATCAAGAGCAGTTTTCCTAAATTCAGATATAGTTATAAATATAATGTAAATATTAAGTGCATGTTTAAAATCTAAACATCAAGAAATTAATTTGTACAATGATAACTAGATTTTTATCCGCTCTTCGTAAGGACAGATATATTTTTGTTTTATATTTTTTTAGAAAATTAATTTTTATATATGGTTTTTTGTAGTTATATTTGTGTTTTTTGTGATCATATTTAAATAAAATCAATACTATTAAAACAACAACATGACCAATTAATCGAATAGTAACTAAATAGATAAAATTTAAGGCTTTTAATTAAATTTTGATAATTTAATTACATATGTAATGATTTATATAACACTATTGTTACATATACTAGTTTGTCATGCAATTAAAAATGTATTTTTGTAAATTTTGAACTTTTGACCCACTTTAAATGAAAAAGTATACTTTAATTGTTAAACCCAATTGATGCCAAAAAAAATTGTTAACCCCAATGATATTTATTTAAAAAAAAAATCGTGACTTATGACCCAATTATTCCAGATTTGTTGCCATGTACTTATTATCCTCTCTATGTTACGTGAAAAAACAAATAACTGATTATATAGGTTACATATAAAAAATAGTTGGACATAACTAATATTAATAAAGTATGTTGAAAATTTAATAGCATTGACTAGATTTTGACTCGTCCTTCAAATGACGGGTATATTTTGAATTGTTTTTGTTAGAAATTTAATTTTTATATTTGGGTGTGTTTTAATCATATTTATTTTTTTCTTTGTAAAATAGTTTTTCTTAAATGATTAGAACATGAACATGATATATTGATAAATGTCATGTCTAATTATTTTTATAACTACCTTGTATTATATCACAATTATAACCAGTAGATTAAACACAAATATGATACATAAAATTAACAAAAATACAAAAATTAAATTTTTAAAAAAAAAATATACATACCCTTTTAAAAGGTCTGTGAGTATTTAATAATTATATTAAATTAGTTGAAATAAATCTATATCAATAAGTCATTTTCTAATTTAATAGATAGAATTCTTAACATATATAAAAATATAAAGTGTCACTAATATAATAGTTACATTTTATTTTTTTTATCCGATTTTATGAGGAATAGTCAGCCATTATAGAAAGATATGTCAATAATGTAACTGTATACGTTATATAAAACAATGTGTTATATTAATCCAAAAGTAAATATATTTTGTAACACATAAAAAGGACAGAAACAATTACGTGATGCAACAGTTATTGGTAATTTGGTATACTCAAAGAGACAAAAAATTCAAAGAGCCGTAGAATACAGTTATATTTACCTTCTATTAGAAATATCTTCTTTGGTTAATATACTATTAGGTTGGCTAATATAAATATTAGAGAGAAAATATGTATCCGATTGAAAGTAGTTACACAAATACAGTTTGTCTGAATCGATATATACTTTATTTTTTAAGTATGTAAAATTGATAAAAATAATTATTGGACATATCTAATATTAATAGGTCATGTTTATTAAAATAGCATTGACTAGAGTTTGACCCGCCCTTTAAAAAAGAGGACAAAATTTTCTTGTCATCATCATATGTATTGATCTTTCTCGTTTGTTAAATGTCTGAGATTGGTTAGGTCAACAAATTTATTAATCTGTCTTTTGTTCACTAATATGTTTAAATATAATTTTGGTTTTCGGTTTTGGTTTTATGTTGTTTTTTTTTTGGATTTTGGTTTCAGTTTGATTATGGTTTAACCTTTTGTCGTTTAAGAAATATATAAACTTTTCAGTTATTTATGAAATAACTTAATATATTTATACTTGTGTTTACCAGACCTGTATCTATGAGATTAGTTTTTTTTCCAAAAATATATTTACTGAAAATTAGAAATTTCATACATGTATGTTTATTTAATTTTTTTTATAGATAACTGAATTAAAATTAATAAATATAATTTGTTGAAAATAAGATAATTCATTTATAAAAGCCGTCGTTATTAATTTTACTTCTATTTTAAAACTGTAAATTATTGTAAAAAAATATTTTTAATTTTTATATTGGTCAAAATATATATCGAGTGATTATTAATATTCAAATTTAAATATGTAATTATTTATTATTTTATATATCTTACTTTACTATTTTATTTTAATACGTTGAAGTATGTAGTAAAATTTATGAATATATGTTATTCTTTAATTTTATGATTTATATAATATTTAATAAATGAATTAAGTTACTTTTTATTGATTAGTTGATGTATTAATTTAATTACAAATATAAATATCATGGGAATATTATTTTTTATTCTATAATGAAAGAATTAATATTTGTTAATAAATGATTTAATATTAATTACGAATTTTATTATTTAAAAATAAATACTTAAAAGAATTTAACACATCTTAAATAAAAATATATCAAAAGATATTTTTATAATAAAATCTTAGAAAATGATACTTGACAAAATCTTTTTAGATATCTTATTTTGAAAATATTATTAAGTTAGTTGTAAGAGAAAAATTAGGAGGTTAAATTAATTCTATTTTAGAAATATTGAAATATTAATATATATTTGTTAAATTAGAAAAACGTTATATGATAAATAACTAATGAAATTATTTTAGCTGGACTGTTATGACTTTTTTGATAGTCCAAAATATAGTCGTTAAAAAGTTCTTCTGTTTTAATAGTATTGACTAGATTTTGATTCGTCCTAAGAGGGGGGATATATGTTTTGTTTTGTATGTTTTTTTGAAATTGCATTTCTAAGCGTATGTTTTTTTGTTATTATATATATATTTTTGTATCAAATATGTGTATTTTGGACAAATCTTTATTTTTATTTCTAATTTTACTTGTGTATTTTTTTTCTTAAAATGATTAGGCTTCTTATTTTGAATACTGAAATGAAATTATTATTGGACAAAAGCTTATAAAGAAATAAAAAACCTCTAAAGAAAAAATAGTAGTTCAAAAAAAGAGAGCATTATAAGCATCTTCAAAAGTGAAAAGTTGGATACAAAACTCCATTAACAGTTCGTAAATCTGTGTAGTTGGTCGAGTTTTTGTTATGGTTTAAAAGAAAATGCATATAATCCAATTCACTTTGTTTGGAGTTTGTAAACATGTTAATCATTCTTTTATCTTTGTTCTCTCTATTAATTTTCATCCAATCTTGATATTGTGAAGTTTGATTTGTCTTCTTTGTTGAGATATTACCAAAATGATATTCTTTATGTGAAGCTTCTTTGTCATTTTTTCCATATTTTTTCTCTTCATCTGTAACAAATATGATAAAAAACAATTTTAAAATCTGACCCACCCTTCAGAGGGCGGATATATTTTTTATTGAAAAAATTAATTTTATGTCATGAATATTTTTTATCCTTTGATAATATATTTTGTAAAGAATTTTATGAAATTTATCTAAAATTATTGTATGAATTATTTTTGTTATTTTAAATATGACCAAAATTTTGAAGACTCCAAATAATTCTGACCCGTATTATGATTTTTTTTATTAATCTGCTGTTATACTTGTGAATTATTTCAAAGTGATTTTATTTTTAGTATTTTAATTCAAATAAAAAGATTAATATTTTTAAACTATTGTTATTTTTCATAGACCCGTTATGTACTGATGAAATTTGCTTTTGTGTATTTTAAAAAGTTTATATGATTTTTTATTTTAAATGAAACTATTTTTTAAAAATATTTGAGAACATTCTGGTCTTCAGAATCTAGATTTTGACCCACCCTTTCAAAAAGACATGTATATTTTTTGTTTGACTTTTTCTAGATATTTAATTGTAATACTTGTGTTTTTTTCTTAATCATATTTTTTTGTAGTCATATATGTGTATAAATCTTAATCAATATCTATTTGATTTACTGTAGAAATAATAGTAATTTAAAGTTGGCCGGCATACACTCGTTTCTTTATAATTATAAATTCATTTTTTGTAATCATATTTATCTATTCAGATTAAGCTTAGGCATCCGGTCCTTGGATCAGGTCTTATTGGGTCTGCATCCTTTGGTTCTTGAAAATTTAGATCCATATAGATATATATATATAGTTTTTCAGGTCTGCTCGGTCTGGATCTTGTCGAACTCTTGTCGGTTCAGGTATATAATTCTAATATCCAGTAAAACACTCGTAATTTCAGTTTTATTCCGGATTCGGATTGATTTGGGTATATAGGACCCGAAAAAGACCTGACATATCCAAACTGAATTTGAAAACTCGAAAAGTACGTGCAAATCCTAAAAATACCTGGAGAAAATATATCTGAAACTTACCCAAAATCAGATCCGAAAACCCGAAAGGTATCTCAAATTTTACCCGAACACTCAAATTATATTTTTTGGAAATTTTACCTGAATAAATAATACATACATTAAACAACTATTATCAATTAGTTATGCTGGAGAATTAATAGAATAGATTAAAAACACTATATGTTTTATTTTTTAAACATGATGACTTTGTGGTTTAACTTCATGCCCCCTATCATTTATTTTAGTATGTAAGCCCATTACCCTCCTTTAGTAAATCAAATATGAATACCAACCGTTGTAACTGGTGCATGGTCAAGATTAATAGAAAAACTAGATTTGTACCCGCACAACCGTGTAGGTGTTTGTTTTCGTTTATAGTTATATATATATACTATAGCAATCACATATATGAGATATGTAAATTTAATGTTTTTCAAACATAAAAATATTAGAGTATACTTGTTTCCATCAAATAGATTGTTTAAAACTTTCACATGTGTTTGTTTCTTGTTCTTTATTTTTTTGTTAGATTAGTATTTCATTATTAATTTAATAAATAGAAATAGAACTTGGTAAAATATTATCATTTACAAAGACAATATAATATTTCACAAAATTAGATACTTAAAAAACCTAAACTGATAGCTTCATATATTAATATTATAAAAAATTAATTAAAAATTTAATATATATATATATATATATATATATATTCATTTGGATCATTATTTAATTGCAATCATATATTTAAATAACTTTATATCAATTGGTCGTGCTGAAAAATTAATAGAATAGATTGTTCAAATAATCAACACAATTATAACATAAGTGATTCTTCTGCGATTGATACTTAAGCTTTTTATTGTAAAGTTAACATATCAGTGAATGAAAAAACTTGAAAACCAAACAAAATATTTTATTTTTACACCTCCGCATTTTAGTGAAGCAGGACAATATCTAAACTACACTCGAAGCTCGAACCCGACGTTCCAACTTCATAGACTTGTATCACTACATTCTAAGCATCTTTTGATTTTTTGTTGTTTATTATTTGACAAATTGATTTTTGATTGTGTTTTTTTTGTCTGGTGTTCCAAAATATATTCATATCTATTTCACAAAGCTTTAGAGATTTATACTACAAATATGATTGGGCTTTTTGCATGGCTAGTTAATTTGCTTTGTTCTACATCTATATTATTAAAAACGTTTTTAAAAATATGTTTGGCTTTTGAAAGTGTTTAGAAGTGTGACACTGACATTTAATTTAAAAACAAATACTATGAAAATTATTTGAATTAGGAAAACCAATATATTTCCAATTAACATGACAAATTTGGTACACAACTTGATTTTATTTTCCTATTAACAAATAATAACATATGGCACGCAAACAAATAGTCAACATATTACATTGTCGTAATGTCGATCACTGATTAATTTATAAAATTTCTTTAATGTAAAAAAAACATCACTAACATATTTCTATTATTAAAATTGAAGTACATATATGAATTACCCTTAGTTTTCAGTGTTATTTACAATAGCATGCCACTGAAACTATTAATTTACATACCATATAAGATTTTTTGTCTTTTCTCTTTAATTAATGCATTTTCAAAATCAAATTCTAACTAAAAACGATGGAAACAATGATTAATAAGCCTAGTTTTTAATATTCTTTGTCTTTCCTATATATATATATATGTGTGTGTGTGTGTGTGTGTGTGTGTCTGAAAATAATTAATTCCTTATATATATTTTGTAATTAAACATAAATTATACATAATAATTAATTTCATACTAATTAACCTACCTTCTAAGATTTTTATGATTAACTATATACCTATCTTTAAATAGTTATTACATTTTTATTATTTATAAGTAATAAAATAAAATAAAAATAACAAAAGAAAAATTTATATAATATATAGATTGATATATAAATATGTTATGTTACTTATATTTTCATACAAAAATAGTCCAATATAAATTCAGTATAATAAATGTTAAAAATAGAAAGTATATAGGACCATACATTTTAAATAGTAAATACAACAATCTAGTTATACATTTTCACACAATTTTGATCCATATAAATAAAAATACACTTTTACAGATATACATGTCATATTTTAACAACTATTTTTTTAAAATATTTTTTTCAATAAACCGTTATTTATACATATGACTTTTATTAATTCTTTTATAAATCTTACATGGATATTTTAATATGTTATATTTCCATACAAGATGGACAAATAAATTGATGTTACAGAATTATATTTATTTGTCTATTTCATATATTTTACTAAATCAAAGTAATTTATTTTGAAACACATTTTAAATTAACTACATTCATATATATATTTTGGTTATAATCTATCATTGTTGATTTGATGCTTTCATTTTATACTACCAACCATTTTTCACACTCAATTGTTATTAAAAACACAAAAAAATCAAAGTATTACAAGTAACTATTAAAAAATAGATCATTTAGTATAAATAAAAAAATTAAAAAATAAGATAGCATCCGGACGGGTCATGGTCTAGTATATTATAAAATAGAAGACTTTTAAAAAATTCTCTTTGGGTTTTGAAAATATTTTGAAGTGTGCCACTGAGCAAATATTTCGTACTAACATGGAAAATTTGGTACACAACTTGATTTTACTTTCCTATTAACATGGTACGTAGAAAACGAACAACATATTATTACATTTGTCGTTATTAATTACATTTGTGACATGTCGATCACTGATTAATTTGCTAGTGACGTACACAAAGAACATGACCATTTTCTACACTCAAAAACATAAGATTGAGTCTTACAAGTCTAAACATGACATAAGAGAAATTCATTACATAAGATAACTAAACAACATAATAAAGGACATGATCATCTTAGTTACTAAACCCCTTTCCAAAGAACCATATCCTATCATAGCTTTCAGTCATCTTAATTCTCATAGTCATAGCTGATCTTCTTCCATCTTCTCAAGCCTTGTTTCTTGAAACTCAAAGTGATCCATCATACTCTGTTGCAGATCCTTAACATCATTCCTAAGTTCATCATGTTTTGCATCCACCTTTTCCTATCTCATCTATGCACTGCTTCATCGACCCATTTGAAAAAAAAAATGCCTCTCCATCTTTTTCTATTATCAAACACAAACATGATTCTCTCTTTGAAAGCAGTAAAATGACAAGATAAAATGGCCACATAAACAGCATAATTCTCACACTTGTAAAACCTTCTTAACGGGCTTCTTTTGTGTCTTTGAGACAAAGGTGAACAGCATATTTCTAGGTGGACTTGATCAAGAGTTAAGAAGTTTGGGAAGAATAGATAGGGGGTCTGTAAGTATTCTTAAGATTTTAGGTAGCTAGCCCAAAAACAACAATTGCTTATCTAAAACCTTCTGTGGGTTACTTTAATGGGTCCAAAATAAAGTTGGGTTTTGGATAAAACTAAAAAAAAATAAAAATAAATTGGAAGCTTTGATATTTGTGTCTGGGCTTGGCGGGAAAATCGTTTCCCTCGGAAAAAAATATCCAAAATCCCCAATTCCTTGACTGCCGTTAGGGTTTTCTGTTATTGTCTCATTTCCAGATTCCACTTTGTCTCGAGTAACTAACTGTGGAACCAACCATGAGGAGGAAGGTGAAGCGAGAATCTGAAGCATCCGGCGAAGGCAGCGGGGGGAGAGGAGATGTCGACGAGTCGGTGCGGGTTAAGTCCACGAAGAAGGAGAAGCCGGAGAACAACAACGGCGGCATAGATGACGACTCCGTCCCAATCGACGACGAGCCTCCGACTCAGGAACAAGAGCAGGGGATCTCCGATCGAAGGATTCTCAGATCTCAGTATCTCTCTCTCATTCACAAAATCAGCGGTACTTACACTCTCTCTCTCTCTCTCTCTCTATGTTCATTGATTGATTTCGTTTTTAAAAATTAGGGCTTTTTTTTCTTTTGTTTTTTGCAGATTCTAAAGATGATTTGACGAGGGTTGATTCCGACAAATTCTCCAGAATTTTCAGTGAATTTGAGAACCTGCACCAGAAAGGTTATACCTTTCTTTGGTGTTATTGTTATAACTTTCATTTAAGTTTGTTTGTATTAGCAAATTGAGATGGTAAAATACAATTAAAATATTGCAGTTCAGAAGCCAAGAGAGCAAGTTGCAGATGCAGAGGCGTTTCTTGATATAGCAAACACCATCATGTCTTCTGTCAAGTCTCACTCTGCTACTACTGGGGTTTCTCCCGCTGAGTTTGTTAATGCTCTGGTCAATACCTTTGGTCAGGCTTCTTTAGGAGTTGATGATACTGCTCCTCCTGTGTCTATGAAATGGAAGGATCTTGGGCTTGCCGTCTGCTCTACAGTTTTCGTATCTTGTGGTTGTTCCACAATGTGAGTTTCTCTAAATAAACATTGACCTGCCTTTGCTAGGAGCTCTGAGCATGTTCTTTTTTGCATATTTTGATGATCAGGTTGGGACCTATGGACACTGAACTGAAGGAAAGGAAAAGGGCTGTCTACAGAAAACGTACAAAGCCTGGTGAAGGCGTTCGTCCAGACGAGGTAATAAATGTTTTTTTTTTTTCATTTTTGTTTGAGTTTATGAACTAATGTTGATCTCCTTTTGGTCATTTGCATTGTATATGATGATACGGTGCTTTGTCTTGAACTTGTTGATTGTTTATGTAGTTTGGGTTTTGGACAAGAAACAAAAGAGCTGAGTTTTAGTACTTATTCTTATTCACTAGGTGGATGATACACAGTCAGAAGAGAAAACGGATACAGACAAGAATATGGCGATAATGTTTAACATCTTAGGGCAAAAGAAGCGCGTGAGGCTTGAAAACTTGGTGCTTAACAGAAGATCATTTGCTCAGACTGTAGAGAACTTGTTCGCTCTCTCTTTCTTGGCCAAAGACGGACGAGTGGAGATCATTGTTGATAAGAATGGTTCTCATTTTGCATGTAAGATCCAAATTTCCTATCCTCTTATGTCTGTTTTGGATATATTCAAACCATCTGAATCTCCTAAATTTTTCTTTCAGTGCCGAGAAACGCACCCGCTGCAAACCTTGTGATGTCGGGGGAAGTCATCTATAACCATTTTGTGTTTAGATTTGATTTCAAAGACTGGAAGGTAATAAAACAGAATCTCACTTAGTTATAATCTTTCTTGACTGGAAGATTGTATCCTGAGTTTTGTGGTTATTAAACAGCTGATGTCTGAAATGGTGCCGATGGGGGAAGAGCTAATGCCGCACAGAGAGGCTGCTATTGCTTCATCTTCTGGCCCCTCTGCATCAGCAGACTTCCCACAAGATTCTCAGACAACGCCAATAAGAAAATTCTCCAGAAACCGAGGTTTGGTTGTCCAAGAAGACACTGTTGTTGACGATTCTCCTGACATCGAGGGGGATGGAACACGCAAGAGAATTAAGCGGAGACTCGCTTGAGAAGAAGATGAGTCTCGTTGTATTTAGTATATAAGAGTAGAGAGTTAAAACTCCTGATGCTGTATGATTTTTTTGTGACAATAACTTTATGTGATTGTGTTTTGTATGGTAGGAGTGTTAGCATCTAAGTGGGCTATCTCTTGTTTAAACTCTTCAAAAGCTGGTTTGTTTTTTATTCTTCTTTTATTTCATCAAGAAGAGACATATTAATGTAGGTAATGTTAAAACTTAAAACCAAAACACCAAGTTTGTAAAATTAAAAGGCTACGTAATACAAATAAAGAAAACCAAACTCTAATTAACTTTATCAAAGTAGCTATTGAATAATCCTTACACCAAACAGCATGAACCCTCCTTTGTTCACCTCGGATTTGGTTTCTTCTTCTAACTTGGAGCTAAAGAAGTTCTCTGTTTTCATTTCTCTCTCAGAATTAACCATCTTGTTTACTTCCTTGGGATCCACGGAACCCTTCTCCGTAAAGTAATCAACATCAATCATCAAGAAGCTGTTGCTTTGACCTTCTAACGTCTTGAAATTGCTAGGGACATCGCAAGTGTAGAAGACGATAACATCCTTCTCCTTTAGATTCTTCTCCTTGACGAAACCGTTCCATCCTCTGGTGAAGACAAAGCTCTGGCTGCTCTTCCAGTAACAATACCTAAACTTCCACTGCCTCATCGCCCTGTCGTAAAACACAACCTCAACTTCCTCCGCAGCTCCTCCTCCTCCCGTTGTCTTGCCATCTTCCCTCTCCTCGGCTATGAAAGGTAGATGCTTCACCGCATGCTTCTTAGGTATCACAAGCCTGTTAAGCTTCCCAACATCGCTCGGCGTCAGCTCCTTGTGAAAAAGCTCCGTGCAAGAGAAACACTTGGTTGATTCCTGTGCACCACGAATCTGTTTTGATCCCACGATGGCTACCATCTGAGATCTTACTTCTAGGTAATCGCTGAACTTTTTCAGGTAAGTACTGTCTCTGATCATGTTCAGCACAGCTTCTGTGGTGTGGTTCTTCTGAAAGTCCGGTTCGTGGACCGTGATCTCAGACCAAGGGAAGTTGCGGTGCGAGTTAGCGTCGAAGCTTCTGAGCTTGATAGATGCGCTGTCGTAAGCAGCAGCGGCTTCAGCAGCGGATTTGAAAGTTCCGAGCCAGATCCTCTTGTGGTCTGCGTAAATCTGAGCGCCCCAGTGACCGTTCTGTTGCTGAACCACACCTTTGTATTTTGTTGTTGTTGTTGTCGCGGTTGGGGAGACAGTAGGTTTCATGCGTTTGGCTAGACGCAAGTCACTTGAGACAGAAGTATCTGTCGTTGTGTTGGCTTCATGGCTTCTTGTCTCCTCCTTGAAGATATTCATCGGTAAAAGAAACAAAAACAAAAAAATAAAGAGACAGGAGACAAAAAGAGTATTTGAAGGAGAGATTTGAGGGGAGATAATGTTGTATCCCTTATGGATGATTCTTTAGAATGATACAGTTTCCATGTTTTGTATTTGTTTCTAACTTTTCCGAGGTAAAATATGGTAAACTTGACAGAGTTGTTTCCATGTTTTGTTCTTGTTTCTAACTTTTCTGAGGTAGAAAATGGTAAACTTGACAGAGTAATTAATTACACCAGAAGCTGTTTATGGTAACTTTCCCTTGTTAATGAGATTCTTTTTATGTCAGATATATTTTCTCGGTAGAAAAGTTAATTTTCCTTGAGGGTTAAGACATAGCTGGAGAAAAATATTCAAGGTTTTTATAAGGAAATATTTACTTTTTGTCTTAAATTTAGACATTAGTTGCGAAACTTATATCATCATATGTCATGTCATGTGGTTTCTTGTTTTTGTTTCTGGTTCTTGTTACGTCTGAAAAACTACTGATCAGAGAAATTAAACAATCAACCACATTTGACAGTTTTTTTTCTTTACATGCATATTCAAAAAGGATGAGCGTTCTAACAGTTTATTCTTTACATGGATAAACAAAAAGGATGAGTAACCTGAAATCTCCTGACGCAGAAAATGCTATCAAATCCTCAGGTTATTCTCACCTTCTCATCTTTAGCTTCAGACATAAAAACTAAGCATCTTTATATTAACAACACATTTCTTTTGTAGCAGTTAAAATGACTCATGCACTCTCTTGTGAAAAAAAAGGAACAGTATTAAAGATGGGAGAGATCTTACAAAACTTGAAGTCGATATTGTTTATCATCGGATACCTGAATGGACCTCCCCCATATAGCTTATGAATTGTCACAGTACCGGCTCAACACTTTTATGGACTCTAAGACACCAATTTTTTAAAGACACCCCAATCTCTTAAACTCTTAAATTTATGTTAATTTAATTTCAACTTTTTATTATATTCTGTGATGAAAACAAAAATATACACAAAATATTTTGGGACCTTTTTCAATCCAATATTTTAAATATTAAAAAGAATTCAATATAAAATTATGTATATATAAAAATTATGAGGATACATAATACAAGTTTGGACCCGGGCGGTTTGCACCGTTTGTAACTCTTGTTAGCCAGGCCCTGGTTGTCCTTCAACTCAGATATACGTGCTGCCTCCTGATTTCCTGCAGATCATTAAACCAGTTAACCAACAACACACAAAAAGTTAGTAAATGCCTTTCTAAAAGACAAAGAGACTTAGGAAAATTTGCCTTTTATGGAGAAGAATGGTGCTACTTAACCAAAAAAATAACCAACAGGTCTGGCACTTGAGGGATAACCCGAATACGTTGAACCCACAGTTCGATTCCCATTGACCACCAGATAATTTAACATTGCATTTTTGAAACCCACTTAGTCGCCGGACACTCTGGTTAATTCAAAAAAAAAAGAGAAGAATGATGTTAACTTCAAACTGTATTCTTCCATCTTTCTTGATGATCTGTATCAAGATCCTCATCAACATTATTTTGCATGTTCAGTAAAAAGGTGAGTTTATCAGGCAAGTCACCTGTGAACTCCAAATCATTGCCGGTTTGCCTCTAAAAGCTCGTAACACAATCTTCAGAGGAATCAGAACTGGACGCAAGAGAATCATTGATAGCATGTGGTTATATACTATATGATTCATTTCATAACTAATATCCATAGTACCTTTCTTCTTCAGGTCTTGTTGGAAATACAATACCCATATTACCAACCGCCTGTTAAGACTCACGGAAATACAATACCCATATTACCAACTGCCTGTTAAGACTCACGTATACATTTCTATTAAGACTCGCCTCAAATTTTAGCTCTCCAGTGATGTCAGAGAATTTCACAATTTTATTTAAATGTCAGTAACTTGCTACTCATTTACATATTCATCAGCATCTATGATCATAAAAATCCACAATCTGTAGAACCACAATGTTTACAACATTTTGCACAGTTAGTGCATGCTTATTTCCATTTTACATGCAAATTAATCGCATGATGATCATAAATCACAATACAAGTTTGCATAGGATTGAATGTGAGAATCATTACATCAGAAAAAAAGTGAACCGTCAATAGTAGAGAGAGGCTGCTCTTTTTAAGCAACCGGAGGACGAAGGACATGATCTTGTGAGGTATCAACAGCAGCAGCAGGCATGAACTGCCACATGGCAAAGCCAGGGTAAGTTGTGAAAGGGACAAGCTTGCTTCCAGGAGCTTGCGCTTGAGAGAGTGTCGGCGGGTTTGGTAAAAAACAAGGCTGGGCAGGCAAAGGCTGCGTGTTAATGGCTGCTTTGAGTTGCTGCTCGATTCTCTCTTTCTCAATCTTCAGCTTCTGTTTCTCATCACGCAGCTCGTTCTTCTCCTCCTTCAACTCCTTGATTTTCTCCTTGAGGCTTGAGTTCAAGTCTTTCAATCTCTGTGCTTCGTCTCTTGCTTGATTCACCATGCGAATAGCGTCATTGATGATTGCAACCTTGTCTGTTTTTGGAGCTCTCCCAGGTTCCAGTACGGAACTCAATTCCGTAAACCTATAGTTAATACACACAATATTAAGAAATTGAAAGATTGAAGTAGAAAGGAAGAGAGAAAGCAAAATAACATTACTTGTCATTTAGCCTATCACGTCTTTGTTTCTCCCTACAGGCTTTCGAGCTAGAACCAGCGCAAGATTCCGATTTGATTCTGAAGCAATGAAAACATAAAGCAAACAAAGAAAAATACTTCCACAGGTTCAAAATCACTAATCAGTCTTATATAATTGAAAGCAAGAACCACAACTATATAAGTTTAAATCAAATAATTAAATACCTTTTCTTTGAGCCAGGTTCTTTGATCACATCTGAATCACAAAGGAATCCATCAACGTCTTCAACACTGTGAAAACAGATCACATCAAAAGCAGAGGATGTAAGGAAGAGTCAGTTACAGCCAGTTAAAACGACATCACACCAGTAACAGAATCTAAAGTACAAATAGAGAGAGTTTCGTCTACTGCTTAAGGAAATAAATACAAAAACAGAGACATAAAGGCTCATAGTTGACAAAATAAAGCTTCATAGGTTCTAACACAACAAGATCAGACCATCTTAAAAAAAAACAAAAGTCCAAAGCCTAGAAACAACAAACACAATGGAAACAAAATCAAAAATCGAGAAAGCCTTTATAAATCTAAATCTCGCATGATTGAAGAGATACCTGACAGTAGTAGCTGAGCCATCGATCTGCCAAGGGAAAGTGGGATTCTGATGAGAGAAAGCAGCATCAATCAAAGGGTAATCACTTAGCCAGTTGGTGTTCTCCGGAAACACCATTTCTGCAAGACAAAACTAAACAAAAAAACGCGGCGGCTGCTTTCCGAAAAAGGGTCGACGAATCTGAATTAGACAATGTGATGGAAAAGTGACAGAAGAAGAGATATTGGTGGTAGAAACTCTCTCTCTCTCAATCGGTTTCTATTAATATACTATTTCAATCTCTCTTTTTCATGGATGTCATACACTATTGGCCCACCAATCATCATCACAACTTCACAATCTTTTATAATATACAATGTCATAGTTACTCAATTATACACATCCTCTGATGTCATTCATTCACATTTAGCTTTCCCTTTTTTAAATTGCAAAATGACATCTTTACGCAAACCTTCCATCATCAAAACTAGATGATTTTTTTTATAAAAAAAACACAAGTGGCCAAGTGGTTTGATACATAAGAATTTACAAATCTGGGCTTACGATGTTACGAACATTCAACTGAGAGAGAATCATACAGGCAACAAATTTAGAAACCCAATCTGCTGTAATGTAAAGGATTAGACTTTAAACCAAAAACACAACTTTACACCATAAAAAAAATCAATTTCAAAACCAAAGTGGGATATTGCTAATTTCCAATTCCGGGTTATTGTTTAAATCCCAAAGTACAAACATTCGATTGAAGAAACAAAAGTCTAATATGATGTACAGCATGAGACTTTTAATTCGAAACCCTTTAAGTATCGTCTGAACTTTCGTTTAATCTCATTCGAAACTGAAGCATATAAACAAATCAACTAAAACCCATTACATAGACTCAGATCCAGAAACAAAAACGTAAAAAAAAAACAACACGTGGATCAACCAATCAAATCAATCGTCGTCGCCAGATGGCTTAGACGAAGCGCCAGCCTTCTTAGGAAGAAGAAGGTTGTGAATATTAGGCATCACTCCTCCGTTAGCAATCGTCACATCTCCAAGCAATTTACTCAGCTCCTCGTCGTTTCTCACCGCGAGCTGAATGTGCCTCGGAACGATCCTCGTCTTCTTGTTATCCCTCGCCGCGTTCCCAGCCAACTCCAAAACCTAATTTTCCAAATTTTTAATCAAAAATTAGGGCTTTTTCTCACAGGGACTCAATTCAAACTAAATCATGAATTGGGTTGAGATCGATTTACCTCGGCGGCGAGGTATTCGAGAACGGCGGATAAGTAGACCGGAGCTCCGGCTCCGACGCGTTCGGCGTACTTGCCTTTCTTCAGGAAGCGGGCGATACGACCAACGGGGAATTGGAGACCGGCTTTGCTGCTTCTCGATGTTGCCTTCTTCGCGGGACCCGATCCGAGAGTTTTGCCACGACCCGCCATTGGGAATTGGATTTGATTTGCGCGATGAAGATGAAGAGGGGAAGTAAACGTGTTTGGTTCTATTGGATTCGATCTTCTCTGTAGTTTATATACAGTTGTATATTTAGCTTGACCAATAGGAAGAGAGTGCGCGGATCACTGTGCATCGCCGTTAGATTATTTTCTAATAGACGGTACAGATTCGATACAGTTTGATTTTGTTTCTAGGCCCAACCAAACCTTTACAATAGAACTAAAAGAGCCCACTAAAACGACAGAGCGTTGCTCAGAAAACGACAGAGCGTTTCTTTTTTACAGTATTTTCGGAGGAACCTTCAAAAGTCAAAAGTCTGCAGTTTTTTTTGAACACCACTAAAGTCTGCAGTTATGTCGTCAGATGTGAATTAAAACTAGGAAGTGTTTAATCTTTAAGTAAGGAGTCACTAGCAGAGTCACACACATAAAACTGGAACTGATGGGAGATGATGAGCTAACCTGTCTGTCAAGAGATGAAACAGCTAGAAGAATCATCTCTATTTCTTGCGTATCTACCAACATAGACATTTAGAAGAATTATCACTAGCAGAGGTACAGTGTGAAAGTTTGGGTTTAGGCGAATGCTTTTAATGGGCCAGTAACAATACCATGTTGTCTTGGGCTCCATCACAAGGAAGCCCACTCCAGTAATACCTAGTCACACACATTATACAAAGACGTCAGTAATTGTGTGATTGGGTTAAGGCAAGCGAGCATAAGGAAACACAGCAAGTATACTGCAACAAGAATCAGACCAATCAGTGCAATAGCAAGAGGAAGGAGACAGCAATACAAGATAAATAGTTAAAACCCAAGTCTATCTTATCTAAGGGCTTTGTATTCTCTACCTTGGAGTATTTAGTTCTTTGTTAACAAAGAATCTAGCACACTGATTTGGTAGCTAGAACTTAAAGTCTCTTTGATCTAGTGGATTTTAGGAGCAGGAGTCTTTCTACGACATGTACCGGTTAGAAGTCAGGAACTCGTTAAATTGATTGTATTTTATTTCAGTTCTAGATTTATCTAGTTCAAAAGAAAAAAAAGACTTGAACGTAAACCTAAGGAATAATCTCTGCATACAGATACATATAAATGTTGCTTGAATCCAGGAAAAAAGAGCAATATAGACTAAATTCAGCTTGGCTCTATTGTTTGCATACCTCAGGCAATCGGTAAACCGAATTGGCACGTGGAGCCAACTTAGTCTTAGTAAAATGGAAACTACATATGGACGTATGATTACTTTGTCTAGGAAGAATTTGGAAGTAGACTGGTGTTCCCCACCGACAGGAAAGCTGTTGTTAAGGATTGTATCCACATAACTACAAGAAGGTGACAAATGCACGTTGTTAAAATTTAGCCTTTTATTGGTGGTAAGGGCATCCAACGCAGTAGAACTTTAAATCCTAGTTAAATCTTACTCAGAACGGTTCACATGTGTCAGTTTTTCCATATCTGTGTCAACTTTAGCTTTCAGTCCACGGGCTAGTGTCGTCAATGCCTTCGTTATGGCAGACGAAAATTCAAATTCATTATGTACAGCAGAAAAGCTTAAGAAGAAAGCAAAATACATTACATAGATTTTCAGAACTCGTCAAAAGATCTGTAAAGATGAGATCCTTATAAAAGAATGAATTCGAAATCTCCATCCATCTTATATAAGACCGCTAACTTAAGCATTCATATTGGACTGCATACACTAGTAAAGAGAAAATCCTTGTAGAAACTCAAGCGGCTTGCAAAGTTGATTCAACTAACAAGGTTCCTCCACCAAAAAATAATCTACTTTATTGATTGAAAGCATAGTACTAGTCTATGATATATATAGAGAAAATCCATACTGGGCATATGAAAAACTACCTTGAACAGGCTGGTTCTTGGTGAGAGCACTACACCGTTTCAAGCTCTTTGCTATAGTGGAAAACAACTGCAACAAGATGGTTACTGAAAATAAGGTATACTGTTACGTTTATAGTCTGTATATAGCTGATATCAAGTTTCCACTGACTAAATCTAATGATGTTGATAGTCATTATGCACAGAAGATACTTTGCCGAGGTAATCTTGAAATCTGGTATTTTCATGACCAGAAATTTCTACCCAACCTCGAGATGATAAATCTTTGTTTCTGGGCTTTTTACTTGTTAAAGTAGAGGCATCACAAAAACAATTCAGAATAAATATTAACCGTGTACATGAAAAAAAACTACAAAGTACACAGAACATACATTTGCTACAAACTTCCTTGCATGCTTCGTGTGAAGTTTGGATACATTCTGACTATCATTTTCCCGTCCACTAATTTCATCAATGTCCATCTACGATACCACCTACCACCACCAAATTTCATTTCAGCTCCCAACCATTCAGCGACATTAATGTGATGAAAATAAACATTAGCAATTTCCTTGAGAGATAACACAGAGCTGTTATAGAAATACAACTCATATGATATACAAAATCAAAATTTTACAAGCATGCCTGACCAGAAGAAACCTCTCTCTATGACAAATTATGAATTGGAGAATATTGACTTGTATTTCACGGACCATAAGGTCTTATATTTATACAATACAAAGATTAGGAAATAAGGCAAGATTACATATTGCACATATCTATTTAGGAAATCTAACTTATTCCAATACCCCCCCTCAAGTTGGAGCATACAAATTAGTAATGCCCAACTTGGAAATGAATGCCTCAAATTCTTTTCTTCCCAAAGCTTTTGTTAGAATATCAGCCAATTGGTCTTTAGTGGAGACATGGCATGGTCGAATAACTTCTTTAAGTATCTCATCTCTAACAGCATGACAATCCACCTCGATATGTTTAGTTCTTTCATGAAAAACAGGATTAGAACTGATGTGCAGAGCTGGTGTACTATCACACTTGATCGACATAGGTCCAACATGATCATATCCCATCTCCTTGAGTAATGCTTTGACCCATTTCAACTCGCGAGTAATCTCATTAAGAGCACGGTACTCTGCTTCTGCAGAAGAACAAGAAACTGTATCTTGTTTTCGTGTTTGCCAAGAAATAGGAGAGGAGCCAAGCTGAACAATCCAACCTGTGAGAGAACGCCGAGTCAGAGGACAGGCTGCCCAATCAGAATCACACCAGCCTGTGAAATGAAATGATGTCTTGGCACTGAAGATGATTCCTTGACCAAGTGTTCCTTTAAGATATCTTACAACTTTCAATGCTGCCAGCCAATGATCCTCCCTTGGACAGTGCATAAATTGTGAAAGAATATGAATTGCATATGTCAGATCCGGACGAGTTGCAGAGAGATAAATAAGCCGACCAACCAAGCGTCTGTAACTCTGTGGATCATCAAGAAGACGCCCTGTAGCAAGACCCAAACGATGATTCTGATCTATTGGTGAACCAACTGGTTTGCAAGCAAGGAGACCAACTTCAGACACGATATCTGTGGCATATTTCTGCTGGCTTAAGTAAATACCTTCAGAACTCCTCGCCACTTCCAGACCTAAAAAATACTTGAGATGGCCAAGATCTTTCATATGAAAACATGTAGAGAGATAGTCCTTGAATTCTTGAATCGCAGAAGGTGTATTACCAGAGATTATGAGATCATCAACGTACACTAACACTCGAAGTGAGACCCCGTTTTTGTAGTACACAAACAAGGAATAATCAGAACGTGTTTGTTTGAAACCATATGCACGAAGTGAATCAGCCAATTTCGAGAACCAGCACCGTGGGGCTTGCTTAAGGCCATAAAGAGATTTTCGCAAGCGACAAACACGTGTGTCATTCGGAGAACCAAATCCTTGAGGTATCTTCATATAAACTTCCTCATGTAAATCTCCATGGAGAAATGCATTGTGCACATCCATTTGATGGATTTCATAGTTCATCTTAACTGCAAAATCCAAAAATAAACGAACCGTTGTCATTTTAGCAACCGGAGAAAAAGTTTCATCGTAGTCTAAGCCCTCTCTCTGATGATTTCCAAACACCACTAAGCGGCCTTTGTGTCGTAACACAGTTCCATCAGGAAGATATTTAATTGTCCAAACCCAGCGATTACCAAGGGCTCTCTTGCCAGGAGGAAGATCAACTAAGTCCCAAGTGTGTTGATCCTCCAACGCCACAATCTCAAGTTGGGCTGCATCACGCCAAACTTTATCTTTCATTGCTTCATGGAAAGATCGTGGTAAGACCTGAGCTGACAAACCAGATATAAAACTGCGATGATTGTCAGAAAACTGTGTTGTAGAGAGATAATCAGAGATAGGATATACTGGACCTGAGAGATGCTGTGGTGCGGATGAAGGTGTAGAGAGAGAGAGAGGAGAAGAAGAATCAAGACGTACTGCGTTAGCAACAAAACCTTGCAGGCGAGTAGAAGGTTTCTTTATCCGATGTCCTCTGCCAAGAAGTTCTGCAGACGGCTCCGGAGCAGGATCATTTGTCGGAGCCACACCTGGTTCGGGTAACAGCGGAGGGGTTTGATCAGGAACATCAGAAGAACCATCATCATCATTATCGTCCATATGAATGACAGGAGCATTAACAACATCTTTAACTGGAGGAGATGAAGTTTGATGAGCCAAGGGAAACACTTTTTCTCGAAAAACTACATCACGAGAAGAGAACACAATTTTACGTTCCAAATCATAGAGCTTCCATCCTTTCTTACCATATGGATAACCCAAGAACACGCAACGACGACTCCGGGATGTAAACTTATCACCCTTATGATCAAGGTTGTGAGCAAACGCCAAGCAACCAATGACCCGAAGATGTTTGTAAGATGGAGCATAACCATAAAGCTTTTCAAATGGAGTCTTGTCGTTGAGCAAGGCAGAAGGTGTCCGATTGATAATATGACCAGCTGCGAGTACACATTCACCCCAATACTCAATAGGAAGTTGTGCTTGAAACCTTAATGCTCTGGCAATATTCAGAATATGGCGATGCTTTCGTTCAGCGCGACCATTCTGTTGAGGAGTGTGTACACAAGAGGTCTCATGAATGATTCCTGAATCCTTAAAATACTTTGTGAGGCACATAAACTCAGTACCATTATCACTTCGTATAGTTTTGACTTTCTTTGTAAACTGTCGTTCAATCATAGCAAAGAACGCTTTCAAGTGCTGGCCGACGTGGGTCTTATCAGGCAAGAGATATAACCAGACTGCTCGTGAATGATCGTCTACAATTGTCAGAAAATAGCGAGATCCACAAAACGCAGTTGTACGATAAGGTCCCCATAAGTCGCAATGAATCAAATCAAAAACTTCTTTAGCATTATTAGAACTATCAGGAAAACATTGACGAGTCTGTTTAGCTCTCAAGCAAATATCACAATTCTGAAACAAAACTTCACTATCACTAGAAACACTACAAATTCCAGGGATCAAACTAGTAATACGGGAAGAAGGATGACCAAGGCGACTGTGCCACAAAGCTAAGTCCTCACGAACTGAAGTATGTAGAGCCGTTGGTGTGATGATTTCCCGAAACCAGTACAATCCCTCTCTCTCTCGTTCACCCGCTCCAATCAGCATCCTCGTAGTGCGGTCCTGTAAAATCAAAAGTTTATCTGTTACTTGACCAACAAGAAAGTTATCTGTAACAAGTTGTCCGTATGAAATCAAATTCATATGGAAACCAGGGACTAGATAAACATTTTTAAGAGATAAAAGAGGTGAAAGGCGAATTGTGCCCTGTTTTGTGGACTGCACATTCAACCCCGCAGGTAAAAGGACTGAGATTGGATCAATATCATGTATATCCGTAAGAAAATCAATCCGTCCAGTCATATGATGTGTAGCTCCAGTATCCAGAATCCAAGAAGAATTATCATTCTTACCACTGAGGCGCTCATTTGGTTTCGGATTGTTGATCACTTGTTGAATGAGTTGCCATTGTTCATCTGTGATACCAAGCAGCCCTTGACGATCTTTGTCTGTAACAGCAGAATTAGAAGCAAGAGCCGTTGCGTTAGCGTTAACGATCTGTGTTGAGTTTGCTCGTGGTGCTGTTCCACGACCACGACCCATGAGAGTATTCTTGGGGCGATTGCTGTCTCCATACCAATCAGGGTAACCAACAACTCTGAAGCATGCTGCAGCCTCATGTCCCTTACGTCCACAAACCGTGCAGTGACGAGTCATATCACGATTTCCAGGTCTAGTAGGCGGTTGAAAACCATCAATTCTACTCTGGCGAGATACATCTCTGGTGTTGACAGTACTTGTATTTGGTGGATACCTTGGAAGTTGTTGTTGTGCTTGTGCAGCAAAACTCATAACCGAAGTCTCTTGATTCACACTAGAACGAATTGTTTCATTCTGAAGAACAGTCTGATAAATACTATCCAAGTCAGGAAGTGGAGTAATAGCACACAGCTGAGATCGAACCACTCCATGAACAGAGTCGTCGAGACCAGCAAGGAAGTCGTGTACACGAAGAATCTCCGCCTCCTTCTCATGAGCAGAGTTGAGGTCGCAAGAACAGTTTCCACATTCACACTTCTTTGTATTTAAGCACTCCGCAATACCGTCCCACAGTTTGGTTAATCTTCCGAAGTATTCATCGACGGACGAACCATTCTGTTTACAGGTAGCAAGAGAGTTACGAAGCTGTTGGAGTCGAGCTCCACTCTTGATAGAGAATCGTTTCTTGATGATGTCCCAAAGCTCCTTCGCCACTTCTCGAGTTGAGATGGAAGAACAAAGCTTTGGTTCAATAGTCTGCTTGATCCATCCAACAAGCAGGTGATTATTGGCAATCCAATCTTCGAGATACGTAGAATCAGCAGTCGGCTTAGGTATAGAACCATCAAGGAAGCCAAACTTTTTACGCGAACTAACAGCCATTCGGAAATTAATAGCCCATTCGTCGTAGTTATTGCCATTGAGAAGAGGATGTGAGATTACTGCTCCAGGATTGTCTCCAGAAGTTAAGTCATAAGGTGAAATAGTTTTGCGTTTCGGAATATCCGTGGTGGCCATTGATAATACTCTGTTTGTATGTCAAACAAAACAGAGAAGAAGACCAAGTAAAGGAAGTAAAAATAAATATGAGTATAAGAGGCCGAGAGACTTGATACTCAGACGCTCTGTTTTTGCAAAGAAGCAAGAAGAAGAAAAACAGAGAAAAGAGAACGATGAAAGAGCCGAGAGGCTAAAAAAATTAGGTTTTCAGATCGTTAGCTCTACCATGACAAATTATGAATTGGAGAATATTGACTTGTAATTCACGGACCATAAGGTCTTATATTTATACAATACAAAGATTAGGAAATAAGGCAAGATTACATATTGCACATATCTATTTAGGAAATCTAACTTATTCCAATACTCTACATCTGACTTCTCTTTCATGTTGACCAGAAACGATTCTACTTGCTCCCTGAAATAAAATTTATGGAAAAGAAGGCTCCATACGGTTAAATACAGCTCACAGAAAAATGAATTAAATCACATGCAAGAATGCACTTTCAGTGTCAGTATTACTTAGGGCATAACATCTACCATAGCAGCTCCTACATAAATCTGTTCATAGTTCCCTCCTGCAATGGTTGTTTACTAACTCTTACCTTACAGATGGCTTCAGAAAGATCACCCACCCAGCAAGTAGGCCTACCAGTAAGAATCATATAATTTCCTTGGCACACTTGTTTCCTCTTGCTCTCTAGAGATTTCCGGAACAACAATGAGTGGTGGTCACACAACAAACAAAATCAGAGAGGGGTGAGCTCACTGGAAGCAGAGGCATCAAAAAACCTTAAAAAGAGTCTAAGCAATTACTTCACACATATTTGTCCCTGGTTCTTAACTTAGCAGCAAAACACTTCGCATTGTTATGTGAATTTCGAGGCATGAGATAGCCCACAATCAACAATATTAACTTTACCTTTAGTTCCATAATTACTTTCTTTGTCTGTGGTAATCATTCCCAAACCAAGATTAAAGTTTTTGAAAAGCATACTTTTTTTTTCGAATGAAAAAGCATACTTTGTAAACATAATAGCAAAACATTTATTTTTTTATTTTCATATTCGTCTGACACAATATAAGCTCTAAATCTTTCACAACAAATCAAGGACCATAGTGACAGACTACTCACAACAACAACAAAAACAAAGATTCACCTGTTGACGACGGCGAGCCTGATGTATTAATACATAGAAGAAGACCTTCCACAAAATCTCCCAACCTACGCCGACAAAACAGCTGTGTCTGTGCCAAACATTCAGATATGAGCTTGTACAGTTTGTTTTAAACACAGAAACTCTTAAGAACCTGATCTTACATATGACCCGGACCGGTTTAGCTGTGTATCTGTATAATCTCAACTCTCTAACCGATCGATCCTTGTATAATGTTCTCAGTTTGTATTTTGGTTGAGTGATGCGGTCTTGAAATCAAACCGAGAATTACAAAGGCGGTATCGTATTAGCTGTGCGCCTGTGCCTACTAAGGGCCACAGACTAATACCTGAGTTAAGACCACCTTCATCGGCGGTATGGTGGAATGCTGATGAGTATCTAATAAATTGAGTTAATAAAAAGTATAAAAAGACAGAACCCACATCACAATCTAGAATTTGCTAGAAACATATGTCCCTTTACTATTAATCGTTTACAAAAATATCCAATATATTCTAATATCACATTATTGATACCTTTCTTATAAGTTTCTCAACCACAGCGAGTTTTTATATTTCCTTATTTTTAACGCTTCGTTAAAATATATATAATCATAAAATAAGCAGTAGATAAAATACATTGATTCTGTTTTAGTTTTAGTTTTTGAGTTAATACTAAAATCATATATATTCTTAATTGCAGGTAAAAAACAAATCTTCGTATTTAATATATTAAATATAAAAACATAAATTATTTTAAAGTTTAGAATAACTATATTTATAAATTATATAATTATTATACATCGATATTAATTTTACAAAATCCTTCTTCAATCTATCAAATATTTATTTATATAAGTTTTAAAATAATACATTTTATTGTATATCAATTTCATATTTTTATAACTGAATGAAATGAAAATATATTTAAAATATATAAACATTGAATATCTTAATAGTAGCCGAACGAATAAAATTGTAAAATTTTGACTTGAATAAATAGAACTAATTACAAATACATTCAAATCCGGGATGTCTTCTCTGTGTACCCCCACACAAAATTTAATGTTATTATTATTCTGATTTTTTATTTTATATTTTGGATCGAATATCCCCAAACGGACATTTTCTTATTTGCCATTTATGTATAAAAAGACAAAATGATTGATTGAAGGAAATGGTGATGATTAATTTCACAAATTTTATTGAATTTCAATGCTTGGCTTACGTCAATTTCATTGAAAAGCAGAGTGCAACCTCTTCATTAGAGGGCATAGTGCCAATTACAATAGCTACAGAAGGTGGATGCTATTAACTTATGATCAGTTTTCACAATTGATCATACACTCATAGCAAGTAAAGTAATATAACGCTTGAAAAAGAAAAAAAATGGCACTAGGGAAGGAAGATGCGTCTAATAGAAATTTTCCCATAAATAAATTTACATAAAACATTATTTTTCTTACATTTCATAATTATTACCTTGTGGTTTGAGCATAGATGTTAAACTCAAGACTTTGTGGAATAGAATAACAACAAAATGACAACATTAATTTAACACCTCTATATTAAAGGTCAAAGAGATATGGATCAGATGAGAAACCTAGACAGGCCTACCTTATCACCAGTTTCTTTAACATCACGTTCACTCTGCTCTTTGTACTCTCTGAAACTGAACCTCCTATACTTCTTTGGATTCCCAAAGCATTCGATCTCGGTTTCCTGATAGGGGCATACAAAGAATGCTATCGACAACCTCTCCACGTTTACTGGAGGCATCACTCTATGTCTCACGCTCTGATACACACCATTACTAAGTGCCTATATAGTGTATACATAAGATTAGTCAGGAGGGAGTTACCTAACTGTCTAGGAACAAAAGTCAAGTGATTAGCAACATCATTAAATTACCTATAAAAACATTAATAAGATTTTGGATTACTAGTGTTAAGTTTTAGAAATTAGACTCTCACATACATATATAACTAATTATGTACAGAACTCCAAAAACGTTTTTTAGAAGTTTTAGGGTTTCCCCTGAATGTTTGCTTATGATCCAGATTATTCATAACGAAACAACTTGGTAAAGGTGTTTTTTTATCATAACTTACTTAGTAAAATAATTCATTCTTTGCTTTCCTTGTAATTAGTTAAATATACGGTTGTAACTAGATTCTAAGAATATATGAGACAGTGAACTTTTGATATGTGATAACAGAAGAATTGAAAACGCAAACCTTTCTTTATCCTTCTATTTACTTACATATCGTAACATTCTGTTATCATATATACTTAAACCAAATAACATCCATTATCGTTTTATGTGTACTCTTTTAGACTTCTATAGTCCAAGTCATTGGGTTCAGATAGTCGTACAGTAATCTACAAATTTAGAATTTAATAAGTAAAATGATTTTTCAATGAGACATGTAACCTTAAAAACGTTGATAATCAATGATTAAAGTTACCTGAAACATGTCACCAATGTTCACAGTGAGAGCCTCCGAGCAAGGTTTTACGCCAATCCATTGTCCATTTTTCTTCAATTCTAGTCCTCCAATTTGATCTTGAGATAGTATGGTGATGAAACTTGTATCGGTATGAGGAACCAAACCAAACACTTGCGAACCAAAAACACAAGGGTGATACTTGTTAAGCCTTAGAAAACTGTTTTGTAGTGCAAAAATATCCTCGAAATACTTCGAGTTCACGTTCACTTGTTTCCCCAGTATTTCGCATATCATGTGTGCCACTCGAGCTACCTCTTGCACATACATTGAAACGGTTGTTCTGTAAAAAAGGATAAAAAAAGTAAAATAGTTGAATGTTTCGTCATCGATATGATTGTATAACAATGATATGATGTTGTATTTATGTGTATCTTCAACAACCGACCGATCTCTCTATATATAGAATGTTATCAAAGTTTTCTATAACTATAGAATAATTATGAGTGTTGCTATATGTATAACTACTAGATAAAAAGAACCTTAAAATTTCATTCCAACAATTAAAATATTTCCATATACCCAAACAAATTTCATAAAAAAATGTTACAAAAAATCTTGAAACTGGAGGAGAACGAGTAATTGTGACTTACTAACAGTTTTGTCCTGAAACGAAATCACTATTTGAAATTCAATAATTCATCTTTACTAAATGTAAACCCAATTCAAGAACTAGGGTTTCATCATACCACATATCTCAAATCAAATAAAGTAGTTTGAAACCTGAAGTTGTTGCCATCATCAGAGAAACTTAAAATCTCAGCAAGAGTGATGTGAAACGCTTCATAAAAGGAGTACTGAGCCGCGGAAGTGGCGTTAGGGTTTCCCCACCGGTAACAATGCTTTGATGAGTCCGAAAACTTTTCTCGGACTTTCTCATTAAAGGATCGGTCAAAGAGTTTATTTTCTTCCCAAAACATCATCTCAAAGACTTCTTTGGGAATCCCATGGTTCACAACTTGAAAGAATCCCCACTCTTTTGCTGCCTCAACCATTTGTTTCACAGATCGTATGCGCTTGACCTCCTCGCCATTAGTTAGATGGCTAAGATCGATCACCGGAAGCTTTACATCTGAGGTTTGGACAGTTGATTCATCACTAGTTGATCTCGGAAAGGACCTTCCAAAAATGGATGAGAAATGTGTCTCAAAGGGAGGTCGAGAAGCCATGTAAAGCTATAAGGTTAGGAAGAAATGAAAATTGAGAAGTGATTCTTTTCTACGATTCTTATATTTTGCTTTATATATCGATATATGATGAAAAGCCCTTACCCTCTATATATAGATAAATGTTCATGTGTGTCGCTGTCATATCCTCTGTAGATGGAAGCAAATTATTAAAGGAGTCTGTACTGTTAGAGAAATGATTAGATACCATTTAGGGCTGATACATAATACCAACATGTGCGTTTCAAGAGAAAAACGTTGAAGTTTTAGTCTATATACATACTCAAGAAAAGTAGCTTAATTAGAGAATAGTCTAATCTGTGATAAGACGTAGATTTAGCGTTTGATCTTTCAATTTAGAATTGTTTCTTCATTTTATAGCGGGCTAAATCAAATTTCAACAAAGAAAAACATACATCACGCATTAAATGTCACAATGATACACAGCTATATATGCCATGAAGAAAAATAAACAAATATATTTTAATTTGTATGGCGCATAAGCTTTATACGTACGTGACATAACATTCAAACATATTTCCTCAGTCTCGTAAAGAAAATCACTTTGATATTTTACGCTCAATTTAAAAAATAATTAAAATATATTTAATTTCTTATCAGTTACACATATTCAACTAATATTATTTTAAATTTCTTTTTATAAAATTCATATATTTGTAATTAATACTCCCTCTATTTTTAAAAGATCAATGTTTTGAGTTTTTCACACTTATTAATAAAACTCATTAAATCTTAGTATTGAATGTATAATTTTTTGTGATTAACATTTTCCTATAACTTTCGACCAATCAAAATCTAGGAAATACAATTAGTTTTCTTAAAACTATAATTTGTCACTATTATCTATTAAAAAGCTGCATTGAAAAGGTGAAAATACATCTTTTTGAAATATTTTTTCCCTAGAACATAGATTAATTTGAAACGGAGGGAGTTAAGTTAAAATTTGTATTGAAATTCAATGATTCTTAATATAAAACAAAGAGAGTACGTAACTAAGTGAAGAAATCTTCCTATTCAATTTCCAAATAGGGAAATATAAGTATATTGGGCCTTCAAAAAGAAAAGAAAAAAATGTTTTGACTAAACATATAATGGATTTTAGCAAAAAAAGTTAATAAAGGAAAAATATGTATATATAATGGAGCCATAAATATTTGATGGTTGATGTGTCTTGATAAAGTCTATGGTGACTATGGACTATCGTTAAGACTTGATCGAGCATTAATGATAGTTTCTCAAGCTATGAAACCACATATTTGTGTCTCTCACTTTCATTTCTTTTCCCCTGTAGAGTTTTTTCTAGAATAGAACATCAGAGAATATCCCGAGAAAGACCTAAACGACATAAAATGTGCGAGTTTATAATTTTTTTGACCAAAACATTAAAAATATTTTAGTATAAATGAAGAGTTCGTACGAAAAAAACATTCCAAGAATTTTCGTTTTTGTTTTTTTCCTTGTAAATATATTCGTTGTTTATAAATCGATATTATATATAATTAAGAAAACCATATACAAATGATACAAACTTTGAAAAGATTATCACAAAAACCGTCTAATAAAACGTGCAAGTAAAATAGTTGAACATGATTTGAATGTAAAAATAATAAAATTATATTTTTTTTTCAAAAAATATATACATAAATTATGATCTAAAACTTCAAAATTTAGACATAGTACAAACTAACTCGGAATTTAAAATTTAAAAGAACCATTAAACATATAAAAATAAAACTATTAATTTTCAAAACTGTTTCATTACATTTTTTTGAATGTATGGTTAATATTGTTTGAACATGTATAAGAAATAATTTGAGATGTCCCTGTCGTCTCTCATGTCGACAAGTAGTTGCTTGAAATTTGGAGGGCTATATACATATATATTTGGAATATTTTTCCTATTTTCAACAAGCAACACAAAATTAAATGAAAACAAAATTGAAAAGTCAGATACACTGCTCGCACGGGTTGCTTGGCAAAATAATTAGGTTTGGACGCGGATCGGATATCCGGATTATTAAAAGTATTTGTGATTTGTTTCGTATGTCATGGATATCTAATTTTCCTATTTGCTTTGCTTTGAAAAATACTGATATTTAGAAAAATGGATATTCAGAAAATATATGGATATTTTCGGATATTTACGAATATTTACGGATATGTCATTTATTTTGATTAATATCTCATTTATCTCATTTACGAATAATATTTTTACATGATATATAAGATAAAAATTAAAAACAAGTAATGAATTTACATATTTTGTAAATTAATATTTTAAACAGATAACAATTATAGTAACACAAAATTTAAGAAAAAAATTATAATTGTCATAAATTTTGTCTCTTCCTTTTATGTTATATTTTATATAAGTAATAATGTGAACAGAATTTGTAAAATCATATGTTAGAATAATAATTATATAAATTTCTACATTTAAGATTTTAAATATAATCAAGAGATACATGTATTTATATATTGCTGGATCAGATCAGATATCTGCTTTTCAAAATTTTAATATTTGTGATTTTCTTTGATTTTAACGGATATTGATTTCTAGTATTTGTTTTGCTTCAGAAGCTTACAGATATCCAAAATTTTAAATCGAATAAAAGCGAATGATGAATCGAATCAAACTTAACGGATAAAATGCTCGGCTCTAAAAATAATAACTGGTATAGCTTAAAAATAATAACGGGTATAAAAGCTAATTCGAACCGGGTTTAGTTTATAGTTTCTTCATTGGTTTGAAAACTACTCTAATATTGGTTTGAATTAATTATTTTGGTACAACTGGATATCAAATTTTGATTAAAATTATAACTGTACAAAATTCATATAGGAATTTTTTAGAAATAAAAATCACTTAATTTAAAAGAAAATTAATATGAATTGAAGGCCTCCATGTTTTACCAATTTTTAATGAATTGAACGCATCAACCGCTCAACGTTTTACTAAATTTTCTTAAATAATATAACAAGCAAAGGCGTTGGGCACCAAGAACTACCAAATTTTGAAATAGAAACTCTTATTTTCTTCCAAAAGGTACAAAAGCTTTTGGAATTTTTACAAACTTCATGTGCGTCAAAACACCCAACAAGTGACATTTTACTGTTTTAGATCTTATTTCAAATATTTGCCAGCAGAAAAGTTATATACTTATATATAACCATTTGTCTCAAAAAGATGTAGATACTTTACAGCTTCATATTTAGTTACTGTATACTTTAACATAATATACATAAATCTTTTTATATTTTCCGAACTTCATGTCCATTATATCCAAAAATTCCTTCAATCAAATATTCTTTAATATCATGGCAATTCCTTTGTCACAAGTATGTAATATTTTCAAACCAGGACATGTAAATCTAATTATTATTATTTGTGTGCAAATTAGTAGTTTTCTTTATTACAATCGATTTGAAATAAACCATCCTAGAAAATGATACAAAAGAACTTTTTATTTAGAATTCAAAGTTACTTTTAAACAAGTTATAGATGATTTTAGATGAATTGATAATTTACTATGATTTAGTTAAACCAGTATATAATCTCGTCTATATTGTGAGATTTAGAGTTTTATTTCTTTTAGCTAATTTTTTCTTTAAGACATTTTAAAATTACTATAGGTTTCATTAAATTCACAACTTATTTTTTTCCTAACAATATTGGATTTTAATGTATCTTATCAAATAACAAGTTTAACTACGTGAGTTTTTTTTTACAAAAAAAATATTTGAATAACAGTTAATTTGTCTTTTAATACAACCCATCTCAAACTTCCAATTGAATTCACCCTCTAATTGATAACAAGTAGTATCTTTATAATATATCATCAATACACAAACAATATTGTTTAGATGATCGATATTATTTGATGGGTGGTTTTCAATATCTTAATGATAAAACCAAAAAAATTCTTAGAATTTTAATAGGCTGTAATTTTATTATCTTTGTTAACTGATGTTGCACAAACTTGAATGCAAAACACAAGCAAGATAAATAGCCAGAATAAACTAAAAACTAAACATCTGACAATACATATATTATAGGAGAAAATCATCCTAGTAGACTAGGATACCGAATTCAAACCACAGAGCCACAATAACTCAAATCTTTGCGGATGCTACGTTCCAAATTCTACATCCATATAGACGACAAACGAAAGTTGTGTTATGGCATTGCCTACGTGACTGTCCGTCCATGAATTCATCGTTCTTGGTATATAAATGACTTCTGAGGTGTAAAATATTTATTTTAACGTCTTGATATTTTCTAAATAATTTAAAAAATCTGATTATTCTTCTGATTCCGAAACCATTTTTACCAAGAATAATCTATTGCAAATGTAATCTAACATAAGTTTTATGTCAAATAAAAGGCTGAAGTTGTTTCTAAATGAGAAAAAATATCTCAACCTGCAAACTAGAAAGGAAATCTAGTTTCATTTAATCGTTAAAATCACTACTGCCAAACCAGACATGGATATCGCTTCTTCTTCTGACTAGAAACTCCAAGATACCCTCTAGAGTCTAGATTTCTGTAACTAAATGTTCATAATTTTACCAAAAACAATAAACTAAATGTTCACAAATGTATAAGTCTTCTTTGCCCGAGAGTAAAGCAGAGCATATATATTATATATTAAAATTGCTACCAAACCTGATGGTAGAAAGCATAATGAGAACTCTTTGACAGTACACAACTCATCAAAGTCACCGCCAAGAATATATACATGTAATGTAACCGCCTCAACTCAGTCGGTTCCATGGAAGACCAACTGACCAAGCATACAAAAGGTGGCCTAAGGCTGTGGTTTCATCTACATTCATTCCGAAAACATGTTTGTTTCTTACATGAGAAATAGAACTAGATGAGTTTTTTTTCTTTTGCAAAATAGTTCCAGAGAAAAAGTTGTAGCCATACAGTTTTAATTTCTACAGCCACTAAGTTATTCAAAACTCAGCAGCAAGTCATGAACATGGATATGGATGGTTCATTATCCAAAAATAATATAAAAAATAATAACCATAAAAAAAAATTAATATTGAGAAACTATTGTTTCTTAACAATACAGCTTTTTTTAAGCCTTTTAAAAAAACAATACAGCTTTAGAAAAGAATATGTTCGTATTGGGTGTGAAAAATGTGATTCATATAGTAAGATTGTTATAACAACAGTACTTAAAAGTCATAAGAAGACTCATGACTCATGGCATGAAATCAAATCCTCAATGTCGACGATGTATTGTAGTAATCAAGTGAATCGGATTGAATTGAATTGAACTGAATTTAAACTGACTTGACCAAATCTAGAAACCAATATTATTATTATAATTAAGGCACGATAACGACGATTTATGATATGGTATGGCCATGGGATGTATATGTCGGCACCGGTTTTACACTGACACGTGTAAAGGCTGAATCATCGACATTATATTATATAGTTCATCGACATTATATTAAATTGATAACAATGAAATGAAGCCCATTCAACTTACTTTTTGGGCCTCTTATTTCGCTGTCCTATCTATAGAACCTTTTGTTTTTCCACTCTCACTCTCACTCTCACTCTCACTATCATCTCTCTCACTTATCACTTTCATTGAATAATCATTATACTATTGTTTCTTCAGAAAATGTTATAATCAATCAATCATTACGATTTTTATTTTATTTCGGGGTTAGGTTTTGTTTCTCTTGTCGACATGAACGTTTTAGATTTGCTTAATTAAGATGGGTCGCGTCCGTAGTGAGAAAAACTATGCCTATCAATATCATTGCCAAGTATTAACGCACATCCAGTTAAGTTTTATTTGCAGATCCTTTTACATCTATATACAGTAGAATATATATATATAAATTAATAACATTGAGATTTTAATTTTTTTAACTTATATTATATAGATATTAATTTACAAAAGTTTCTTATTTAGATTTTTATTTTGGGATATATGTATTATAAGATAAGGAAAATATTTAATTTAGTGTATATATTAAGTGTTATTTTTTGAAATTTGAGATTTATATCAACTTTATTATCTTATATGGTGCATGAAATATATATATATATATATATATATATATATATATATATATATATATATATATATATATATATATATTGCATAGGACTTAAATTTCGTTTTAGATATAATATTATTAAATCTCATCAAAAATATATATTAAGTGTTAAGAAAATATAAATATAATTTCATTATGAATATAAAAAATAGTATAATATTACGTTCTTATTTATATAAAATAGATATACATATATATTACTAACTTAAAATTTTGATAAGACCATATATTTACATAGAATTTTCTACAAAACAAATTAACTTATTATTTTATCGATTTGTCTCAAGTTGGAACTGGCGAAATTTATTAACTTACAGAGACTATTAGTTTATCGAGTATTAATTTATAAAGATTCTACCGTATATATATGGGATTTGACCTCATTTGTTACAAGGAGAACTAGATGATAATTTGCGACCTACGTAAAATGATTTTTTATTGTATTTAAATAATATAAACAATACATATTTTCTTTTCAATAACTCATTGTTACATTTGATTATGGATGATCATTCATGTACCATTTAGTTCGGTTTGGTTCGGTTCAGATATTTCTGGTTCCGTTTGAGTTTGGATACAAATAACCCATTTAATTTAAAAAGAATAAAGTTCAAATTTGTTTTAAATTTTCAAAATCTAAAAATAAAATAATACATAACATATAAATTTTAAAAAAATGTACGTCAAAAGACTTAAACTTAACATAAAAATTTGTTTAGCTTAAATATTTGGATAAGAAATCAATATATATTCATTAATTGTGTATAGAATTTATTGATTGTTATTAACTTTAAAAGTAAGAAATTAATGGTGGTAAGAGAAAGATAATCATTTCAATTCAGGTAATTCTCTTAAACTACTATTTTAAAGTTTTTGTAACAAAAATGATCTAAAAAAAACAAAATGAAAAAGTTTAATTCATGCTCCTTACTTTATAGATATATATATATATCTATTTATAATTTCGAAATATATGTTTCAAATTCGAAATTTTTGAAAAAAAATTCAATTTTTTATTTTCATTTCCAAATTGCTTTTTAATTTTTTTTTCAATTTAAACCTGATAAAAACTATAGCATTTCGTACGTACGTGATGTTAAGCTTTCTTTTCCCTTTTGGAGATTTATGAATTTTGGCAAGCGCTATTGATGATTCTGATGGAGCTTGAATTCACCTAAGAAAATGATGCACTGGGAGAAATGGAAAAACTCCAGTCTAAAAAAATGAAAGAGGAATTGGTTTTACACTGATTCATGAATTTAGTTTGTCCTTTTTGGCAAAATAATTGTGGATATTAATCCAAATTCCAGAGCCTCTCCTTGTGATAGTCTTACGAGGAGGGTGTTATCGCCAAAGCTCACCTCTGCGAGCGATAGAGACAAAATCTCTATCTTTGTGTGGACGAGTTTGATGGCAGCTATGACCTTTACTGAGATTATGTATCAATCAGAAAGTGCATTTAGTATACCAGATAAATGTTTGGAAAGACCCTTGGATTCCCTCAACCCCTGCTAGACCTGCTAGAGCGACCCACTCGATGGTAGATCCTCGAATGAATGTGAGTGAACTGATTAATGGTTCTGATACAAGGCCTTTTCAAGGGTCCTAATATTCAAATCAAAAGTAGTACTTAAGATGTCAATCCATTCCTAGATGATCTCAATGCAAAGGGAATACAAGTCCATGTTAAATCTAAGTGCAATCAGGTTTTAAAAGTGATTATGAACTATAATTATTCTAGAAATGCAATAAATGATCAAGTTTTCTCAATATGAAGCAAGAGGACTCATGGGACTAGGCATTTGATCTTGGGTGATATAGATCCAATCTAGAGGTGGCAAGCTAGCAATCAAACAATATCCTTATGCCTAGACACAATCCTAAACAAGCTCTATCTCTAGATGAATGTTCTTTTGCTAAAGCAACTCAAGCATCTAATCTCTTAGGTTGAATGTTACTAAAGCAAACATGGAGAACAAGTCTAATAGCAATCTTAACTCCTTTGACAACTAATCTCTTAGGTAAAGCAAGGTAAAAGCATTGAAGAGTTGGTTCAGGCATTTCACCATACACCTTGTGGGCAGGAAATGCCTAAGGATCTATTTTGATATGATCAAGATCAAAATAGCATTATGAACCCTCAACAAGCAAGGAAACAAGTAAATCTAACACTAAACACCATAGATCTTCACTAATCACCCTTAATCACCCTAGCCCATGAATCCTAGATTAGTCTACTCACTAATAGACATGAATAACCCTAAAACCATAGATGATTCAAGGCTAAACATGATTAGAGAGCAAGATAATCACACTAAGACAATAAATAAGAAGAAAAGAAACTAAAGATTCAATCTTTCTTAAAGGTTTCAATGTGTTCTTGAGAGAAAACAAGATAAGTCCCAAAATTAGGTCTAGAGGGTATTTATAGAAGCCTAAAAGTCGAGTTGGGCCAACCCAACAAACCTGGGCCGACCCAATAAAAAGCAGTCCTTTTTGCCCGTAGCGACTTGGTTATCCCGCTACACGTAGGTCGCTACAAATCTGGGAAAACCGTAGCGACATGCTCTGGTCGCTACAGTGGTCGCTACAGACACTCGTGAGGTCTCGTAGCGATGTGGTGAGGTCGCTACGCACAGGTCGCTACAGACACTTGGTCGATTTCAGCAATTCTCCTCTTCTTCTGTAGCGACCGAGCGTGGTCGCTACGCACGTCGCTACGCTGGCTCGTGAGGCTGTATAGCGACTTGATGATGTCGCTACACCGGTGTCGCTACAGGCACTTTGGCTCTATGCTCCAAACACCTCTCCTTTTGTCTCAAAACACCTCAAATGCCTCCAAAGTCACCAGCAAGCATCTCCAAAACCTGATATAGACATATGTAATGCAATGCAACCTAAATGCACCCTAAATGAGTCTTAATGATCAAAATAGAAGCTAAAACAAAGCTTAAAACCATGTAACTACACATGATATCAACTCCCCCACACTAGTCCTTTACTTGTCCTCAAGTAAACTTTTCAAAATCTCAAAGAAGAGAGATATTAAAATGGGAGCTTAAAGCCAAAAGAAACACTCATAACACTCAACTTGACATCCTAAAGAAACATAGCAAATAGCATGAGCACACTCTCTTATTATACTCTAGCTTCTCTAGGCCTATCAATACTCTTATGTCTCTACACAAGTTGCATAGCTCATCAACCAACAAGTCCTCTTAACCAGCCCTCACATTGATTCACACACACACACACACAAAGTGAATTCTCACAAATGGACACATGATCTCAATCATTTGGCTAGGCAAGCAAATGGTCTAATGTGAATGAAGAGGAGGGTTTAAATGCATCATTTTAAGGTGGTTATCACTCAAGAACAAGGAGCTTGATCATTATGCAAAATTTATCTAAGACTAGAAGCAATTTATGCATACATAAATCCATTCTCATCATTCTACCCTTTTCCTAAGTGAGTGCAAGTTCTACCCTTTTCATCCTCAACCACATAACCAAAATAACACCCTCTCACATCACTCACCCAATGAACAATTCTCTTTTTCTTTTGACTCAACCAACTAGGGACTTTCTATTCACTTTTCACATTTCTATGCTCTAACTCTTTTTATTTTTTTCTTTCCCCACTATCTTATTGAATCTTTTTTTTTTTCTTTTTTTTTTTTTTAGGGGGAAGGTCTCAAACAATACAATCTAGAGCTTTCTTTTCTTTCCATTCTAGGTCCCTAGGGCTTTTCTTTTCTCATGACACTTTTTTTGTTCATCTTTCTCATCTTTCTCACTTCCCAAATCCAAGACCTTATCATTTAGAACATTTAGCACACATAACCCCACTCACCATCCTAGATGCCAGCTCAAAATAGGTTCCTATGCTAGCAAGAGATGAGAACAAATCTATGTCGCCTCCAATACTCTCAAGATTTTGCACATGACAAGCTATCAAAAGAGGCCTCACTCATGCAAATAAATGTTTGGTCTCAAAGAATGGTTAGGGTTCAAGGGTGGGAGTGCCATTTGGGTTAACAAAGAGTGGTAAAATGGAACAAGATAACCCAAATGTGTATGAGATCCATGACTAAGTATGCAAGTGCCCATATGCAAGAGAGATTAAGTTCATTAAGCCAAAGTTCAGATTGGAGCTGGTTTCAAGAACAATGTCAATATCAAGCAAGCAAACATGTTTCAAGAAGAGTTTCCAAGGCTCGAAGCATGCAAGGTTTTAAAGAGATGCTTAAGCTACTTGATATGTTTAACTAGGGTCTCAATTTTAGTGCAAGAAAAATGTTCTTTACAAGGTTTGCTCCCAATGCATGAATGCAATTATATGCTTCTAGACTCAATCTTAAAAATGCAAGTGATGCAACTACATGATTCTTTTTGTGATTTTCAAAATTTTCAATTTTTTTTTCTTGGTTTTTATATGCATATAATTATCTACAATGCATGCTCATGACATAAAACACAAAATCATCAGCAACTTATACCTCCCCCACACTTAATTCACACAGTCCCTGTGTTGTTAAGTGGAGAAAGATATCCAAAAGAAAATACTAAATGCAATGGAAGATAATATATACAAGGAAATGTGAAGGAGTACCTTTGGAGTATTGGAGGAGGTAGTGGTGCCTAAGGAGCAATGTCTGGCCGCCTTCCTCTCAACTCAAGGGCTCTTATTCAGAAGATACTACTGATATGTACATGGATAGACATGGGATTTCCTCCCAAGTGAGCTTGTTTTAAGTCCCTAGCTTGACTTTCCTTCCTTTACCTAGTGAGAAGGAGAATCCTTTCCACCTTCAAGAGTGATGGTTAGGACATGAGAGAGAAGCTCTTGAAGCTTGATTGGATCATCTTGGAGCTTAGGAGTGATGATGGCTCTTGCACTTGAGAATGGCTTAGACCTTCCCTTGCACTTGATCTTGTACTCAATAGCTCCATCCTTGAGCTTCATTGGGTGGAGAGTGAGGGTGTGAGGATTCTTATCAAGAGGTGGAAGATGAGGTTCTTTCACTATCTTTTTCTTGCCATGAGAAGCCTTTGTGTCTCCACTCACCTCCTCCTTTTGAGCACTTTCCAAGTGCTCATCACACTTCTCCTTAGAGGACTTTTCACCAAGAGTCTCTTTCCCAATACCACTCAGCTCAGCCTTTGTCTTCTCAATGGAGGAAGCTCCACAAGTTATTGTGCCACAATACTCAGCTTTCAATGGAGATTGGAGGGGATATGAGACAGCTTTGTTCACATGCATGAGGGTGACCTTCTTGTTAGGAAAGTCAATGCAAGCTCCAACTGTTGTGAGAAAGGGAGTGCCAAGGATCAAAGAAACTCTCTTCTCCGTTGCCATCTTCAAAACAGTGAGGTCAATAGGGATGGTGCATGCTCCAAGCTTCAAAGGGAAATCCTTGATGATACCAATTGGGGTTGTAGAAGAGGAATCCCCAAATTGGAGCTCAGATGTGTCTTGTAGCATGTGCTCAATCCCTAGACTCTTCATCATCTCAAGTGAGATCACATTCACACTTGCACCAGAATCTACTAGAGCATCATCAAAGTTAAGCTTTCCAAGGGAGCAAGGCAAAGTGAACATCCCTTGGTGTCCTAGTTTAGGGAGGGACTTGGGTGGGACTGGTGGGTCAAGCTTGAGTGCAGAGATGTCTAGGAGCTCTGCTACTTCAGCTTGGTGGTCTAGAATGTCTTTGATGAGCATCATCTGGACATGAGCAGCTTGCATGTTGTGAATCTCTGGAAGCCTTACTCCAATATCACTCAAGTCTTTTCTGAATTTGGAGACCACCTTCTTTTGAGCTTTGGTGAGGAATCTCTCTGGAAAAGGTAGCTTGTCATAGGGTGATAGCTCAACCTCAGTGTCTTCCTGCTTCACCACTTTCAGCCTCTGATCAGCTCTTCTCTCAACTGGTTCCTCAGCCTTGTGCCCTCTGTTCTGCTCAACCTTTGCTGCAACCATCCTGTCAGTTTCTTGCACAATCTTGGTCTCAGTTATTGCAACAACCACATGCTCAACCTGTTCAATTTCAGTTCCAAACACCAATCTTTCAATCTCATCTACCTCTCTCTTGTAGGTGGCTATCTCAGAAGTGTCACTAGAGAGGAGAACATTACAATGTTCCCTTGGGTTTGCCTCTACTTTCCCTGGTAGAGTTCCCATAGGCTGCTTGGAGGATGAAGACATAGAAGCAACCTTAGTCTCTAAAATCTTGAACTCAGAGGCAAGTTGTAAGAACTTGTTGTTGAGATCAGAGTAGTTGGCATCAATCTTTGTGTGGATGTTCTTGAACTCATAAACCATAGTCTTCTCATTTCTGGCCTGAAATTCCAAGAGTTTCTTGAACATAGAGTCCACATTTGAATCTGGAGCTTGACCTTGAGAAGAGCTTCCTTGAGTTTGAGGAGACTGGTTGGCTTGGTAGCCTCCTTGTTGGTTGTTGGAAGGGTTTGAAGAGTATCCTTGCTTGGGCTGGTATCCACCTTGCTGGTAGTTGTTTTGGTATTGAAAGTTGGGCTCTTTCCTATACCATGTGCCATTAGCATTGATGAAGCACAGCTCTTCTTGGCCTTCTAAACCATCAACCTCATTCACCCTAGGAGGAATCTCTTGACTAGGACCACCCACAAAGTTCAGCTGCTCTTGTTTAGTTTGGTTGGAGAGAATCAAATCCATCTTCTCTTGCAAGTACTTAAACTCCTTCTTTGTCTGTTGATCATCATTTCTGTTGCCTCTATCATGCTCCCCATTGTAAACAGAATCACTCTTGGCCATGTTCTCTACCAACTCCTCTGCTTCATCTTCAGTTCTTCCCAAAAAATGACCATTACTAGCTGTATCAAGCCTGTTTCTGCACTGTGGTAGAGCTCCTCTGTAGAAAGTGCTAAGCAAGCTCTCCTTGCTGAAGCCATGATGTGGGCATTGAGACCAGTAGCCTTTGAACCTCTCCCATGCTTCACTGAAGCTCTCAAGATTCTTCTGCTGAAACCCAGAGATGTCATTCCTGATCTTAGCTGTCCTTGTTGCAGAGAAGAACTTATCTAAGAAAGCTCTCTTGCACTCATCCCAAGTAGTGATGGAGTCACTTGGGAGAGTCTTCTCCCACTGATGTGCTTTATCTCCCAAAGAGAAAGAAAACAGCTTCAACTTGAGTGCATCTTCAGAAACTCCATTGGTTTTGGACAAGCCACAATACTTGTCAAACTTATCCAAGTGATCAAAAGGATCTTCAGCAGCTAGACCATGGTACTTGTTGTTTTCTATGGTGTTGAGCAGTCCTGATTTGATCTCAAAGTTGTTGTTCTCCACAGGAGGTGCTCTGATTCCCAACCTATGACCATTGATGTGAGGTTGATCATAGGTTCCAATGGCTCTAGCTTGGCGTGGAGGATGTTGTGGCCTAAGGTTTGCAGCTCCTTGGGCCACTCCATCGTGAGGCTGATGCTGATTGTGCTCCATCTCAAACCTCAATCTCTGAAAATGAGCCTGTTGCTCTTCTTCTCTTCTTTTTCTTGCTATCTCCCTCTCTAGTGCAGCTATGTCTTCAACAATTGGAACTAGGCTTGATGAACCTCTGCTCCTCAAGTTCATACACCTGAAAAGAAAGGGAGGTGAAGAAAGAGAATCAATAACAAAAGAAAATAAAAATGACTTAGTCTCAAGCAAGTGACTAAATCCCAATGTTAAAATCAAACTAGGATTGGCAACGGCGCCAATTTGATACAAGGCCTTTTCAAGGGTCCTAATATTCAAATCAAAAGTAGTACTTAAGATGTCAATCCATTCCTAGATGATCTCAATGCAAAGGGAATACAAGTCCATGTTAAATCTAAGTGCAATCAGGTTTTAAAAGTGATTATGAACTATAATTATTCTAGAAATGCAATAAATGATCAAGTTTTCTCAATATGAAGCAAGAGGACTCATGGGACTAGGCATTTGATCTTGGGTGATATAGATCCAATCTAGAGGTGGCAAGCTAGCAATCAAACAATATCCTTATGCCTAGACACAATCCTAAACAAGCTCTATCTCTAGATGAATGTTCTTTTGCTAAAGCAACTCAAGCATCTAATCTCTTAGGTTGAATGTTACTAAAGCAAACATGGAGAACAAGTCTAATAGCAATCTTAACTCCTTTGACAACTAATCTCTTAGGTAAAGCAAGGTAAAAGCATTGAAGAGTTGGTTCAGGCATTTCACCATACACCTTGTGGGCAGGAAATGCCTAAGGATCTATTTTGATATGATCAAGATCAAAATAGCATTATGAACCCTCAACAAGCAAGGAAACAAGTAAATCTAACACTAAACACCATAGATCTTCACTAATCACCCTTAATCACCCTAGCCCATGAATCCTAGATTAGTCTACTCACTAATAGACATGAATAACCCTAAAACCATAGATGATTCAAGGCTAAACATGATTAGAGAGCAAGATAATCACACTAAGACAATAAATAAGAAGAAAAGAAACTAAAGATTCAATCTTTCTTAAAGGTTTCAATGTGTTCTTGAGAGAAAACAAGATAAGTCCCAAAATTAGGTCTAGAGGGTATTTATAGAAGCCTAAAAGTCGAGTTGGGCCAACCCAACAAACCTGGGCCGACCCAATAAAAAGCAGTCCTTTTTGCCCGTAGCGACTTGGTTATCCCGCTACACGTAGGTCGCTACAAATCTGGGAAAACCGTAGCGACATGCTCTGGTCGCTACAGTGGTCGCTACAGACACTCGTGAGGTCTCGTAGCGATGTGGTGAGGTCGCTACGCACAGGTCGCTACAGACACTTGGTCGATTTCAGCAATTCTCCTCTTCTTCTGTAGCGACCGAGCGTGGTCGCTACGCACGTCGCTACGCTGGCTCGTGAGGCTGTATAGCGACTTGATGATGTCGCTACACCGGTGTCGCTACAGGCACTTTGGCTCTATGCTCCAAACACCTCTCCTTTTGTCTCAAAACACCTCAAATGCCTCCAAAGTCACCAGCAAGCATCTCCAAAACCTGATATAGACATATGTAATGCAATGCAACCTAAATGCACCCTAAATGAGTCTTAATGATCAAAATAGAAGCTAAAACAAAGCTTAAAACCATGTAACTACACATGATATCAGGTTCTTCAAAAGTTTGGGATGCTGAGAAGTTGGAAAATATTAGTGTTCAAGAAGACATACCTCTCATACGGATTCGGCCATAAGCCAATCTGCTGGAGATGATATGTATAAATAGAGTTATACTAAGAATGAGATGTATACGGTTAAATCTGGTTATTGGGTTGTAAGAAGCATTCTTTACCAAGAGAATTAAGAATTTTTTTTGGAGCCGAGTGTAACTAAGTTAAAAGCCGTTGTCTCAAGGCTACACGGAAAATACACTACCTTATATGGCAACTGGTTTCTCAATATGTAGCGGTAATATGGAATTTAACACGACGACATATGAGTTGTGATAACCATTGTCTTTTAATACAACCCATCTCAAACTTCCAATTGAATTCACCTCCAATTGATAACAAGTAGTATCTTTATAATATATCATCTATACACAAACAATATTGTTTAGATGATCAATATTATTTGATGGGTGGTTTTCAATATCTTAATGATAAAACTGTAATTTTATTAACTGATGTTGCACAAACTTGAATGCAAAACACAAGTTTGATGTTCTTGTTGCTCCTAGTACTGCTGGGCATGTACCTGAAAAGACAAGAATTTTTTTTTTGCGTCAGAAGATGATTAAGCAGTAACAAGTAACCTAGACCTAATCAGATTAAATATAAATTCGATCTTACCTCCCCTGCAACGGCGCCAAATTTGATATCACTCAAATTACCCTAAGAAATGAATTACTCTCATCTAAAGAGGTCAAATTGTAGTACTTAGGGATCGCATCCACAGAGAGCTAAGGAACAATAAAGATGTAATCCTTAAGACCATGCTAGGTTGATTATGTTTAAAAGTAAATTGCAGGTTGTGAGCAATGATAAGTTGCTCAAGAGAATTGGTTTTGGGTTTTAAGCAATAAGAGAAAGTAGTTAGATTCAAGGTTACTATTCAGATAATCAGGATTATAATGCTATATATACTTTTAATATGTTGCTTGCATCATACTAAAGAACTTCAACTCTTAGATCTATCTAATAGCTATCACTATTAGTGTAATAACCCTCATGTATAAATAGCATTTTGGTTTAAAAAAAATATTTTAGTCGAAAACTGTCTGATAAAGATTAACCAGCGTCTTACTGTGTCTAACCCATCACATGCCATGCACCTTCCTTCTTGCTTGCTTCTGTAGTAAATGGCACATGGAAATCACAACCTGCCTGTGTGCTTGCTTCCTTCTTTCTGATTAATTGTGATTGGCTGGAGACTGCTTCATGGGAAAGAAATGACAGTGTGCTGCAGATGATGAAGCAGGTTGCCAGATGTCTCCACTGCCCCTTGCTTTGGTTCTTCAGCTACACACTCATCCAAAGACCATCAGAAGTACTTAAGTCTCTTTTTCACCTGCTTACCTGATATCTTGCATATTTACATGGTTTAAACTATTCATTCATATGCATTTCCATCATATAGATTAGGATTTAGACATGTTTATGTTTCATTTCGCATACATGAGTCCCTATTATGTACTAGAGTGCCAAATGAAGTTATTGGAGACATTTGGATGCATTTGGAAGCAATGTGATCATAAAAAGGGGGTGAAAGATGAGCATGGATGAAGGCCTTAGAGAAATATTCTGTTTCTAAGATTTGGTGGAGACATTGGAAATTGAGTTAGCTTTCTAATGGAAGTGGTTTCAAGTCATTTGGAGATGTAATGAAGAAGTTATGACCAATTTACTAGAGGCATACAAGCCGGAGCGACCCCCACAGCGACCCTGCCTGGTCGCTGTGCCACCGCCAGCCTGGAGCGACCCGGACGCAGCGAGTCCCACCGGTCGCTCGTCTTTCCTGTCCCGACCACAGCGACCACCTGGAGCGGGTCTGCCTGGTCGCTCCACCCCTTTTGCTACACGATTTTATGATTTTTCAAGGACCTTTTTGCAATTTCTTAAACACGTTTTTAGACTTCAAAACCTAATTTTAAGTACCTTGTAAGCCACCTTTTGGCAGAGAATCTTGGATCTATTGAAGAACACAAACTCTCTCAAGAATTTGGATTGATTTGTTATTGTTCTTGTGATCTCTCATCTTTTTCTCTACATGATTAACCTGAAATCCATCATGGGTTTAAGAGGAATCATGGAGATTAGTGAGTAATCACCTTTTGGATTCATGGGTTAGGGTGATTAAGGGTGATTAGGTTAGTTCTAGGATGTTTTAGGTATAAATCATGCTTGTTCCTTGCTAGTAGAGTGATCTTAATGCATCATTTAAGTAGGCCACTCAAAGGGTGATCTCTAGGCATTTCCCATCCAAAAGGTGTTTGATGAAATGCCTGAGTCAACTCTCCTAGGCTTTTAGTGTACTTTGCCAAAGACATTTGTTGTTAAAGATGCTAAGATAGCTAATAGACTTGTTAATAATGATTGCTTGCATGTTATTCAACCAAAGACATTTGATGTTTGAGACATGTTAGCAAATGAGCATTCATCTAGACATAGAGCTTGCTTAGAATTGTGTCTAGGCTTAAGGTTGATGGTTTGATTTATCATTTGCATTCCTTAGTTCGAAACCTGATCACCCAAGGTCTAAATCCCTATACCCATGAGTTCTCTTTTCCAATAGTCTACAAGTATCATTTCTGTTATTTGCATTCTAGTTATAGTCTTAAAACAATCAAATCATTGGCTGCACTTAGATTAGGCAAATACTTGCATTCTCTCTGCATTTGAATCCCTCAGAACTGGTTCGACACATTACTTACCACTATACTATCATTTGACTTAGGAGTCTCGAAAACTCCTAACATCATTACCACGTTCTGTAAAACCAGAGAATTTTCAGAGAAAATTAAGAGAGAAAAAGAGAAGAGAAAACAGAAAAAATTCAGAAAAAAAAAATAAATCAAGAAAAATTGCTGGTGGTTTGATCTTCAGCTCCTGATCAGTTTGTTGCTGTGAGAAATATCAGAAGGTGAGATTTTCAAATAAAACCCTAGACCTAGCTGAGTTCAGATCATGATCAGACCTTGATCTTTCTTGTTGATCAGTTCTGCGCAAGCTTACCTTGGTGAGGAGAACCATCTGAGTTCATCCAACAGTTTGGATTTTGAATCCATTCAGCCTTGTTCAAGTGGAGCTCAAGTCTTGTCCAAGCCAGTTTCAAGACTTCTCTTTGGGTGAGTCTAGATAGATGTTGAGATAGATCATGAATAGTTGAATAAGTTAGTAAAGTCTGTGAAATTATAAGAGTGGTGTTGTGTTTACTTATTGTAAACACTTACACATGAAGATATAATAAAAATGTTAAAGTGAGGTTAATCCTAATCTTAGCACTTGTTCTCAAGTACAAATCTTATTCTTGAATTAATCTTGGTTTAATTAAAGTTTAACCTTGGTTAATTAATAATTAATTTTGGATTAAGATGAGATTAATTAAGGATTAATCTAAGATTATTTAAAGAATAATTATGTATTTATTTGGAATAATTATGCATTAATTTAGAATAATTATGGAAGTAAAATCATGTGAAGTGTTATTATTATTTCACTATCCCTAAACTCCCGCATTACCATGACTAGTCCTGCGAATGGAACAAAGTCATGAAGACACGATGATGGGGTAGCACCCTGGAGACCGTGTACTGCATGACGATGCAGTCCCGAATGTTCATAACGACGTTCGAGGATGATGGTAATGCTAACTCGCTAGGCTCGATTAGCCTTAGTGGTTTCTCGGGTCTAGTACATATATTGTATTATATGAGTATGATGACGGGCGGGTATTGTGGAAGTGCTATTTAAATAAGAATTCACATTGATAAGTTATATACTTAAGTATAGTTCAAGTACTTGCATGATCATGTTTGTGTATTTAATAATTGTTCTGTTTATTTTTTATTGTGTTGCGATTCTAGATTCACTGAGTAAACTAGTTGCTCACGGCTCATTGTTGTATGTGCAGGCAACCACTAGTTGGGAGATCACTACTTTTGGACGGAAGGAACGGCCAACCAGCGGTAGTATTTTGTTGTCCTTGCAACATATCTTTTGATGTATATTTACTTAAAACGTTGTTGGGCGATAGGCCGTAGGATAAAACTATAACACTTTGTAAGATGTTTCAAGTAAATAAATAATGTATAAAAGATGTTTATAAACCACAAGCTCTCATATGATATTAGTCCTTGTCCGGGACGAACTAACTATCAAATATTGCTTTATCGGGTTGAAAAGCCTAGAGTGATATCTGATAGGTGCATCTTTGTTCTTTGGTTGTTGATCTAAGGTGATCGGAAATATTCCGAGAACTTAAGGTTGACCATTAGGGAACATTGCCTGTGTCATTTCCGGTCATCTACGATCGGGGGTGTCACAAAGGTGGTATCAGAGCATTGTTATACGATGCTTGAATGGGACTTGTTTCAAATACTTTTTCGAGTCAAAATGTGTCGCAAGGATAATTAGGATATGCTGGTTTGTTCCTTCTTTTAGAAATATATAAAACTGGGTAGAAACTTACCATGATCTTTTGTTGCAGATGCCACTGAGACGAGCACACCGTGGGGGAGATTATATACCGATACATATCTCATCATCGTCTTCAGACTCTTCACCGCCATCTACTCCGGTACCACTTCCAACTCCTAGCTTTGAGGGTACACCCTCGGGCTCTAGCATTGAGACTGACCCGTCTGAAGGGTCATATGATCAGACACCGGTGTACATGCCTTTGTCTCCAGACCTGTACTTTATGGGTATCGAGATGGATGTAGTCAATGATAGTCCAATACATGGAGATCATCCTGCAGCTCCTGCATCTACAGCCGCTCATATTCCACCAGCTCCTGCCGCACCTATTCCAGCAGCACAACGTGAACCTGCACCAACTGATCCAGCTATAGTAGCACTTCTCGAATCGATGGCTGAGATGGTAAGTTTGCAACATCAAGCACTGAATGGACAGCGTGATGCACAGCGTGCTCAGCCAACTCCAGTTTCTACCACTTCTCATCCGGACTTCCTGAAGATAATTATGATTATGAAGAACTTAGGGACGAGGCATTACAAGGGAGGTACTGATCCCTTTGAAGCTGATGCGTGGCTGCACAATCTCGAACAGAATCTCTCTGCAACTCGTTGTCCAGTAGAGTTCAAGAAGGACATTGTTGTTTACTATCTAGAGAAGGATGCCATTAGTTGGTGGTTATGTGTAGAGAGGAACTTTGGAGATTTTGATCTGACTTGGGCTGATTTCCGTACAGTGTTTGTTAGAAAGTACTTCCCACCGGAGGCAAGAGACAGATTGGAGATCAAGTTCATGGAGCTAGTTCAGGGAGGCTTATCAGTTCGGAGGTATGAGGCAGAGTTTACCCGTCTCAGGCAGTATTTACACTATGGCCAGGAGGACGAGATGATGATTATCCGAAAGTTCCTTCGGGGACTTAGCCCGGATATCTGGAGTAGACTTGAGGCGGTAGAGTTTCATAGGCTTGCTGATCTTGTTGAGCGTGCAGTGAATGTTGAGGAGGCCATTACTGCTGAGAGAGCTTCTGGTAGCCATTCTGCACCACCAAGATGTCCATTTGTTCCATTTCAGCGTCAGCCGCATTCTGTTGTGCAGCGAGGACGAGGAGGTAGAGTTTTTCGGGGAGGTCGTTCTGGAGGACCGGGACCTAGAACCCCAACTTGTTTCAGTTGTGGCCAGCTGGGCCATGTTAGGCGAGATTGTCCGACTATGGGACAGTTCCAGCCGGCTGTACCATATCACATCACTTGCTTCACATGTGGAGAGCGAGGGCATTACGCGACTTCATGTCCACGCACACATTCTGTTCAGCCTGTTGTATCGAGTGTTCCACCAGTTGTACATGTTAACCCACCTTTACCCTTACCCCCAGCTAAGCGTCAAGCCACTGCTGGTAGAGCTTACGCTTTAGAGTTACCAGGACCATCCGGACCACCGAAGGGTCCGATTACATGTTTGTTTTCTTATCCAATTGAGTGTTGCATAATTTATTATAAATAAATAAAAAATAAATAAATGATTTGATTTATTGATATAAAAATATTATAAGGGATTGAATAAATAATTGATGGTGAAGTCAATTATTGTCAGGGACTTTACTTGTGGGTGGAATATCCGTCTATATCCTGTTCGATTCGGGAGCAACACATAGTTTTGTAGCTCCCGAAGTAGCATCCAGATTTGATGGAGAATTCACTAAAGTGGATTTAGCCATTCCTGTTCTAACCCCGGAGATCAAGTTCTTGAAACTGAAGGCTGCATTCTAAGAGTTCCAATCATGATTCAAGAGATGGTTTTCCCAGCTAATCTGTTAGTTCTCCCTTTAGAGCGGTACGAGGTAATCTTAGTGATGGATTGGCTATCAAGTTATCGAGCTCACCTTGATTGTAGTCGAGGGAAGATTATTTTCGAGAGGGATACCCAACCCCCTTTAGCTTACCACGGTATAGTACCAAGTGTTGGAGCATCATTAGTATCAGCCTTGAGAATAGAAAACCTTTTGGAAAATGGTGAAGAAGTGTACCTAGTGACCTTAGTTGCTGGACCAGTAGAAATGGAGAAAGAGCAGAATATGGTAGACATCCCAATAGTCAGGGAATACGAAGATGTGTTTAAGGCATTGGAAGGATTGCCACGGTCTAGGAATAACCCATTTAGTATAACTTTGGAACCCGAATCAGCTGCGATAGCAAAGGCACCATACCGTATGGCACCAGCAGAACTCGCTGAGTTGAAGCAGCAGTTAGCAGATTTGTTAGACAAGGGTTTCATATGTCCTAGTTCATCACCGTGGGGAGCCCCCGTGTTGTTCGTAAAGAAGAAAGATGGAAGTATGCTATTAGATTATCGTGGAATCAACAATGTGACCATCAAGGATAAGTACCCACTTCCAAGAATTGATGAGCTATTAGATCAGTTGCAAGGAGCAAGTTGCAAAGATTGATCTAGCTTCGGGTTATCATCAAATTCCAATTTCTGAAACCGACATCATGAAAACTGCTTTTAGGACACGCTATGGACACTTCGAGTTCGTAGTAATGCCATTTGGTCTAACCAATGCCCCGGCTGCATTCATGCGTCTGATGAATGAAGTATTTCAGGATTACTTGGACAAGTTTGTTATCATATTCATTGATGACATCCTTATATATTCCCGAAGTGCAGAAGAACATGAAAGACATCTACGACTAGTTCTTGAACCTCTACGAGATCAAAAGCTTTTTGCTAAGCTTAGTAAGTGTCGTTTATGGAAAAGATAAGTTGGCTTCTTAGGACATCGAGTGTCAGATGAAGGAGTCGCCGTAGATTCAGAAAAGATAGATGTTATTAAAGAGTGGCCCCGTCCGACTTCTGTTACCGAGATTCAGAGTTTTCTTAGATTGGTCGGCTACTACCGGAAGTTTGTTCAAGGGTTTGCAAGCATATCAAAACCACTAACTTGTCTGACTGGTAAAGGTGTTTCCTATGAGTGGAGTACAGAAACCGAAGAAGCGTTTAGCAAGTTGATGGAAGCCTTAACGTCTGCACCTATCTTAGCTTTGCCTAAGCCTGGCCAACCTTACACAGTATATACAGATGCATCCCATGTTGGTTTAGGTTGTGTGCTGATGCAGGATGATAGGGTAATCGCGTATGCATCAAGGCAACTAAGAAAGCATGAAATAAACTATCCGACCCATGATCTAGAGATGGCAGCAGTTGTGTTTTCACTTCGAATTTGGCGATCGTATTTGTATGGTGAGAAGATCCAAGTGTTCACGGACCATAAAAGCCTGAAGTATCTTTTCACTCAACCTAAGGCAAAGACGATGGATGGAGTTCATAGCTGAGTACGACATGCAGATCCTATACCATCCAGGAAAAGCAAATGTTGTTGCTAATGCTCTGAGCAGAAGAAAAGTTGATGTGGATATCGAAAAGGAACTCCAAAACCTTGAAGAAGAATTTAAAATGAGTAGTTTGGCTACCTTAGAAGGAGAAGAAGGAGAACCTCTAGGACTACAAGCAGTAAGCCAAGCTGGTTTACTTGCTCGTATCCGAGAATGTCAAATGGGAGATGTGAACCTGCAGAAGATACGAGAGCAATTAAATGAAGAAAATTTTGGTGGATATCAAGTTGCAAGTGATGGAACCTTGTTACTCAATGGTCGAGTAACCGTTCCAAAAGGAGAAGGACTTCGAGAGGAGATCCTAAGGACTGCATACCATTCTCTCTTAAGCATTCATCCCGGAAGCACAAAGATGTATCGAGATATCAAAAGGTATTATCACTGGCCAGGATTGAAGATGGATGTTGCCGTATGGGTTTCCCAATGTCAGACTTGCCAACAGATAAAAGCTGAACACCAAGTCCCAGGTGGCTTACTCCAAAGCCTACCTATCCTTGAATGGAAACGGGATGCAGTAGCAATGGACTTTATTTCTGGTTTACCTCGACCACCTGGCCGCGGAAATGATACCATTTGGGTAATAGTCGATCGTCTTACCAAATCTGCTCATTTCCTACCGATGAAACTTACATACAAAGTTGAGACACTAGCAGAGCTTTATTTGGAAGAAATAGTAAAGCTTCATGGGGTACCAGAAAATATAGTATCAGATCGAGACCCGCGCTTTACATCTGAATTTTAGCGAGCCTTTCAACAAGCCCTGGGAACTGATTTGCATATGAGCACTGCGTTTCATCCGGAAACCGATGGCCAAACTGATATCTTGCATATTTACATGGTTTAAGTTATTCATTCATATGCATTTTCATCATATAGATTAGGATTTAGACATGTTTATGTTGCATTTCGCATACATGAGTTCCTATTAGGTACTGGAGTGCCAAATGAAGTTATTGGAGACATTTGGATGCATTTGGAAGCATTGTGATCATAAAAGGGGGTGAAAGATGAGCATGGATGAAGGCCTTAGAGAAATCTTCTGTTGTTAAGATTTAATGGAGACATAGGAAATTGAGTTAGCTTTCTAATGGAAGTGGTTTCAAGTCATCTGGAGATGTAATGAAGAAGTTATGACCAATTTACTAGAGGCATACGAGCCGGAGCGACCCCCATAGCGACCCTGCCTGGTCGCTGTGCCACAGCCAGCCTGGAGCGACCCCGGCGCAGCGAGTCTCACTGGTCGCTCGTCTTTCCTGTCTCGACCACAGCGACCTCCGGAGCGGGTCTCCCTGGTCGCTCCACCTCTTTTTGCTACACGATTTTATGATTTTTCAAGGACCTTTTTGCAATTTCTTATGCACGTTTTTACTCTGAAAAACCTAATGTTTAAGTATGTTGTAGCCACCTTTTGGCAGATAATCTTTGAGCTATTGAAGAACACAAACTCTCTCAAGAATTTGGATTGATTTGTTATTGTTCTTGTGATCTCTCATCTCTTTCTCTACATGATTAATCTGAAATCCATCATGGGTTTAAGAGGAATCATGGAGATTAGTGAGTAATTGTGGGAACCGAAATTCACACCGTCGATTTTAGTTAAGTTTTATCGGAGGAAAACTAAGTAAACCTAGTTTTCCCTGAAGGCTCGGATTCTCTGCGACAACCAAACGAAATTGATAAAAAGAAAATAATGCGGAAAAGTTGCGCTAAGGCGTTTATTAAACTGATGGTAAGATGAATACAATATTCTTCCGAAAAAACAGGAAGTAGAGATACGCTGAAGAGGAAACAACGGAAATATAGGAGACAAGACGTTCTAAGTCTTGCTCCGCTAGTCTAGCCTCCTAAGTCCTAAGTTCCCTAAGCTAGCAGGAATCTCTCTAAAACCCTAGATTTCGGATCTGGTCTCTCTCTCGGTGATTTTCGCTCTGCCCTCCTTTGTCTTCCTAAGCTCCTTTATATACTCCTTCCTATGACGGTCTATTCTCCTCCTGGGCCGCAAGGCGGGCTTTTTCCATTTTCGTCGACCTTCATGTTTATCTTCGGGAAACTTGACATTTATCCTTCCGGAAACTTAGGATTTATTTTGTTGCGTAAATCGCCGTACCTATCTTAGATAATCGTAAACGGGTTGTCCGATCGCGTTTGGTCCCTTTCGGGCCGTTTCGAGGACTTCCGCTGTTTTTTACGATTTCTTCGGAAGATCTCCAATCCTTCGTAGAGTTGAGATGTGTGGTGTCTTAGATAACCATCATCGTTTCGTATGAACGATATAAGATCTTTCTTTCCGTTGATATCTTACGAGTTTCCGAAGTGTTATCGACGGTTTTTAATTCAGAGTAAGAACGGGAGCTTTGTATGCGGAATCCTAATGATCCATTCCGCGAGGACTTGGGAAGGACTCAAGGCGCAGATTACTGACGGTCGGGGCCTAGAACTCGTGCACGGAAGATTGTCGCTCGAGGACCCGAGGCAGTACGGGCGCTAGGCGCCCGGCGCCTAGAGGCTGCTTCGGGCGCTAGGCGCCCGGCGCCTAGAGGCAGCACGGGCGCTAGGCGCCCGGCGCCTAGAGGCTGCTTCGGGCGCTAGGCGCCCGGCGCCTAGAGGCAGCACGGGCGCTAGGCGCCCGGCGCCTAGAGGCAGCACGGGCGCTAGGCGCCCGGCGCCTAGAGGCGAGCACGGGCGCTAGGCGCCCGGCGCCTAGAGGCAGCACGGGCGCTAGGCGCCCGGCGCCTAGAGGCAGCACGGGCGCTAGGCGCCCGGCGCCTAGAGGCAGCACGGGCGCTAGGCGCCCGGCGCCTAGAGGCAGCACGGGCGCTAGGCGCCCGGCGCCTAGAGGCGAGCACGGGCGCTAGGCGCCCGGCGCCTAGAGGCGAGCACGGGCGCTAGGCGCCCGGCGCCTAGAGGCGAGCACGGGCGCTAGGCGCCCGGCGCCTAGAGGCAAGCACGGGCGCTAGGCGCCCGGCGCCTAGAGGCGAGCACGGGCGCTAGGCGCCCGGCGCCTAGAGGCGAGCACGGGCGCTAGGCGCCCGGCGCCTAGAGGCAAACACGGGCGCTAGGCGCCCGGCGCCTAGAGGCAAGCACGGGCGCTAGGCGCCCGGCGCCTAGAGGCAAGCACGGGCGCTAGGCGCCCGGCGCCTAGAGGCAAGCACGGGCGCTAGGCGCCCGGCGCCTAGAGGCAAGCACGGGCGCTAGGCGCCCGGCGCCTAGAGGCAGCTCGGGCGCTAGGCGCCCGGCGCCTAGAGGCAGCACGGGCGCTAGGCGCCCGGCGCCTAGAGGCAACACGGGCGCTAGGCGCCCGGCGCCTAGGGGCAGGCTGCGGTCTGCTTGTTTCCTTCAGTTTGCGGGTGTTCGTATGTATTCTTCGGAGGATTTTTCGTACGACAAATAGTCTTAGCCGTTTATTTCGAGATAACCGTTTTTGACCCCAACAGTTAGCCCCCCAGCGTGGAAGACGCGAGAGCGATTTTGCGCGCGGAAGATCTCATGTTTGAAAAATCGAAATTTTCGGCTATGAATATTTTATTCCGAAAAATCCCACTATCCTTTGATTTCTTATAAGTAGTACTCCACCCCCTCTCATTTCTCACCCACCTTTCCCTTCTCAATTCTTAGAAAGTATGGCTTCCTCTCTAAACGAAAAGAAAGATTCCGACGTCGAAATGAGCGAGGCCAACCAAGTCTCGCCGGCGCGAGAGGTTCCTGCCCTTACGCAGACGTTTGTTGAGGGGTTCAGTTCTTTTCAGGAGAAGATGGAGCGACGCCGTGCCTTGATGGAGTCCAGCGTGGCCGGTCCTAGTGCTTCTTCCGTTCCGACTCCTGGACCCGACGTTGTTTTAGCTCCAGATTCCGCGGTTTCGGTTCCTGAGAATGCTGTCGCTCCAGCTTCAATCTCTACGATTCCGGCTCCTGAATCCGATATCCCTCTACTTGCCGGAGAAACTGTTGTTCCGGAGCAAGCACCCGTCGTCCAGGCTCGCCCAGAAGGCTCTTCTTTGGCGCCGATACTGGTTTCAGAGGATGCGGTGGAAGTCATGCCTCCCCCTCCAGAAAAGAAGAGGGAGATCGTTCTAGGACTTCCCGCATCCAGTGCTGTCCCATCATCGAAGGGACGTTCGAGAGCTGGAGCTACCGGATCAGTGAAGAGGAAAAGGTGTGCCAAGAGCGAGGAAGGAGAAGTTTCGGCAAAACTATCGCACCACCGCTCTAAGGTTTTTTCGTGAGACTCCCTTCCCTTTCATTGATTCTTTGGATTCTCATATTTCTTTCGTGCGATCAGTTTGTGTCGTTGATCGACGGGATGCTTGGAGATTGCGGATTGGAGGTCACACGTTTGTCCCAGGAGCTGGATTCGTCGCGAGAGGCCTTGAAGCGTACCGAGGCTGTGCTTCAATCGATCGAGAGTACTCATGCCGCCCAGATATCGACGCTCGAAGCTCGGATCAGCGATCTCGAACGTGACTTGGGAAAGACTGTGAGCTCGCTGCTCAAGGCGAAGGAGGAAAAGAAGAGCAAGTCCTCGGAGGTCCGACGTCTCAGGAGGAGGATTCAGCGCTTCGAGGAGACGGGAGCCTGCACTACGACGGAGCTTACCGACCCGTCATCCTCGGCTGCCCTGGTTCCGGACTCGGAGATTCCAGAGGTCCAGGGTACCGGACTTGTCGCGGACAAAGGCGGTGAGGAGGTCGGTGCGGGCGATGGCGAGGCTGCTCTTGCTTCGGGTGAGTCGGAGGACGAAGGCGGCGTTCCGGAGGACGCCTAGGTTGATCAATCCCTTGAAGGGATTTTTATTTTGATTGTATTTCGGCCGTTGGTTGGCTATTATGTATGATTTCGGGACTGGCCGTTGGTGGCTTTGAATCCCTGCCCTTTTAGGGCATTGTAATGAACTTGCTATTTGCGTTTAAGAAATATTTTGTGTTTAGAACTTCTGTTTGTCGAAGTTAGAGGGGTAGGATATGAGTTGTCGTCTCATTCCTGCCTCCCTGATGATCACCGAATCCGTTGCTTGTATAAAGCGAGATTTTCCTGCGGTTTACGACTTACGCGAAAATTCGTGGAGACGCACAGACTCGAGTGAAGAGACAAGTTTTGGGATCTCGCGTCGTTGACGCTTTGCCTGTGAGATGTTAGGATACCAGCAAGGCTGGGTTTAGGGCAAGACCTAGGTTTACTCTCAGACTAAGGCTGTGCGATGACAAATCGGCTTTCGTTTTGCCTGTTTGTGATTTTAACCTGATTCGTACCGTTTTAAAATCCGCGAAGTGGTATCGGCTTATATGATTTGTCTGGGCACGAATCGAGCTACTTCCTTTACGAAGTGCTGAACCAAATTTGGAGTTTTTGTATAGCGCGCTATGGGATCCTTGTCGGATGTAAAAGAGCCTACCCTTAGGTGGCTTGTCTGTTTAGGATGTTAGAGTTCGTTTGTTGTGATCAGCAACAACGATATGATGCCGCTTAGAAGGCGTATGAAGGTTTTATTCGAAAAACGAATGTTCAGGCACGAAGCGACGTCTCGCAGTGCTTTGAAGTTTGTTTTTCTTATGCCATAAAGGACTATGGGCTTTTTAGGAATCGCGGAGCGTTTCCGGATGGTAATTTATGATGTATTTAGTGGATACTGGATCCGTTGTTGAGGCTGTTAAGCGATTTGATTGTGGAAAGTTTTCGAAAGTTAGATTTTTTCCGAAAATTGTGGGAGTGTACGAGTGCACGCACCCCACTCCCCCCCTTTTAAATCGGGGGGATAGCTGAACCCGCCGGTTGGCGGGTTGCCTACGTACCTCTTTCGAGGATCAAGCCACCTCGTAGTTCTGTTATCCACGTTTTATGTTCTAGTGGTAGTATTTCTTGAGATGCATCGCATTCCAAGTTCTCGGGATTTTTACGTCTTGCATGTTTGCGATTTGATACGAACCTGGTCGGACGACTTTTATGATTTTGTATGGTCCTTCCCAGTTCGCTCCCAGTTTTCCTGCGTTTCGTTCAGCAGTGTTTTGGAAGACTTTACGTAAAACCAGATCTCCTTCTTTGAATCTGCGATGGCGTATGTTCGCGTTGTAGTACCTTGCGGCGGCTTGCTGATAATTTTGGATCCGGATGAGGGCTTGGTCGCGACGCTCGTTGACGAGATCAAGATTATCTAGCAGCATGGCGTTGTTCAGGTCTTCCCGTTCGGGAAGAAACCTTCCCCGTACGCCGGGGAATTCGACTTCCGCCGGAATCATGCATTCTGCTCCGTAAACGAGAGCGAAGGGAGTTTCCCCCGTTGCTCGTCTTGGAGTGGTTCGATGAGACCAAAGGACTCCTTCGAGTTCTTCCGCCCATCGTCCTTTCTTGGCTTCTAAGCGCTTCTTGAGTCCGTCCAGGACGGTTTTGTTTATGGTTTCAGCCTGTCCGTTGCATTGCGGGTATCTGGGAGTTGACTTGTTAAGTCGTATTTTCCATTTCTCGCAGAACGCCTCGAATCGTGTGGAAATAAACTGAGACCCGTTGTCCGTTACGATTTCGTATGGGACGCCGTGTCTGGTTATGATGTTTTTCCAGACGAAATTCTCGACTTGTACGTCCTTGATGCTCGCGTAGGACTCTGCTTCCACCCATTTCGAAAAAAAGTCTGTGAGGACCAGTAGGAAACGTTTCTGTTTTGATTTGTGTAGAGGTCCGACGATATCCATTGACCATCGCATGAATGGGTACGGAGATGAGATAGAGGAGAGGATTTCTGCGGGTTGATGAATTGTCGGAGCGTGCCGCTGACACTTCTCGCATTTCCGAGCGAACTTCTCGCAATCCTTTACCATAGTGGGCCAATAGAAACCGTGGCGTTTTATTTTCGTTGCGAGAGATCTTCCGCCGGAGTGGTTTCCGCACGATCCGGAGTGAATCTCTTCCATGATTTTTCTCGCTTTCTTTCCTTCTGCGCAAGTCATGAGAGGTCCGGAGAATCGCCATTTGTAGATTTCGCCTTCCACGGTTACGTATCGTGCTGCCTGGACTTTGATTTTCCGGGCTGCCCATTTTTCCGCGGGTAAGGTGCCGTCTACGATGTAGGCTCTGATAGGTTCTAGCCAGGGAGCGTCGCAGCCGTAGTCTGTTTGGTCTGCGTCGTCTTCCGGCTCGTCTTCGTTTTCTTCGGCGCCTTCGATCTGCGCTCTGATCAGGTTGGCGATTACCGGTGGTCCGATGCTCGGGTGCTCGATGAATTCGACGGGGATTATTCTTTTAAGCCCCGGATCTGAGCTTGAGGCTAGAGTAGCTAAAGCGTCGGCCTGGACGTTTTCCGAGCGGGGAATCCTGGTTAGTGCAAATTGCTGAAAATCGTTGGCCAAGTCTTGGACGACCTTCAGATATGCGTTCATCCTTTCGTCCCTTGCTTCGTATTCTCCGCTGAATTGATTTGCGACTAACTGAGAGTCGCAGTAAGCGTGAATATTTTGAATCTTCAGCCCGTGGGCTAGTCGTAGGCCAGCAATTAGCGCCTCGTACTCTGCTTCGTTGTTTGACGCGTGAAAATCCAAGCGGAATGATTGCTCGAGGATTTCCCCCGTTGGTGAAGTGAGTCGGATCCCGATTCCGGATCCTTGCTTGGATGAGGATCCGTCGACATAGAGATCCCACGTTGCACCATGCTCTTTGTTAGTTAAATCTGCCGTGGGTAATTCTACCAGGAAGTCCGCGAGTACCTGCGATTTCGTGCAGGTTTTTGGTCGATATTCGATATCGTACTCGCTTAGTTCGATTGCCCACTTCGCGAGTCTACCGGACTGGCTTGGACTGTGTAGAACCGTCCGTAGCGGGAAAGTGGTAAGTACCACGATGGTATGAGATTGGAAATACGGTCTAAGTTTTCTCGCCGAGGTTATAACGGCGAGTGCCAACTTTTCCATTAGCGGATACCGAGTTTCGGCATCCAGCAACGTTTTACTAATGTAAAAGACCGGCTTCTGTTCTCCGAATTCTTCTTGAATCAGAACGCCGCTGACTGCTGACGCGGACACTGCGATGTAAAGGAACAAGGGTTCTCCGACTACGGGTTTCGCGAGGATAGGAGGTGTGGCCAGATATTGTTTTAGCTGTTGGAAAGCTTTCTCGCAATCCTCTGACCACTCGAACTTTTTGTTCCCCTTCAAAGTTTCGTAGAAAGGGAGGCACTTATCCGTGGACCGCGAGATGAACCGGTTTAAGGCCGCGACTCGTCCGCTCAGCCTTTGAACTTCCCGCTTGGTTCTCGGGGAGGCCATTTCTATCAGTGCGTTGATTTGTTTTGGATTAGCCTCTATTCCGCGGAATGTTACGAGGTATCCGAGAAATTCGCCCGAGGCTACGGCGAATCTGCATTTAGCTGGATTCAGTTTCATGTTGTGTCGGTTTAATCTCTCGAAGCATTCCTCTAGATGGAGTACATGGTCGCGTTCGTCGAGAGATTTTACCAGCATATCGTCGATGTACACCTCCATGGTTTTTCCGAGTTGTTCAGCAAACATTCGATTGACGAGCCGTTGATATGTGGCGCCGGCGTTCTTTAGGCCGAAAGGCATTACTTTGTAGCAATAGGTTCCTCTGTCGGTAATGAATGCTGTCTTCTCGCGATCGTCGGGATTCATCATGATCTGATTGTATCCGGAGAACGCATCCATGAACGATAGAAGTTTGTTTCCCGCGGTTGCTTCGACTAGACGGTCGATGTGCGGGAGCGGAAAACAGTCCTTCGGACACGCTTTGTTGAGGTCAGTGAAATCGACGCACACTCGCCATTTCCCGTTCTTTTTCTTGACGACGACGGGATTGGCGAGCCAGTCGGGATATCTTACTTCTGTTATCGATCCGACTTTGAGGAGTCTTTCGACTTCCTCATTAACCGCGGTCGCCCGTTCAGGACCTAGCTTTCGCCTCTTTTGTTTCACGGGTTTATGAGTTGGATCAATGTTGAGTTCGTGACATGTTATGTTGATGTCGATTCCCGGCATGTCTTCCGCAGCCCAGGCGAACGTATTTAGGTTCTTCTTGAGACATGCGATGAGTTCTGCTTTTAAAGGATCGCGAAGATTGGCCCCAATCTCCACGCATCGTTCTGGGTTAGTCTCGTCGAGGCAGACCGAAATCACTGGTTCGCAAGTGGGCTCACGTTTCCCTTCCAGGGCTTCAGCTTTTCGCGACTGCCAGATGATTTCTGGAGGGTCTTGCGACGCTGGTTCGTGGGTCGCTTGCTTTTTCGAGTTAGTTTCGGGCTCGGAGTTTTTTCGTTTTAACCCAGCGGCCAAGCAGACTTGCGGCGTCTTACGATCGCCTTGTATTGTTTCGACTCCGAAGAGGGATGGAAATTTGAGGCACAGGTGGAAAGTCGAGGGTATTGCTCGCATGGAGTTTAACCACGGAGTCCCGACGATTGCGTTATACGCTGCAGGGCCGTCGACTGCCAAAAATTCCACTATCTTTGTGACGCTCCCGGCTCTGACCGAGAGATCGACCGAGCCGAGGGTCATTGTGATGTTTCCTGAGAGTCCGATTATTGGATTGGGATCGTCCGTGATAACGCTTAAGTCGAGTCCCATTCTCTCGAGAGTGTTTCTATATATAATATTTGTCGAGCAACCGGTGTCGACCAATATTCTTGCTACGTCGATGTCCTGGATCGTTAGTCTGATGACGAGGAGTTCGTCGGGAGGTTTGGCTTGACTAGCCGTTGCTCCGTCCCCGAATGACACGATGTTGCGGACAAGCGATGTGGCCATGCTGTCGTTATCAATCGTAGGTTTTTGAGTAAGAGAATCCGACCCCCCCTCCTTCTAGCGCCAAACTGTGGGAACCGAAATTCACACCGTCGATTTTAGTTAAGTTTTATCGGAGGAAAACTAAGTAAACCTAGTTTTCCCTGAAGGCTCGGATTCTCTGCGACAACCAAACGAAATTGATAAAAAGAAAAGCTGCGCTAAGGCGTTTATTAAACTGATGGTAAGATGAATACAATATTCTTCCGAAAAAACAGGAAGTAGAGATACGCTGAAGAGGAAACAACAGAAATATAGGAGACAAGACGTTCTAAGTCTTGCTCCGCTAGTCTAGCCTCCTAAGTCCTAAGTTCCCTAAGCTAGCAGGAATCTCTCTAAAACCCTAGATTTCGGATCTGGTCTCTCTCTCGGTGATTTTCGCTCTGCCCTCCTTTGTCTTCCTAAGCTCCTTTATATACTCCTTCCTATGACGGTCTATTCTCCTCCTGGGCCGCAAGGCGGGCTTTTTCCATTTTCGTCGACCTTCATGTTTATCTTCGGGAAACTTGACATTTATCCTTCCGGAAACTTAGGATTTATTTTGTTGCGTAAATCGCCGTACCTATCTTAGATAATCGTAAACGGGTTGTCCGATCGCGTTTGGTCCCTTTCGGGCCGTTTCGAGGACTTCCGCTGTTTTTTACGATTTCTTCGGAAGATCTCCAATCCTTCGTAGAGTTGAGATGTGTGGTGTCTTAGATAACCATCATCGTTTCGTATGAACGATTTAAGATCTTTCTTTCCGTTGATATCTTACGAGTTTCCGAAGTGTTATCGACGGTTTTTAATTCAGAGTAAGAACGGGAGCTTTGTATGCGGAATCCTAATGATCCATTCCGCGAGGACTTGGGAAGGACTAAAGGCGCAGATTACTGACGGTCGGGGCCTAGAACTCGTGCACGGAAGATTGTCGCTCGAGGACCCGAGGCAGTACGGGCGCTAGGCGCCCGGCGCCTAGAGGCAGCACGGGCGCTAGGCGCCCGGCGCCTAGAGGCTGCTTCGGGCGCTAGGCGCCCGGCGCCTAGAGGCAGCACGGGCGCTAGGCGCCCGGCGCCTAGAGGCTGCTTCGGGCGCTAGGCGCCCGGCGCCTAGAGGCAGCACGGGCGCTAGGCGCCCGGCGCCTAGAGGCGAGCACAGGCGCTAGGCGCCCGGCGCTAGGCGCCCGGCGCTAGGCTCCCGGCGCCTAGAGGCAGCACGGGCGCTAGGCGCCCGGCGCCTAGAGGCAGCACGGACGCTAGGCGCCCGGCGCCTAGAGGCAGCACGGGCGCTAGGCGCCCGGCGCCTAGAGGCGAGCACGGGCGCTAGGCGCCCGGCGCCTAGAGGCGAGCACGGGCGCTAGGCGCCCGGCGCCTAGAGGCGAGCACGGGCACTAGGCGCCCGGCGCCTAGAGGCGAGCACGGGCGCTAGGCGCCCGGCGCCTAGAGGCGAGCACGGGCGCTAGGCGCCCGGCGCCTAGAGGCGAGCACGGGCGCTAGGCGCCCGGCGCCTAGAGGCAAGCACGGGCGCTAGGCGCCCGGCGCCTAGAGGCAAGCACGGGCGCTAGGCGCCCGGCGCCTAGAGGCAAGCACGGGCGCTAGGCGCCCGGCGCCTAGAGGCAAGCACGGGCGCTAGGCGCCCGGCGCCTAGAGGCAGCTCGGGCGCTAGGCGCCCGGTGCCTAGAGGCAGCACGGGCGCTAGGCGCCCGGCGCCTAGAGGCAGCACGGGCGCTAGGCGCCCGGCGCCTAGGGGCAGGCTGCGGTCTGCTTGTTTCCTTCAGTTTGCGGGTGTTCGTATGTATTCTTCGGAGGATTTTTCGTACGACAAATAGTCTTAGCCGTTGATTTCGAGATAACCGTTTTTGACCCCAACAGTAATCACCTTTTGGATTCATGGGTTAGGGTGATTAAGGATGATTAGATTAGTTCTAGGATGTTTTAGGTATAGATCATGCTTGTTCCTTGCTAGTAGAGTGATCTTAATGCATCATTTGAGTAGGCCACTCAAAGGGTGATCTCTAGGCATTTCCCACCCAAAAGGTGTTTGATGAAATGTCTGAGTCAACTCTCCTAGGCTTTTAGTGTACTTTGCCAAAGACATTTGTTGTTAAAGATGCTAAGATAGCTAATAGACTTGTTAGTAATGATTGCTTGCATGTTATTCAACCAAAGACATTTGATGTTTGAGACATGTTAGCAAATGAGCATTCATCTAGACATAGAGCTTGCTTAGAATTGTGTCTAGGCTTAAGGTTGATAGTTTGATTTATCATTTGCATTCCTTAGTTCGAAACCTGATCACCCAAGGTCTAAATCCCTATACCCATGAGTTCTCATTTCCAATAGCTTAAAAGTATCATTTTATTGCTTTCCATTAGCTTTAATCATTAGTTTAGAAATCATCAAATCACTGGCTGCACTTAGATTAGGCAAACACTTGCATTCTCATTGCTTTGAGTCCCTCAGAACTGGTTCGACAACTTACTTACTACTTTACTATCATTTGACTTAGGAGCCCGAAAACTCCTAGTATCACAAACCGAACGAACCATCAGAACTCTAGAAGATCTGTTAAGGTTATGTGTCCTCGATTGGAATGGTTCATGGGATAAGTTTTTGCCGCTTATAGAATTCTCTTACAACAATAGCTACCACTCGAGTATTGGTATGTCACCGTACGAAGCATTGTATGGTCGACCTTGCAGAACGCCAATATGTTGGGCAGAAGTTGGCGAGAGAAAAATTATTGGTTCAGAGATAGTAGATGAAGCTGCTGAGAAAGTAAAGATAATTCAATAAAATATGAAGAAGGCCCAAGATCGCCAGAAGAAGTATGCCGATCGCGGTAGAAGAGAAGTCATTTTTGCAGTAAATGATTTAGTCTTCTTGAAAGTGGCTGCACAGAAAGGCAAGAGTAGATTTGGAAAAATTGGAAAGTTAGCAACCCGCTACATTGGTCCATACCAAATTGATGCTAGAGTTGGTAAAGTAGCCTATCGACTTGAGCTTCCACCTGATATGCCTATGCATCCGGTATTTCATGTATCGATGTTGCGTAAGCATAAACCAGATCCCAATATGGTCGAGCCGCAACCACCAGAGAATCTGCAACCCAACCTCACCTATCCTGAAGGCCTTTTGCGAATAGGCGAGCGTCGTATCAAGAAATTGAAGAACCGGGAAATTTCGCAAGTTCAAGTCTTTTGGGGCAAGCGTAACAGAGTTGTTGTCACATGGGAGGATGAAAATAAGTTCAGAGCTGATTATCCAGAAATCGTTTTAGAAACCCCAGTTGTCCAGTAAAATGTCCACTGTTATGTTTTGAGAATTCGGGGACGAATTCTTTTGAGGAGGGAAGAGTGTAATAACCCTCATGTATTAATAGCATTTTGGTTTAAAAAAAATATTTTAGTCGAAAACTGTCTGATAAAGATCAACCAGCGTCTTACTGTGTCTAACCCATCACATGCCATGCACCTTCCTGCTTGCTTGCTTCTGTAGTAAATGGCACATGGAAATCACAACCTGCCTGTGTGCTTGCTTCCTTCTTTCTGATTAATTGTGATTGGCTGGAGACTGCTTCATGGGAAAGAAATGACAGTGTGCTGCAGATGATGAAGCAGGTTTCCAGATGTCTCCACTGCCCCTTGCTTTGGTTCGTCGACTACACACTCATCCAAAGACCATCAGAAGTACTTAAGTCTCTTTTTCACCTGCTTACCACGTTCTGTGGACATCAGAAAAACCAGAGAATTTCCAGAGAAAATTAAGAGAGAAAAAAAGAAGAGAAAACAGAGAAAATTCAGAAAAAAAAAATAAATCAAGAAAAATTGTTGGTGGTTTGATCTTCAGCTCCTGATCAGTTTGTTGCTGTGAGAAATATCAGAAGGTGATATTTTCAAATAAAACCCTAGACCTAGCTGAGTTCAGATCATGGTCAGACCTTGATCTTTCTTGTTGACCAGTTCTGCGCAAGCTTACCTTGGTGAGGAGAACCATCTGAGTTCATCCAACAGTTTGGATTTTGAATCCATTCAGCCTTGTTCAAGTGGAGCTCAAGTCTTGTCCAAGCCAGTTTCAAGACTTCTCTTTGGGTGAGTCTAGATAGATGTTGAGATAGATCATGAATAGTTGAATAAGTTAGTAAAGTCTCTGAAATTATAAGAGTGGTGTTGTGTTTACTTATTGTAAACACTTACACATGAAGATATAATAAAAATGTTAAAGTGAGGTTAATCCTAATCTTAGCACTTGTTCTCAAGTACAAATCTTAATCTTGAATTAATTTTGGTTTAATTAAAGTTTAACCTTGGTTAATTAATAATTAATTTTTGATTAAGATGAGATTAATTAAGGATTAATCTAAGATTATTTAAAGAATAATTATGTATTTATTTGGAATAATTATGTATTAATTTAGAATAATTTTGGAAGTAAAATCATGTGAAGTGTTATTATTATTTCACTATCCCTAAACTTCCGCATTACCATGACTGGTCCTGCGAATGGAATAAAGTCATGAAGACACGATGATGAGGTAGCACCCTGGAGACCGTGTACTGCATGACGATGCAGTCCCGAATGTTCATAACGACGTTCGAGGATGATGGTAATGCTAACTCGCTAGGCTCGATTAGCCTTAGTGGTTTCTCGGGTCTAGTACATATATTGTATTATATGAGTATGATGACGGGCGGGTATTGTGGAAGTGCTATTTAAATAAGAATTCCCATTGATAAGTTATATACTTAAGTATAGTTCAAGTACTTGCATGATCATGTTTGTGTATTTAATAATTGTTCTGTTTATTTTTGATTGTGTTGCGATTCTAGATTCACTGAGTAAACTAGTTGCTCACGGCTCATTGTTGTATGTGCAGGCACCACTAGTTGGGAGATCACTACTTTTGGACGGAAGGAACGGCCAACCAGCGGTAGTATTTTGTTGTCCTTGCAACGTACCTTTTGATGTATATTTACTTAAAATGTTGTTAGGCGATAGGCCGTAGGATAAAACTATAACACTTTGTAAGATGTTTCAAGTAAATAAATAATGTATAAAAGATGTTTATAAACCACAAGCTCTCATATGATATTAGTCCTTGTCCGGGACGAACTAACTATCAAATATTGCTTTATCGGGTTGAAAAGCCAAGAGTGATATCTGATAGGTGCATCTTTGTTCTTTTGTTGTTGATCTAAGGTGATCGGAAATATTCCGAGAACCTAAGGTTGACCATTAGGGAACATTGCATGTGTCATTTCCGGTCATCTACGATCGGGGGTGTCACAATTAGACTCTTCCACTGATCTGACTGCCAACAATATCGATCGATAATATCGATCGATGTTTTGACAGCAATATCGATCGATATTGTTTGTCGTCGATCGATTACTCTATTGGAGTATTGATCGATATAACTTCAGATCGAGTTGAATAATGTTCACCAAAATCATAGACCGGTTCTCTATCCCTAGAGGATCTTAGCTTATGCAAGATGATTTCAGGATAGTGATTTATGAATTAAATCACTTCCAAGATCATATTCTAGTTAGCTACTCTAGAATAAGCATTAGGGTTCATCATGATAATGAGTATCACAACTCAACAACCTATAGTTGGGGCTAATCCCTCATAACTATTTGAACCCTAAATCTAACAAAGGAATCTACTCAGACATACTCAAGTGATTCATAACATCCAGGTAATAATAGAAATTCATAAGATAGAAGACTAAACAATTAAGTTTCTCTAGATAACAAATATCTTTGTATCTTCTTCTATATCTTAGAATTTTATAACCTTTGATGAATAGAGAACAAGATGAAAAGAATACTTTAGATTGATAAATGAAAAGTACTTAGAACAATGAAAGCACAAGAAAGCATGTCTTGCTAAAACACATAGGCATAACTATAAATATGAGTTCTATTAGGTTAAAAACTCGTCAGGGACATTATTGTAATATTGTGAGATCTTGGGCTTCAAGTCGGCTGAGATAACTATCTTCTACACGCTCGATATCGATCGATAGTACTAGGCGTATATCGATCAATGGAGTATCTCGTCATCAACTTCTACGGATGCGTCGTCGATCGATTACACAGGATGTGTATCGATCGATATGTATCTCTGGATATCGACCTTCACGTTTGATATTTATAGTCATCTCGGAAAACTCTCATTTAAGCTCCATAATGGCACTTAAAACGTCAATTTACTCTAAAATGCTCATGAACCTGAAAATATACCTAATAGACTCCAAAACATAGATATATATATATATATATATATATATATATATATATATATATATATATATATATATATATATATATATATATATATATATATATATATATATATATATAAATATCATAGTTAAAAGTGGTTCAAAATCATAGAACATCAATTCTCCTTATTGTAGATATGGATGGATGAATCAGAGAATGAACAACTCTTGGGGTTAAGAAAAAAGAAAGAAAACCATATTCTTTTTCATTGCATTCAAAATTGGAAACGCTAATTTGGGCAGATTATATATAATGATACATGAACAGAAAGAATGACCAGTTTTTTCCACATAGCTAGGGAAAATAGCAGTCCTTTAGAGGCAATTTCCAGATTTCAAAATTTTCCATATTCCTAAAGAGGAGAATCGGAAAGTAGATGGTTTAGCTATGATAGCTCGTACTTTCCCTCATGATATATTTTTGTTGGTTATTCTATTATTTTCTGGATTTCTAAATCACTTCTAGTTTGAGTAATAAAATAGTCTTTTGATGTCAAAAAAACTAGACTTGATATTTTTTTGGACACAAGCTTTTATAAAATTTTAAACATTTGTGCAATGTTTTTAAACCCGATCCGGACCCTAAATCAGACAACTTCTTGGGGTGAGTGGGTTATTGAGTCGACCGCGGGCGAACCATGGATTAATATAGTGATTATTATTATTTTATATAATAATATATTAGCTATTAAAACATAGGAAATATTTATGTTTTTATAACATTTAGAACATATTTAACTTTAGTTTTCTTTATTATTATTTTTATTTCACATATGAAATACCAAAAAGTAATTTAGACTATTTAACAATTTTGCAACAAGTTAAGAATTATGACATATAATAAGAGTATATGAACTCTTAAAATCCTTAAGTATTTAAATATCTGATGTGAATAATAAAATTAAAATTTAAATCCAAAAGTAAAACATAATATTGTTATAGATTATATTATAGATGACATAAACAAACTAATACCAAATCAAACTATTTTTTTAATAGATTCAAAATCAAGATGTTCATTTATCTTTTTTTTTGAAAGCTAAAAAACTAACTTCTAATTAAAATACAAAACATATTCTAATAATAATGTAACTGATATAATATAAGAAAAAAGCAAGTGAAAGTTTCGTACTGATTCAACCAGTGCTTCAACAGGTAATCGTGTTTTGAATTTTTAACGGGTTTTGGGCTTTTATCGAATTTTTAAATACTAGGTCTTTTTTCTAAAATCCAAATAGGATTACATAACGGGTCACCAAGTTTACCGATTTAACCACGGCTTCATGTCATATTTTGAAACACTGCATTTGGGTTACAAATAAGAGGAGAGTTTAACCAAATTCTACAAATAAATTGTAACACAACATCAATAGCAATACAACATAAACATTAGATGTAGAGAAACCTTTTTTTAACAGACGTAGAGAAACCTCTATGTTAGAAAGACAACATATTCAGAGTAAAATGCGTCGAGACAAGATTCACGACGGTGCCGAAAGCTTGAGATTTAATCACTTTGAAATGTGACGTTAACACTCAATCCTCATATTTTCACCGAAACAAAATCTGTTACACAAAAGTTGGGGGGGATCGCTTTTGAGAGAGAGAAGGCGAATGGTGATGATGATCGTAATTTGTCAGATGAATCCAATGGTACCTCATAATACAAGATAGTCTTCTGACAAGAGAAAGATTGCAATGTGTACAAAATGAATTTGGTAAAATTTCGGTGAATCCACTGAACATTTTTAGCGGGTTAGCCAAGAAGACTAAACTGTCTCACTTCAGAGTGGTCTATGAAACGAGTAACAATAGTTGGAGGGGCTTTGAGCCAAGCCACGCTTGCCAATCAAAAAAGAGATAGAAAGAGTCCCATCTCATTGTTGAGTCGACTTGGTCTTCGTCAAACAGAAAAAAAACACGAAATGTGAAGAAACGTGACAGCCAGTATTAGAAGGTGAGGGTGGCATAGTGTCGGAGAGTGAGATCAAACTGGAAAGACACCGTATGAGGGGGCGAAGTTGAAGCTCGTAGATCTGTGAGAAAGAGGAGAAAGATTGGCAAGGGTAAGACGGTGAGCGGTATAGGAAGAGTGACACATTTTCAGTGAGCCCCAGTCAAGTTTACAGTTCTAGATGAGATCCCAAAAGCGGACAAAGATACCCATTGAATATCTTAAGTTATTAACAAAAAAAAAATCAAAGAAAAATTGGTTTAATTTATAAAAATAATTAATCTTATCTAGATAATTAGTTAAATGGTAAACTTCTGATGTTAAAAGGTTTTTTTAATGCTGATTTATTATGACATTGCAACTATTAGAAAAATTACAAAGACGATTCGACAAACGACAATTCCACCTACCTTATGAGATCTACACCTAACTGCATCACCCATGAGACATCCTATGAAGATTCACTCCTGGCTAGATTTACATGCACCATGTTGAAGATCTCTTGTACGATTTTCTTCCGTAGTTTGATGTTAACTAGTTAAGAACTTCTATTTGAGAAACTTGCCAATATGGTTGCTCTAAGATAAATATTTCCTAAATCCTCTCATTTGCATTTGATAGTTTAGGAAATAGTCCTTTATAAAGTATCCTTTTCCAAGATGAATGTTTAGCTCATGATGAACCACTTGGAGTTATATCATGTACCTTGTTTAGCTCTTGCAATGATTATGGACTGTTTGCTGTACTAACATGACAACTGTGATATGATGTCTGTAAAAGCAACCGAATGTAAATTGTCTGTAAAATCCATAAACCATTTGTGATGAATAATGATGAAGGTGAAGAAGAACAACAAGAGGACGGGTATATGTTTTGTTTTGTATGTTTTTTTTTGAAATTGCATTTCTAAGCGTATGCTTTTTTGTTATTATATATATATTTTTGTATCAGATATGTGTGGCAAATCTTTATTTTTATTTTTAATTTTACTTGTGTATTTTTTTTTCTCAAAATGATTAGACTTCTTATTTTGAACATTGAAATGAAATTATTATTGGACGAAAGCTTACAAAAAAAATAAAAAACCCCTAAATAAAAAATAGTAGTTCAAAAAAAGAGAGCATTATAAGCATCTTCAAAAGTTGGATACAAAACTCCATTAACAGTTCGTAAATCTGTGTAGTTGGTCGAGTTTTTGTTATGGTTTAAAAGAAAATGCATATAATCCAATTCATTTTGTTTGGAGTTTGTAAACAGATTACTCATTCTTTTATCTTTGTTCTCTCTATTAATTTCCATCCAATCTTGATATTGTGAAGTTTGATTTCCCTTCTTTGTTGAGATATTACCAAATTGATGTTCTTTATGTGAAGTTTCTTTGTCACATTTTTCCATATTTTTTCTCTTCATCTGTAACAAATATTTTTTACTGAAAAAAATAATTTTATGTCATGAATATTTTTATCCTTGATAAATTATATTTTGTTAAGAATTTTATGAAAATTTTCTAAATTTATTGTATGAATTATTTTTGTTATTTTAATTATGACCAAAATTTTGAAGACTCCAAATAATTCTGATCCGTATTATGATTTTTTTATTAACCTGATGTTAAACTTGTGAATTATTTCACAGTGATTTTGTTTTTAGTATTTTAATTTAAATAAAAAATTTAATATTTTTAAACTATTGTTTTATTTGTCATAGACCCGTTATGTATTGATAAAATCTGCTTTTGTGTATTTTAAAAAGTTTATATGATTTTTTTATTTTAAATGAAACTATTTTTCAAAAATATTTGAGAACATTCGGGTCTTCAAAATCTAGGTTCTGATCCGCCCTTTCAAAAGGACATGTATATTTTTCGTTTGACTTTTTCTTGATATTTAATTGTAATACTTGTGTTTTTTCTTAATCATATTTTTTTTTGTAGTCATATATGTGTATAAATCTTAATCAAAATCTATTTGATTTACTGTAGAAATAATAGTAATTTAAAGTTGGCCGGCATACACTCATTTCTTTATAATTTTAAATCCATTTTTTGTAATCATATTTATCTATTCAGATTAAGCTTAGGCATCCGGTCCTCGGATCAGGTCTTATTGGGTATGCATCCTTCGGTTTCTGAAAATTTAAATCCATATAGATATCTATAGTTTTTCAGGTCTGCTCGGCCCGGATCTTTTCGAACTCTTGTCGGTTCAGGTATATAATTCTAATATCCGTAAAACACTCGTAATTTCAGTTTTATTTCGGATTCGGGTTGATTTGGGTATATAGGACCCGAAAAAGACCTGATAAGACCTGCACAGAATATTTTTTACAGATATTAAAAAATATAGGTCCTGATTTAATATAGTATGTAACAGATTAAAATGATAATTTACTTTAATAATTATAATTCCAATATAGAACAGGGTAATATAATAATAAAAATGATGTCAGAAAAAGAAAAAAACTGATTATTGTTGAATGAAACCATAGACTTTGACATAAGTAGGTCCGGAAATGAGGGAATCAAATGGAAGTTATAAACAAATTCATGATTATATAAAGAAATAATAAATGGTGCAGTTACAAAAGAAAATGTCCCGTAGATAAAAGTTTGTTATATAGAGGTTATAAAGGATGCATGTATAAAAAACAAATTTATCCCTAAATAAAAGCAATACATAAATGGACTCAACTAACATCAATAGGTCATACAGGAGAATTAATAGAATAGATATGTGCTTTTTTTATCACATTTATATTTTTTATTTGTATATTTTATGAAATAATTGCAGTTTAAAAGTTGACCCGACATATTTTATGTCCTCTGTAATTATATGTTTGTATATCCGTTTCTTTATAATTATATTTCTCTATTCTATTCAAGACCTTTACATACGGATATAATGTTGGTATGTAATTTTTTTTTGCCTTTTTGTGAATATGTAACATTTTCCATTTTTTATATGTTAAAAAAATAATTTAATGTCTGTGTATAACATTTTTAAAATTATTAGTATTAAAAAATTCCTAATATATTAAGATATTCTTAAAATGATTAAGTATCTAAATTAGTCTATTTAAATCTTTCAGAGTATATATATATATATATATATCAAATATAATTGACAGTATAAAACTATAAATCAACCTATGTAATCCAGACTTGTTACATTTTTTTTGTCAACGACTTGTTACATTTGTATATCGATCTATTTGTATCTATATAAACCTATTAAACATTTTGAATTAAAATTACTTATAAAATTGCAGTTTTTTTCGAAGGTGGGTTTTTTTGTCAACGTGATGCAGTTAGATTTGTAGATGCAGTTATATTATAACTTTATAAGTGATGCAGTTAGATTTGTAGATGCAGTTATATTTACATTCAGTTATATTTTAAACTAGGTGTGTTGGTCCGCCATGCGAGCATAATTATCTTAGTAATATTTATTAATAAATGTATTATTAATTTAAAGAGTAACTAAATAATTTATTGTCATACGCTTACAAAATTAGTAACAAATTTAACATAAAAATATTTATATATGATCAAGTCTTTCACTAAAACATTACATATTCTAAATTAATAATATATATATATATATATATATATATTTTATAAAAAATAGAAACAATCATGTTGTGTTAATATTGTAGAAAATTCCTTATATACAATTAAGGTTGTGTTTTTTTCTTTTTATATATTTATTGTTCATTAATTATCAAGATGTTCAATATTTATACCAAAACATAGCAATATATAAGCTTATAATTTCTAAGACTATTAAATGATGTTTTAATACATAGTTCAATTTTTTTACTCTGTAAATATATGTTCAAAAATTCATCTACTGAAAAAATAATATTAGTTTGGATAATAGTACAATAGACATGAATATGTTTTGCCAAGAAAAACGTTTTTTTTCTTTTTATATGTTAGTTTTATATTTTTTACTCGATAAATACATGTTCAAGAATTTATCTACCGAAAAATAGTATTTATATGGACAATAATACAACAGACATGCATTATTTTGTCAAAAACGTTTTTAATGTTTTTATTATAATTAATAATTAATTCATGTTTAATGGTTAACTATACATATATATATATAGAAAAGAAATTATTCATTAAGAGTAACATCGTATTTAACCGCTCTAACTTTTAACGTGAGAGCTATGTTGCAAAAATTTACTTCGCAAATAATTTCTAAAAAGACTATTAAATGATTTTTTAATACATAGTTCAATTTTTTTACTCTGTAAATATATGTTCAAAAATTCATCTACTGAAAAAATAATATTAGTTTGGATAATAGTACAATAGACATGAATATGTTTTGCCAAAAAAAACGTTTTTTTTTTCTTTTTATATGTTATTGTTATATTTTTTACTCGATAAATACATGTTCAAGAATTTATCTACCAAAAAATAGTATTTATTTGGATAATAATACAACAGACATGCATTGTTTTGTCAAAAACGTTTTTCAATGTTTTTATTATAATTAATAATTAATTCATGTTTAATGGTTAACTATATATATAACATCGTATTTAACCGCTCTAACTTTTAACGTGAGAGTTCCGTTGCAAAAATTTACTTCGCAAATAATAGTATAGATATAGATAGATTGGACACAACATATATATAGTCATGTTGGAAAATTAATAGTATTGATTACGATAACAGAAAACTTATGCTTTTCTTTGCTTTTGTTCTCGAGAAACCAACAAGGAGTTAAGAGAATCTGAACAAAGGTTGCTGTAAAGCTTCACCTTTTGTATAAACTCTCTTGTCTTTCACCATCTATTCCTAAACACACATACATACAACTCCCAAAGAGATTGGGAAACCTAAACAGAACAAAGATGCTTCACCACGTTTGGCGTTCTTGTGTGTCTTCCACACTTTCTGCGCAAGAGTTTGTGGTAGATCAAAGGCCTGGACTGTTACCTCCTTTCATCAAATATACAATGAATGGGAAGAGCTAAGAAGATTCAAAATCAGCGACTCTCTGCTTAAGTTCTTGGTCACGAACAAGAAGCTTGTAATCATTGTCATGGCTGATAGAAGCAACAACAACACAACAAACCAATCTTTACCCACCTTGACCTTCTTCCTCTGTTTTGCTCTCTGCTTTCACTGTTACTCTCTTTCTTTCGCTATCCAGCTATGTTGGTAAATTAGTGTCTATAATCTTCGTTTTCTCTAATCAGCTAGTCTAAATGATATACAATATTCATAGTACCATCAGCTATATACAAATATGAATGATAAAGAAACATATGGGAAAAAAATCAAGAATCAAGAACAAATAAAAGTTGTTACAACCAACAGTGTTTCCTTATTCTCTGAAACTGATATTCCAAAACAAACATGGTCTACAAAGGTATGTAAAAACTGAGGTTTTTTTTCTATAGTTTTTAAAGTCTTATAAGAAACTGAAAATAACTAACATCTAACCACCTCACTCACTCCTAATCAAATGTTCTTACCGAGCTCCACCTTCTTCTTCACCAGCCTGACTGTGTTATGAAATATCGAATCTAGTATCCCCGCCACCTGAGATCCAACATGCAGAATCATCATACTGTCACCACTGAGTACATAAGCAAATGAAACAAAGCTAAGACTGTGAGAGAGTGAACAAAAAAGAACACTATACCGTGAAAACACCACCTATGATGGCGCAAACATTTGTAATGAAGTGTGAGAATGACTTTGGGTTCTCGCTTATTAAGACCTGCAAAAAAACATAGAGAAGGTTTAAAAGAGGAGAGTATGCATTGACAATTAGATGTGGAAACAAACCTGCATAGGAGAGAGGTCAAAGCGAAACTTTGCAACAGGGTAATAGTAACCATGAGCCACATTGCTATGAGCCGTATACTCATACTCCTCAATCACTGAGTGTTCTTGACCGAATCTTCTTGAAACGACCTCTGTTTTGACTACTTGAAGATAGTGTTCGATCTGTATTTTCTCACACGTTAAAAAAGAGTAACCATGACTAGGAAAGGTAAAAAAAGTTGTGAGACTTACAGTAACATTAGCAGCAAACTGTCCTTCATTTACGAACCATTTTCCATTAAGCCTTTCATGGCTTAGACCAAGATAAGGTTGTAGCCGTTTCATATCAGTCAACAACCTTTCTGAAATCATTGTACCAAACGAGAGATGGGAAACATAATGCGTCATGTTCATTTGAGAAGCATCGAATGAATGAGCTCCTGAATGAGCTGAGATGATGATTTGTCCCGGAACCTAAAAGAAAAAACAATATCAATAACAAAGTGGTACCATAGAAGATAACAAACAGAACATTGATAGCTTCACTTTTTTCACCTTCTTGGCACGAACATAGCCTACGATTCTACAACCACCACTAACTGGTGCCTTCTTGATACTTGAAATCACATTATCAGTTTTGCCATCTAAAGCTAACTTGTGGTCCTCCTTTTTGATAGGTTTGAGCAGTTCTTCCACCATCTGTATGAAAATCATTCTACATGATTTTTTTTATTTATTTAAATGGAAAAACTGGTGTAATCATATATTCATATCCTAATGGTTGAATCTAATTTAGATTAGTTTTACCTTGAGTATGCTCTCTGTGTCCCTATCTCCATAGTAAGATTCATGTTCATGGTGCCCATGGTCCTCCCTGATCACCGAAGAGGATGAGTTACATAAAGAGAAGCGAGTAAATGCGATTAAGTAGACAACATGAAAACATCATAAATGAAGATAATTTGCTCACTTAAGATCACTGCCTTTGCGGAAAATCCTGATAGATGGGTACCCTTGTATATGGTTCCTGAAGATTTCATTTGGTACATTAAACTTCAACAAGAAAGAGGTGAGAAAAACATCAAACTTGGTATATATACCTCTTGCATAGTGTAGATTCTTCTGTGCAATCAACGCTTCCTAGAAGAACACGCCCATCAGTTTCAGGATTATATCTGCAATTCCAAAAACAAATCATCAGAACGCAGGAACTTGATGATCCTTCAACGTTTAGTAACAAACAGAAAGAAAAAAACACAACTACACACCTTTCTCTTGTTATTTCAGCTGCTTTCTCCCAAGATGGTTTCTGAATTTTTTTTAGGCAGAGATAAAGAAACACAGTAAAAGACTAAGCAAGCATTGGACATATTTTTTATTGAGCTAACATAGGTAACCAGATCAACATTACCAAGCGGTTACTCCAGTAGCACCATGGCGCATAGAAATTAACGACCAAAATCTGAAAACTGCATAAAGAAAGTTCCATTTTAGTTGTTAGAACTAATAGTATACACAAAATAGAGGAAGTTGCTAGCTTACTGATGTGAAAATTTGTCAAAGGTAGCACCAGTTAATGGTATAGCAGCATAAGTATTGTCTCCATGATCTTCGTCTCCATGGTTGATGAGATCTAAGGCAGAGGTGGAGTGGACCTCTGCACCAGTGGCTCTTAAATGCGGATCAATAGGAGTTTTCTTAATTGTTTTCGTCAGATTCAACCTGTTCTGAAAAAAAATTACAAACGAAGATTAACCATAGGTTATACAACATAACCAATGTCATTGCACAATCAAACATACAGTCCAAGAACAATTCTTTATAATGTTTATTTCCATTCCTTTCATTACATAGTATACACAACCATAATCAGACAGAGACTGAGAATCGGAAACAGAAACTTACGGTTCCTAACACGTCTTTGACAGCAACCGATGCAAATTCACATGAGAGTGAAGGAAAGCTACCAAAAGAGAAAAAAAAATTATCAAAAAACTGAAACATAAACATAAGAAACAAGAATGATACTACTGATAAAATTACATGCATGTTTGGTTGTTGTGTCATTCTACCTGACGTTGAAATCAATGCGTAAGAAGTCCCCATCAGAGCTCTTGTCAACTATAACAGATGTATTAGTGGTAACTGCCAAATAAGTACTCAACTCCTGCAAGTTAAACCATCATTAGCTAGAATCAATGGACAATGCTAGAAGCATATGATAGATAGTCTTCTTTGTGAAGATGAAAAAAAGCAAAGAGGGCTTCTCTTTTTTACCATTCCAAACAAGAAGACCATAGCAAGGGTAGCTATAATGGATAGTCCAGCACCAGAGAGAGATGCCTCTGTCAAATCTTTTGGGATCTTCCTGAAGAACAACAGAATCTCACACTCAGCACAAGTTTTACAATTTTCAGAGTAGTTATCCAAATATACAGCAGTAACGGTCGAGACTTTATGCATGTGAATCAAATTGGACACAAGAGAGGAAATGCAAGAGAGGGTTTACCTGTAGAAATCAACGGACTTGATCCTGGTGGTGGAAACCATGGCTGCGAGAAACAAGAAAAGTAGCTAAAGTTAGACAGAAGCAGATCTCCACAATGAGCTCTCTCTCTCTGTATCTCTTAACCTGTTTGTTTGTTCCTGTATGATCCCACTTAAACTAAACTCATATGTTATCTTTCTTTCTTTTTGAACTGAATGAAGATTTGTCATCATTTAATGTTTATATTTTTTTTCTTCTCTTTCTTAGATAAAATAGAAAGAAATCATATCATAGGATTATAATTATGGTGATTAATCCTAGTATGGAAGCGAAGTAAATCAGTTTTGATCTTTGAACTTTGACCCTCTTTATTTCATTTTTAAAATAATTATTAAAATGTTATAAACAATTTGAACCTTTGACCTGGTGAACGACAGCGTTTTTGTTTTTCACAAAACGCTGCAGTTTAAAATACTCTGCTAGAGAAGAAATGAGATACCTGAGTTGCCCCACTTTTGACTGTCTTACACGAATATGATACTCAAATTCACATTCGCAAAGTGTTTACTAATCCTATCCGACAGGCCGTTCAAGAAAAGAAGCATTGAAACGGAACGCTGTGCGTCTTTAAGAAACAAGAATGAGGGATAGTGTGAGATTACCAAAGGATCGTTTATGACAAATGTAGGAGCCTTTTGGAAACTTCGATGTGTATATAAGACACGCGTATCACTGAGCAAATCACTTACCTGGATGAGGTCAACTCGTGATCAAAAAGATGAGTGGCCTAGCTTAGTGACTTCATTGCACCTTAAGAAAAGGGGCTTGACCTAAGGTCTTCTAAAGTAGAAGGGCTTGCGTCACTATTTGTGGACGAGGGGGACAGGGGTTGTTACCATTAGGCATTAACTCAGTCTTCAAAAATTTTCTGTTAACCAGTATTGTCTCTCTTGGTTAGGGAGAGAGCCGGAGAGGAAACCCAATTCATTAGTTGATCGCATGGCTTAACAGTACTCTATTTTTTTGTGCAAAAACGATACTCTATTAAACCGCAATTTAATAAGCTTTCTGTAAAAATATATATAAAACAAATTATCTTCTGAGACTATATAAGAGATGTTAACTAGTACAAAAACCTTGGTTCACGTCATCATAATTAGCCAATCTTTGGCTGCGGTCCCCTTAATCTTTTACATGTCCAAACTTGTCTTCCATCTGGTGTAATCTCTATTGTGTTTTTTCAAGAGACTTAGCTCAGCATACAAGTGGGCAAGAACATGGACCAACAGCGATCTGTGTACCAGTTGAAAGGTGAAAAATGCAAAAACTGTAGATGGAAACACAAAGTAGCTAAGCCATAAACACAAGGAAAGATACATGTTCAAACTCATCGCCATTGTCCCTGTATCTCCTCATCAACGCTGCTTGAGTTTTTTTTTTTCTTTTGACAAAATTTGATGCGTTGATATAAAATTAGCAAGAGTTACAAATCTGACTTGTTATTTCTTAATCTTCAGCCATTCTTTCTCCACCTTCACCTTAACCTTCACACCTGGGCCATCCTGAGTAGCAAAAACCGGTGAACCCAAAACAGAGAAACCCTAAAAGAAACCCTCAAGAACGATCGGCTTAACCTGAATGGATCTCCCAAAGACTCTCGTCTCTAAACTCAATACTCAAAAGCTGACTCCAGCTCTAACAAACTCAGTTAACCGACAATTAAGCTTCACTCCTCCAGCTCAGCATTCCCGGTTAAATTCTTCAACTATCTTCTTTGGTAATTTGCTTCTTCCTCCTTTCATAGCACTGTGCTGCACTGATGAGGCTTATCAGTGTCATGTCACCATTTCTCAGCAATAATCAAAACTAGATCTGTGAGTCTTATGGACGTTGTTTGCGGATGCCATAAGTCCCTGCAACGAAAATTCTAGCTTTTTCAATGGGTTTATGCAAATCATGCATTTTTTTATAGCCAACACTTGAAAACTAGCTTCACCATTTGATTTCCTCATTTGACATATCTTTCAAATACTATCACCATAAACACTTGTTTCTTATAAGCTGTCTACATATGTAAAGATCAAAATAAATCACACCAAAATATTGATAATATGTGACACTGTTATTTTGTTTCCTTGATATCCTCATGGAAAAGTTTCACATCAAATGGTAAGGCACAAACTAGCTAAGAAAGTTGTGGAACTTTCGTGTTGACTAAATTAGCCCCAAACGATGATAAAAGCCTAAAACAACTGGCTATGTTATTATAGGTAGTTGACCATGGGTCCATGGACCTGTATCGGATATCTTTTTGAGGTGATACTCCAGTTTTTAGAGAATCTTTCGGAAACAAAATAAAAAACTGAAACTCATCTCTTCTTTCATTTGATGACCCTATGTATTCTCAGATGCAGACCATATAGTAATTAAACAGTGTATATATCAGAACTGTAACTAATACATGGGTCTAAAGTATAAGCTCTGTCTCACTTGTGAATTGTCATCATCGATTAGACATTTCCAAAGTGTTATTTGCAATCTTCATTCCATTTTCTATATATTTACTTGTCAATAATAGTAAAGATCTTACATCAAAGAATCAGAAGAACAAAATAATTATCACACTTAAAAACCTTTTTTTTAAAAAGAACCATCAAGCAACAAAATTAGAAAACATTGATAAAGGAACTAGACAAAGTCCTCTCTTCTTCAGTTCTGCAGATAAGAATTCTTCATTTAAGAGTTCATTTATGTTCGATCCTGTGTCTCTTGCAACACAATGTTTCTTGAATATTACCTCGGATGTAACATTTACTTTATTTTCGCCACCATCCAACACATGAAAACCCTGAATAAACACCAAAAATGTTAGAAATTTAACAAAAAGAAATGACCAATTCAACAAATTAAGATACACTCATATATATATCTAACCTTCGTTTTATTAGAAGGAGAAGAGGCTGTGTCTTCTTCTTCGTCTTCAACTCCTTCTTCTTGTTGATGGATGATACGTCTCTTCTTAGGGTTTGTAGTAATGCTATTAGCCTTTCGACGAGCAACGTTATTATTTATCTTTGGGTTGTACACAGGAGATGCAGCGTCTGAGATCATTGACGAATCATTATCGTAGTTATGACTCATTTCTTCGACCATTTCATCTTCATGATCAATGTCTTCAAAGTAAACGAGCCAACTACTCTCCTCTTTTTGGTCTTCTTCTTCATGTATCGTTCTGACTTGGTGATTGGAGAATACTCTTTGTCTCACGCAATTGTTTACGGAGTTCTCCATTGAAGTGTTGGGGGTATGCAAAAGAAAGATGTGTCTGTAAGTTGAGACTTTTGTTGCCAAATGATTTTGTTATGAGACAGGGTCTCATTTATATAGGAAAGGATAAAGAGAGAAGGAGATCATGGGAGGTGTAGGTGTGGCACATTTTGGTCCGTTTGCTATTTTTTGCTTTTTAAATTCTTCTATTTAGTTTTAAAACTGTATTATTGTTTTTCAATATCAACTAGTCTTGGATCTTTGATATGTACTTTTTTTTTCAATTCAAAGACAAAATGGGTGGCAAGATTCATCACACCTCCATCTAAATGAGGGAAATATATGTGCTTGTGTTTATATGTGAGCATACCTTTATATAAAGTTTAAAAGCATTCTTTTTCTGAAAAAAAAGGAAAAACAGTGTAAAGGCATAATTTTGTCAAGTATTATGTATACGATAAGAAACAAAATATACACATTTTTTTTTATCTGCATTTAGCTTTGCATATACATGTTCGTTAATAATATAAGGAAAGGCTGACATATAAATTTAAATTCAAAAAGCAAAAAAAGTCACATATCAGATATTTTAAAATATGTAGATCGTAGTTTGGTTTCTTGATGTGCAAGAACAAGGAAAGGAGGGAAAGTGGTGGACCTTCTTCTGGGTTAGTGGATAATGTGTTTGTGCACGTTTCACAAGTCTCGTTGGTCTCTAAGTGAGTTTGCTCAATCTTATAGAAACAAACATACAGTATCAATAATTTCATTTATAAAAGAAATGTATATATACTAAGCTAGTAAGCCATGACACACACCACAAGATTCACTTTAGAATTTTTAAAATTCTAATAACATGCTTTCTTAATTCATCTTGAAAAGATATAAACTGTTCTTGGATATAAGAATGGATGAAGTAATATAAGTCTTTGGATTTAGCACTATTTGGTTACTGAAAGAATTTTAAGCCCTTATATTGTTCGAAAAAAATCCAATAACATAATACTAATCATTGAACTTTGATTATTTAGTGTTGTCGGTATAATCTTATCTACCTTATATCACATATATATATATATAAATATTCGAACTATATGTAAACAATTATTTTGATAATTGTCACACGATATTTAGTAACGAGTAATCACTAGTGGCAGCCACATACTAACATCAATTTTTCACTATGACGAAATCCAATCTTGGTCAAAATTTCGACACCTTAATTAATATGATTTACGCATCATCTAACGTCACAGATTTTATACGTCACTAAAATTACGAAGAAGAATGGGAACATAAGATAAATTTATTTGTTGCACAAAAAAGATAAATTTGTAGTTAAATATTTCATGACAACCCAATTCAGATAGGTGTTTACATCAAACATGCTGTTTAACCCAACACATTCTTAAATAAAATAAAAATTGTTCTGCCAGATTCAAAAGGTTCAAGTAGCGTGGACCAACTATATTACAAAAACTATATGTTTAAGTACATAGAGATGTCGCCTTTTGTTAATCTGGCCTTAACCAGACTATTATCTTCATCACGTTTTGTTCTTTAATTATTGATTTGCCTGTTTTAAAAATCAGTGAAGACTATTTTTCGCCTGCTTGCCACGTTATAAACCACATTCTCGTTGAATCTTTATTACCACTTCCCCACGAATTGCATGTCTTAATCATTGACCATCTCTATTTATTACAAGAAGTAAGAACCAAGTACTTCGCCGTCTCTTAAAATCTTAAAATCATTTGTATCAGAGATTTGTTTCACACATATATCTATGATTGAAAGGCATTTCTAGCTATAATATATTGGAGTAAAAGTGTTTTCTGGTGTTAAAAAAAAAAAGAAAGTGTTTTCTGCTGAATTACACTGACTTTTAGCCAATCAGGTAGACAAAGTTTTTCTCCCAATAACACCAACGTCGTGATTAGTAATTCAGTGGAGTAACATAAATAGAGTAAATAATAGGATGAAAAAAGAAATAGAGTAAATTAGAGTAAAAATGAAAAATTTGTTGCGCTGGTTTTTTTTTTTCCTTCAAAGATTCAATAATATTAAAGCCACGGTTATACGAATCTACATCTTTCCCCCACACATAACACGTCTCTGTTTTAAGACTCATCAAAACAGAGACCAAAAACCAACAACACTCACCATTCACAAACGCCTCTGTTTCTAGACAGACCAAAACAGAGACCAAAATAAAACTACACTCACCACTCAAGGGAAAGAATTAGAGGAACCAACTTTCATTCACAAAGAACTCAAATATAGTAATTGATATAAGGTGATATAAGGTAAAGATGAGTAAATGACTGAACAATAAATATCGTTTGACAATTATCAAAATATCAAAATGGCACATCTAGGTTACAGGTGCAGATAAGCTCAATACATCACATAAATAAATGTAAAATAAAAGTACATATGTTCGCAAACGAATGTTAGAAACTCCGTAGTACTGTAAAACAAGAAATATAGTAATTTATTTTAGCAAAAATAAAAGAAATATAGTAATTTACACACTCGAAAGTACATGGTCAAAACTATGTGGACATAAAATTAAACAACATTTTAATAAGATTCTCCAAGTTTGCTTGTCAAAAATTATTTTAAATATCAATGATTCGTCGACTAATGTTTTTGTCAACATCATCGACTGATGTATTTTAGCTTCTCTCTTGTCACATTGTGCTTGCGCAATATCTTTCGTCACATTAGTTTTGCTTACGTAATACTTTTCTACACCTAATTTTTTAAAAGAAAGCCTTTTAAGAATTTAATTTAACTTTTATGAAAATAAATATTAAAAAAATTATTCATATATAAAAAAAGATACTACGATATAATTTGTCCGTTTTTGTTTTTTGCTTTTACCAAAAAGAGTAAAATATTAAAATTAGGATCTTTAAAAAACTACAAAAATTGGGAATAACTAGGCACGTCACCTTATTTCATGCTACTCATTTTCCAACAGGTCGTCCTCGGCACCTGAACCTAGCCGTATTTGCCAGACTTAGGTTTTGACTGGTAAAAACAGTTTAAACAGTAGCATCACATTGATGATTGCTTGTTGTTTGTCGCTCTTTGGTCTCCTGTTATGAGTCTCAAAAGCCAAGAGATTTTAACTTTGCCAGTTTGGGTTAACCTCAAAAATATCCCTAACAGATGCTACTCTTGCTTAGGTATAAGTCACATTGCCTCGGGCTTGAAGAACCAATTTTAACTCACAAGCCACGTCTTGATCCGACAGAAATGGGTGAAGCCAAAATTTTTGTTGAGGTTGAATTAGATAAGCCATTCCCTAAATTCATTGCTTGTGACGACAAACAAGAACAAATCTATTTGGTTGAAGTTGAGTACACTTGGATTCCATCTACCTGTGTTAGATGTGGGAACTTAGGACATAAAGAGAAAAGATGTCTTCTTCCACCCAGCTCGGCAATTGCTGCGAAGAGTAAAGTTATTGATGAAGAAAGTTTAAATGTGCATATAGTTGACATTGCAAAGATAACGCAAGAGTCTAATGTCTCATCACCTAAGTCGCTATCTCAAGAGATATCGGCTGCAATTGATGATACTCAGCCTCATACTCACATGGAAATTCAACATGTTCAAGAGGAGATGGAACCATCTACAAAAGAAATAGCAACTCTTCAACAAGAAGCTTCTTCAACAGTCCATGAGGCACCTTCTCCACATCATGAGTATACCTTCTCACCATTAGCACACGATTCCTTTGCTCAAACTCACACAAAAATTATGGAGGAATCTCTATCCAAAATGATCATCAATGAGATAGTCTCGGAAGATGATGTCTCAATTGACCCCCATCTTGCAAATCATGATTGTGAACTAAACACTCACATGATGACAAGAGGTGGAAGGTCAGTTAAACCAACTCAAAAGATTTTAGAAATGGAGTGGAAAAAAGTGCAAGGGAGAGGAAAGCATGTCTCAAGAGGACGTGGTGACCGCAGCTCCTAGTACTTTTTCTGATCCATTCACATCTCTAGCTTAATATCATATTATGCTATCTTATTGTGCAAGATTTTGTATGTATCTATGGTTTTTCCATCAAACTTGTAAAATTCTATATGGCCTTAAAACCATATCAGTTACATTTATTTTTAATGCATCAAATTAGTTTAAAAAAAACAGTTCAAACGGTGCAAATCAAATCAAGCATATCATGAAAATTAAGCGGATCAAATATATATCAAATAGATCATGTGGAAAAAAAAGATTAATCAAATCAAATAGTCTATTACAAATAATATTTTGAATACCAGACTAGACATTAACTCGCCATTATAGCTGAGTCAATGGTCGAATCTGTCCATACCGATCCAACTGATATATTGATTTTTAATTGAACTGAGAAACCAAATTTTAATATCAAACCAAACACAGGTTTACCGAATTTGACCGGTTATTGACTGGGTTTACTAGTTTCACTCAAATCAAATTTTCAGCACAATCTGTAACTGGTTAAAAGAGCGAGTCACAATCTGATCAGTATGACCGACAAATTCGATCCGATTTTCAAAACACTGATTACCATTTATAATGATAAAAATAAAATAAATAGATTACATATTTAAATAATAAAATTACTAAGATAAAATAATATATATATATATATATATATAAGTATATAAATACAATACATAAATAGTAATAAATATTTCACTCTAGCTATGTTACTGTAACTTTATAAATCAAAATATGAAAATATTAGTAATAAACCAAATACATCTATCTTCCATTAATATATACATTTACATAATTAAAAACACACCATTTTATGAATAATTCAGATAAATATTAATTTATATGACAGAAATTTTAAAAAATAAATAATTAAATATATATATATATATATATATTAATAGAAATTGAAGGTTTTTGTATTGTTAAAACTGTAAAAATAATTGAATGAAAATATGCTATTTATAAAAGAATATTAAATATATTAATGATTTGTAACAAAATCATTTATTGGTCAAAAAAAGATGAACATCACTAAATTTGTAATGGACAAAACTGTATGTCTGTTTTTTTTTCAGAAAAGACATAAAAATTTGAACTGTATGCAGTTTTCCTGCAATTAAATTTTAAAAACATGAATGATGTCTAAAATACAATTCTTCTGCAATATTAATGATCTGCCTTCTCCTGCAATCCTCGTTCATAACCTTAAAGTCGAACTAAAAGTTTCGCCAACTCGGGGTTGGAGATGAAAACCGATTGTCAGCTCGGTTTCGATAGTGGTTAAACATATCGGTTTGAATTAAACCGTTAAACCTTAATTTAAACCTCCCTTTCTTTATCTGTGCCTGACCGTGTTCTGCAATTTCCCGCCAAGCAACTAAACTTCTGTTTCTTGTTGATTGGATTCTAATGAGTAGTAGTCGAACCAGGGCCGGCTTATATACAGACGACAATGCGACCGTCCCGGGGTCCATTATTTTTTTGATTTTTCTTTTAAGTTGCTTTTTAATGAAAAAACAGTGTTAAGAAGAAAAATAAATATACATGTATTCTAATTTTATTTATTTATTTATGTTTTATAACCAAATGTAACAAATATACAAATATTATGTTTTTTACATGTTCTTATATTTAAATTTAGTTACCTTCTATACAATACAGTTTTTTTTTAATTATGATTAAACTGTTTTTATTATTAAAGGGCCAAAAATATTTTTTTTGCCCAAGGACCCTATATACTATGAGCAGGCCTTCAGTCGAACGACTCAGGCTTGATGTTGCCTTGGTTTTGAGCTGAACCGCCTCGTGCCAGTTGCGTGTTGGTTCGAACCTAGCCTTTGTCTCTTTCAAAGTTTGTGCTTGCTTTTAACCTAATCATTATTTTAATTTTTAACTCGTCTCTAGTTAGTTTGTTGTGAAGTTTATGAACCTGATTGCAAGTTGATAAGCCTGAGTTAATGACTTTAATGCAAGTATGTAACGAAACTGAAACTTTTATTGTCTTTGTATTCGTCGATTATATATAGAGCAGTTTCCAGAATCACATTTTCGTTGGAAGAACACATCATGGATGATGTGATATAAAAGGATTCGTATGGACACCCTTGAGTCTTGAGACGTATCCTTTAACCTATTTAATTTTGATATTTTAATTGCTCAGGTGTGGAGGGATTTGAGGCTTTTGCGAACCGCAAACATGGAGGAGATTCTGAGACCATGCTTTCATGTTATTTCTGGGACAGGAACTAAACAGAAACTTCATGTTCTGGAGAGGCAGGCTTATCTTACATATGTTTATTACTGATTTATGAGAGAATGGCATTGGAGCATATCTCTGACATTTTTGGGTTTAATATCCAGCCTGAAGTTGAATAAATCTCATATCTTGGACCGACTCGTGGAGCTATTTATCTACTCTCACAGGTATGCTCTAAACTATATTTATATGGAGCTTTCTTTGTTACTTTGGTTAGAGATAATCTGGCTGTGATCATACATATGGATAAAGATCCGATTCTGACTAGTTATTGTGTTTGGTGCAGATGAGTGAACCCATCTTGAAGGCAGCTAGGTATTTAACTGATCAATGGTTCAAACTGTTTGTTCTTAGAGCTTATTATAGCCTTCAATTTATAGTTTTTTCTTTTCAGATTTTTGCTAAAGTGGGATATCCATTCTGCTAGCTTGTTCATTTTTCATAGGATCTTCTGTTACATTCTTGGTCTGCTTGGACGTCTCCGAGTATTGATTCAACAAGTAAGTTTTTGGTTATCTAGCTAATCTGAATCAACTAAATTAGAACATTGTAGTTAGTTTCTGTAATCCATGCTCACACACCATGTGGTCGATCTTTTGTTTATTCTAGGGTGCATGATGTGCTTATTTCTTGCTCATGGTGTTGGTTTCTTATTAGATAATGATAAGATTATATTGTATATCTTAGTGATAAGTCCAAATATATTAGAGATATACATGTAGTAGATATGATAAGGTTGAGGGCAACTAGCTCGATGTATATATACTTCACGTTGATGTTAATAACAACTCAGCACGTTCTTATCATATTCATCCTTTATTCACATGGTATCAGAGCTTTTAGGTCATTAATTTTCGATCTGAAGTTCTAAATTTTTCTGGTTTTTCCAAATACGATGGGTGATACAAAAGATTTGGTTGTTAAGAGTGGCGAGACAATGGTGGTGTCGCCTTACTCACTGTTTTCATCAGATAATCCTGGTGCTATGATCACCTCGGTTCAGCTCAAAGGTGATAATTACAATGAGTGGTCAATGGAGATGATGAATGCTTTACGAGCAAAGAAGAAGAGTGGTTTTATTGACGGGTCGTTGCCTCAACCGGGTGAAGGTGATGCAAATCTGGAGGCGTGGCTAAGTGTCAACTCCATGATTGTAGGTTGGATTCGTACATCCATTGAACCTCGTGTTAGGTCTACTGTGACATTTATCACGGATGCACACAAGCTGTGGGAGAACCTTAAACAACGCTTTGCAGTTGGGAATAAGGTTCGAGTTCATCAACTTATGGAGCAGCTTGCTTCTTGTCGTCAGAATGGTCAGTCAGTTATTGACTACTATGGGAAGCTAGCGACAAAGTGGGAAGAGATGCAGACTTACAGGCCAGCGCCCCCATGTACCTGTTCAGCAGCACCCATGTGTGAGAAGGAGCGAGCAGATGAACGTGTTCATCAGTTCATTATGGGACTTGATGAATCAAGGTTTGGGAATGTGGTGAGCTCCATAATTGAGTCCGATGAGTTACCAGATATTGGGAAGGTGTATGCTAAGGTGATTAGAGAAGAAGCTAGATTGGAGTCAGCCAAAAACAGAGAACAAGCACAGCAAGAAGCTGTGGGGTTTGCAACACGGCGAGAAACAGAGGAACTTAACAACAACAATAACACTGGACGCCGTGAGATGCAAGATTTTGCAGGCATAACAGAATCTCACACTGGAAACAGAATGCGTGATCGAGTTTGTTCCCATTGTGGGAAAATTGGTCATGAGAAGAACACTTGCTGGCAATTAATAGGGTTTCCAGAGTGGACTGCTGAGAGAGGTGGAAGCCGAGGTGGACGTGGTTACAATAGAGGAGGAGGTCGTGGAAGTGCAGGTAGAGGCAGAGGAAGCACATCTAATGTTGCGCATGCAACAGCTCCTCACGTCTCGACAGTGTCTGACCTTACTCCAGACCAGTTGAAAGCTATAACTCAAATAATCCAAGGTAAACAGAGTGGATCAGCTGATAAGTTGTCTGGTGAGTTACTTGGTGATGTAATTATTGATACAGGTGCCTCCCATCACATGACGGGTGTGAGATCGTCGTTGGTGAATGTTAAAGCAACATCTCCGTGTAGAGTGGGATTTGCGGATGGGAGTATCACCATGTCATCCAGTGTTGGAGATATGATTTTAAATGAACGGTTGACGCTGAGAAGATGTGTTCTTCGTGCCAGACCTGAATTGTTCTTTGATATCAGTGTCTAAACTTTTAAAGCACATGAATTGCTTTGCGTTGTTCACTGATGCTATTTGTGTGTTACAGGACCGTTTCACGAAGACTATGATTGGAGCCGCTGAGGAGCGTGATGGGGTGTACTATTTCAAGGATGTTAAAGTCGCACGGGTCAACAGAACTGATGGAAATCTCGATCAAGATTTGTGGCATCGAAGGCTAGGACATCCTGTGTTTTCAGTGTTTTCGTCTTTACCTATGTGTTCTGGTGTTTTAAATAAAGCTAGCTCTAGTCAGTGTGACGTATGTTTTAGAGCTAAGCAGACAAGAGATCCTTTTTCAGACAGTTTAAATAAAGCAGAAGTTTGTTTTGGTTTAATACATGTGGATGTTTGGGGGCCTTACAAAGTGCCTTCCTCAAATGGTTCAGTATATTTCCTGACTATAGTGGATGATTTTTCGAGAGCATTGTGGACTTACCTGCTCCTTGCAAAGTCAGAAGTTCAGAGAGTGATGAAAAATTTCTGTGCCTACGCTGAGAAGCAATTCAACAAATCAGTAAAGGCAGTGAGAAGTGACAATGGAACTGAGTTTATGTGTTTGAGTAAATTCTTTAGTGAGAAGGGGATTATTCATCAAACATCTTGTGTAGCTACGCCACAACAAAATGGTCGAGTAGAGAGGAAGCACAGGCACATATTAAATGTAGCACGAGCGTTACTGATCCAGTCAAGCTTGCCAATCAAGTTTTGGGGGGAGGCGATCTCAACTGCAACGCATCTGATCAACTTAACTCCTTCACAGGTGTTGCAGGGCCGGTCGCCGCATGAGGTCTTGTTTGGACGCAAACCATCATATCAACATCTCAAGGTCTTTGGATCTTCTTGCTATGTACATTACAGAGCAAGAAACAGAGACAAATTTGCAGAGAGAAGTAGACACTGCATTTTTGTTGGTTACCCCTTTGGCAAGAAAGGTTGGAGAGTTTATGATCTTGACAAAAACGAGTTTTTGGTTTCCAGAGATGTGGTGTTTCAGGAGAATGTGTTTTCCTTAGCTACACAAGGCAAGGAACACAAGGTAGGCGAGGCTAATATTGACTTGTTTGAGGAAAATTGTCTTCTAGTTCCAACAAGTACTATCGAGAACAGGGGGAGTGTGGAACCTGTTTCGGATAAAAATTCAGTGACGAGTGTTGGAGACAGGGGGAGTGTTGTGAAAGAAGCGTCTAGTGTCTCACCTGTAACTCCTGAAACTAGTGAAGCAGAAGGAACAAAAGCAATGAAAGACACATCTAAGGTTGTTGTTGATCAAGTTTTAGAGACAGAGATAGAGGTAACTGATCAGGATCAGACAGTGTCCTCACCTGAGATGGGAAGAGGACAGAGAGAGAAGTTTGTTCCGGCTAAGTTAAAGGACTACAAGCTGTACAATGCCCAGTGCGACCCCCATCACACACTCATCGCCTCTCCATCACAGTCTATGACGGTTCCAGGTAATACCACACCATATCCTCTTGAAAATTATGTCACTGATGTGAATTTTTCAGCTAGCCATCGAGCGTTCTTGGCGGCAGTAACAGAGGCTGTGGAGCCTAAAAGCTTCAAGGAAGCAATGAAACATGAAATTTGGAGAAATTCTATGAAGAAAGAGATTCATGCGTTTGAGGTCAATAAGACGTTCAGTGTTGTGGACTTGCCACCAGGAAAGACTGCGATTGGTAATATGTGGCTCTACAAGTACAAGTACAATGCAGATGGGACAATTGAAAGACCTAAATCTCGACTGGTAGCATTGGGTAACAGGCAAGTTGAAGGTGAAGATTTTGATGAAACGTTTGCACCTGTTGCTAAAATGACTACAGTGCGAGGTCTTTTGCGAGTAGTGGCTGGGAAAGGATGGATTGTGCATCAAATGGACGTACATAACGCCTTTCTACATGGAGAGTTATCTGAAGAAGTGTACATGAAGCTTCCGCAGGGGTTCAAATGTGATGATCCAAACAAAGTATGCAGATTACACAAAGCTATCTACGGTTTGAAGCAAGCACCAAGGTGCTGGTTTGCTAAGTTAACAGATGCGCTTACAAGATATGGGTTTCAACATTCATATTCTGATTATTCTCTGTTCTCATATGAGAAGAATAACTTACAGTTGAAGGTATTGATCTATGTGGATGACCTTATCGTATGTGGTAATGATTTGGAATTTTTGACAAGGTTCAAGGATTATTTGGGGAGGTGTTTTCACATGAATGACCTTGGAAAGTTGAAATATTTTTTGGGTATTGAAGTTGGAAGAGGAGAAGAAGGGTTTATATTGTCACAGCAAAAATATGCGCTGGACATTATAGAAGAGACTGGACTGTTAGGTGCAAAACCCTTCGCAACACCCATGGAGCATCGACATCAGTTGGGCAGAGACAAGAGTGATTTTCTTACTGATGCTAGTAAATACAGAAGACTGGTTGGTCGGTTGATTTATCTTTCTGTAACACGTCCTGACATCACCTACTCAGTTCACATTCTAGCACAGTTTATGCAGAAACCAAGAGTGAATCAGTGGGAAGCAGCTCTGCGAGTGGTTAGATATTTGAAGGGTACGCTTGGCCAAGGGATTTTGTTGAGTGCAAGCACTGATTTCAGCATATCAATTTATTGTGATGCAGATTGGAATTCTTGTCCTACTAACCGGAGGTCTGTGAGCTCGTTTGTTACTCTGGTTGGTGACTCTCCCATATCCTGGAAGACTCAAAAACAAGATGTAGTTGCACATTCTTCAGCAGAGGCCTAATACAGAGCAATGTCTGAGGCGGCTAGGGAGCTTAAGTGGTTGGTGCGTTTGGCTAAAGACTTGGGAATGGAGCAGAAAGGTCCGGTTAAGATGTATTGTGACAGCAAATCTGCAATGTATATAGCAGCAAACCCCGTGTTTCATGAACGTACGAAACATATAGAGTCGGATTGTCATAGAGTAAGAGATGCGATGAAGGCAGGGCTGATTCAAACGGTTCATGTGAGGACTAATGAGCAACTGGCAGACGTGTTAACCAAGGCACTTGGTAAAGATCAGTTTGAGTATTTGCTGTTCAAGTTGGGTGTTCGAAACCGTCACACTTCCAACTTGAGGGGGAGTATTAGATAATGATAAGATTATATTGTATATCTTAGTGATAAGTCCAAATATATTAGAGATATACATGTAGTAGATATGATAAGGTTGAGGGCAACTAGCTCGATGTATATATACTTCACGTTGATGTTAATAACAACTCAGCACGTTCTTATCATATTCATCCTTTATTCACATTTCTTGCAGATATTACTTGATGTTGTTTCAGTTTTCAGTTTTGTAACCTCTACATCTTTAGAGAAACAGTTTGTAAAGATAGCACAAGATGGGGTTGAGGTTGGTCTAAGCTTCCATGTTGGACCCTTTGGTTTATTAGTTACACAGTGAAATGATCATGCCAGTTAAAATATGTTTTCTCTAATTGATACAGTTTTATTCGAAGGATGAAGAGTGCACCACCTTCTTGGATTGTGTATGGAAGACCGACAAGTATGTCTTGTTTGAGACATTTCAGAACCGTGAGAATAGTAAACCTAGAGATGAAAAAGTTTCAGAAGATGCTACTTCTAGGGATTCTTTGGCACAATATCAAACTGAAGATGGAACTTAAGCCTTTTGAGTGGAGTAGCCAAAGATCAAGTCACGGACCTCTTCGCTGTAGCTCTGTCGAGAGCGGTTCTTCCATCGGCATCTTTGACCGTGTAACTAGCACCAGCTCTGAGCAGCTCTTCGATCTTAGGTTTGTCACCTTCTATATATAGCAGCTAAACATCAATAGAATATCGACTGGGTGAATGTTTAGGTTAAGTAGTGCTTCCATCTTTGAATATGTACCTTATGCCGCAAGCATCCCCATGTAACTGAAATACTGCAAACAAAAAAACACCACTGCTGTTCTGTCTCTTAGTGCTTTCAACTGAAGCAAGAATATTTAGTGGTTTTATTATTATCCACTCATTTCTTTTTATTTTTATTGTCTAAACAAAATAAGCATATGAAAAATATTAAAAATAAAGTATTAATTTTTATTATTTTATACAATTATCAATTTCTAATAATGTTAAATCAATAATAACTTAACAAACTCGATTATTATGAAAAAGTTACACTTGATGAGTGAACTATATATTTAAAAACTCAAATATCAAAAATTTATCTTAGTGAAATAATACTTTTTCTAAAAATCTGTCTTCGAAATACCGATGGAGTAAAAAGGATTAGTTTTATTTTTTTGTTGTAACACAAAAAAAGGATTAGTTTTCCATCTTTAGATTTCAGATACTGTTTCTATGTGGCAACAAATCATATTATGAGGCATGCCAAGTTGCCAACTGTCTTTAGTATTATAAATTCAAAACCAGCGAAGATTCTGTTTCCTTATATTCAAGAAAAGTTAGTTTTGTCACAATCTGTAGAAAAATCTAAAACTTAGAATTTGTTAATTTCCAGTTAATTATTTACAAATATAAAACTAAGTATCTCCATAAATTCAAAGTCTTCTAACTTCTAAGTTCTAACCTTTAGTGATCGAAATAAATGTTTTTTCCCTAATATGTAAAGCGAGATATTTGTAGATATTTTTCCTAATTTCACCTCTTTCTTGTTTTGAAGATTTGTTTTTATTATTGGTTTATTCTAGAAATGCTAGTTTGTCTCACTTCTGTAAAAACAAATAATCTGCTAACATATATTTCCAACTTATTAATTATCTAAAAAAATCAAACAAACAAAATATGTAGGATTAAGAAAATCTCCATTTTTGGCCAAATAATTCAAAGTCTATGAGAATATTTGAAAATAATTCAATTTGCAAAAACAAATTAGATAAAAACAACAACTAAGCAAATAAGCAATAAGCATGACATGGCAAAGACGTGGTCTCCACTCTCGCCGGAAAAAAAAAGAAAAAAAGAAAACCCAAGACGTCCGTTTCCTTCTTCTTCTTCTTCTTCTTCTTCTTCCATTCAGTGTCTGACCTTTTAATTCTTCCCTCCATCATCATTACCCATTTTGCAATGTCTCTCTGACACCACCCTAAACCAACTTCGATGAAACCTTCCTTCAGATCCTCCTCACACACAGCAATGGTGGAGCAGAAACAGAGGATCCTAACCTCCCTCTCCCGCCTCGGCGATCGGGACACCTACCAGATCGCAGTCGCCGACCTCGAGAAACTCGTCCTCTCCGTCTCAGACTCCCCGGAGACCCTCCCCGTCCTCCTCCACTGCCTCTTCGACTCCTCCTCCGACCCCAAACCCCCCGTCAAGCGAGAATCCACACGCCTCCTCTCCTTCCTCTGCCTCACCTACCCCGACCTCACCCTCTCCCAGCTCTCCAGGATCGTCTCCCACGTCGTCAGGCGCCTCAAGGACGCCGACACCGGGGTCCGCGACGCCTGCCGCGACGCCATCGGTGCTCTCTCCGAGAAGTTTCTGAGTGGTGGAGAGGGGGCGGCGATGGTGGGGCTGTTTGCTAAGCCGTTGTTCGAGGCGATGGGGGAGCAGAACAGGAGCTTGCAGTCTGGTGCTGCTGTTTGTATGGGAAGGATGGTTGATTCTGCTGCGTCGAAGGAGGAGGAGGCTCCTCTTCTCGTTGCGGCGTTTCAGAAGCTGTGCCCTAGAATCGCTAAGCTTTTGAGTAGCCCTAATTATCTTACTAAGGCTTCTCTCTTGCCTGTTGTTGGAAGCTTGTCTCAGGTTTGTGCAATGTGGCTTGTCTCTTAATGTTCAGCTGCAACCTGTTTGTGTTTGGTCTCTAATTTGGCTTCTCTGTGTGAACAGATATGCTCATAGTTTTTATGTAATCTGGGGATTGGACTAGATACAAAGCTATGTTTTGGTCTTAATTGTTATAGGAATGACATGAAAGTAGATTTGGTGTGTGTCTGAATTTCATTGGTCATCTCTGATCTGCTTGATGGTTAAATTTCATTTGGTCTTAATTGCTATAGGAATGACATGATCTGCTTACATTCTTGCAGGTTGGAGCTATTGCACCCCAGAGCGTTGAATCATTGCTACAGAGCATCCATGAGTGCCTTAAATGTACGGATTGGGTTACTCGTAAGGCGGCTTCTGACGTTTTAATATCCCTGGCCGTACATTCTACCAGTTTGGTTGCAGACAAAACGGATTCCACTCTTGCAGCTCTCGAGGCCTGTCGTTTTGATAAGGTTGACTCCAGTTATCATTTCAGTCGTGTGAATCTCTTTAAAGAAACGGCTCAGTACCTTTTTAACGATTTACCATGTTAGCTTATAACTGTTAGAGAATAGGTGTGGTTTTTCTTCTGTGGTCTTTCTGGAAGAGCAAGCATGTTGCATACATTTAAGGCTAGAAAGAAAAATATATACAGTACATGCTTAGCTCGTCCCGTTCTCTTTCCTAGTGTCTCCAAAAACTAGTAAGAGCCAAAAAAAATTGTTGGATAAGAAAGCTATTGTAGCTATAGCAGATGTTTGTTCTACATTGTATTTCCTATGTGCGAATTAATTTGCATAGATACGTTTTTACTCTGGTGCCAGATAGAAAGTAACAGATATACTTTGATTGAGCTACTTTATATAATCCATTATCATAATTTAATGACAAGGGAAAAACTACTAGACTGGAATCACATTGTTACATTTTTGTTTTTGCATGATTCCAACAAGTGGCTATATTTGCTTTGTCTTGTAGATAAAACCTGTTAGAGAGAGCTTGTCGGAAGCACTAAACCTCTGGAAAAACATTGCCGGGAAAGTTGAATCTGGAACATCTGTCGACCAGAAGGATGTGTCTTCATCTGAGCAATGTACGTTGGAAACGAATGGAGAAACGGATCCGGTGATGATGCAGGGCTCTTCAGATGACTTGAGCAGTATTAACTCTGATTCCATCTCGAAAGCAGTTCTCATCTTGAGGAAGAAAGCACCCAGGTTGACTGGCAAGGATCTCAATCCAGAGTTTTTCCAAAAACTAGAAAAGGGAGGTTCTGGTGAGATGCCTGTTGAAGTTAGTCTTCCCTCTAGGCAAAAGAACTCGTCTAGTTCAAACACAGAGGATGATGAATTAGACGCAAATACTTCGTTATCGAGGGGTAGGTCAAAAGGTTTGTGCAGAGTAGCAGGTGCACATACCAAACAAAGACATTTTGGAGATTTTGCAAGAGCAGATGAGACTGAAGTAATCCAGGGGGAGGCATCTGAAGGCAAAGGGCATTGGCCACCTTTACAGAGACAGTTATTGCACTTGGAGAGACAACAAACCCACATAATGAACATGTTGCAGGTACTGTTCTGTTTTTAAAAATAGCTTTGAAGTAGTTTCACTCTTAAAAGGTAAGTTTCCTCACCATTACAGGATTTCATGGGTGGTTCACATGACGGTATGAGAAGTTTGGAGAGCCGTGTTAGAGGTCTTGAGAGGATCGTTGAAGAGATGTCAAGAGAAATGTCTATCCAATCAGGTAAGTATAAAGCAACTGCTTGGGATGGTCCTAGTAGCTATGTTTCTTCGAGAAACGCTCAGACCAGCTCGAGAAAGACACGTGGCACCGGCCCTATGGATTCCGAGCAGTCAGGTAACAGCAGAAGAGCGTGGGACAAAAGCTCTGTACAGATAAGACTAGGCGAAGGACCTTCTGCCAGAAGCGTGTGGCAAGCGTCAAAAGATGAAGCTACACTCGAAGCTATACGTGTGGCTGGAGAAGAGGGTGGAGGAACGTCAAGGACAAGGCGAGTATCTATTCCCCAAGCAGAAGCAATAATGGAAGACGAAGATGATGATGGTGACCGTAGAGGACAAGAGAGGGACACTGTCTGGACTTGTTGGAGCAATGCAATACACGCACTCCGAGTTGGCGATACGGATTCTGCATTTGCTGAGGTGTTATCAACCGGTGACGATCTCTTGCTTGTCAAGTTAATGGACAAAACAGGTCCTGTTCTTGATCAACTCTCGGGTGATATTGGAAACGAGGTTCTCAATTCTATTGCAGATTTTCTCCCGGATCATACTCTGTTTGATATATGTCTATCTTGGATTCAACAGGTAAAACAAAATCCTTCCTTGTTCAAATACAGTTGGATCAATCAACCTTCTATCTTTAATGTTTTCTTCTTTGTTTAAATATTCTCCAGCTGCTTGAAGTAAGTGTAGAAAACGGATCGGATTTTATGGGAATACCATTGGAGTTAAAGAAGGAGATTCTGTTGAATCTACATGAAGCTTCTTTAACAATAGATCCGCCTGAGGACTGGGAAGGTCTAGCTCCTGACTATCTTTTGTTGCAATTAGCATCTAACTGGAACATCGAGCTCCAACATTTCGACCAGTAATGTTTTTTTTTTATTTAGAACACATTACACTGTACAGATGTGATGATTCTTTCACTCGTGCAAAAAAAATGTTCTTTGATGAATTATGATTCTTTTGTGACAGCTACAATACATCTTATCAGACTGATAATATTAAACTGCAAAGAACTATGCCAACCAAATAAGACCAGAACAAAATCAAATTAAGGAATGATAAAGATTATGAGAAAGCCAGCAGATTACACAATTAGGAAGATTGAAAAAAACACAGAGTGTGTTACAAAGACATTAACAAATAAAAAAAGAATCATAAACTTGCGTAAATCAAGTGTCATTAGAGAAAAGAGAGAAAGTTATAGAGTCAAAAGAGTTTCAATGTGGTTTGGGATATACTGAGGCACTCTGTCTCCAAGTGAACTGCCTTCATCAACCACAATTCTTTTGTCTTCGACTCTTCTAAACGTTTTTCTCTTGGGATCAAAATATATAACATATATGAAATCGAAAGACGCGGTTGGTGAATAAATCAACTCACCACCATCAGTCATACCAACGAGTTTGAACTGCTTATGCAAATCCTGACCGACATAGTGAGAAAGAGGTGGGTAATGACGCTGGCGCCATTGTTTTTTTATTGCATCCTTCAAAACACATATTATAATACGTTTTCCACTCCTAATATCGCCAACAAAAGCTAGCTTTCCTTCGTAAGATACCATCATGAGCATCTTCCAAAAATTATGGTCACCGCCCCATGGAGATTCTATGACACTGAAAGTTTCAGATCTTACATCAAAACTCATCACGAACCTGTGGTAACCACGAATAGCTTGATAATATAGAACACCGTTAATGCAACGTCCATTCAAAACGGTGCCATGGGCATTGAAAGGGCGGTGAGTATGTTTGGTTGTGACTGTTCTCCAATTATTTTCATCTGACCCTAACGTTAAAACCCAACAGTAATTGCAATTTTCAATAGGCATGCAGAGTAGCTTGTGTTCTGCCAGGGTTGGATCGTATCCCAAAAACACTGTTGTTTTTTTCCCAAAAACACTGTTGTTTTTTTCCAGCTTTTGACTTGCAGTTTGGGCAAGGCTTGGAACTGTCTCATGCTAGGGTTCCAGATTATGGGATTTGTTGATATTTGTAAGCATATCAAGCCATGGACTGACTCGGTTTTATCCGAGAAGCAACACTCTTTGGGATGGTAACTATGAATAGGCTGAGAAGAAAAAGGGTAAGAAAAGCCCTCGTTCTTGTTTGGATTCTGGTTGTGCTGTGACATGGAGAGAACAGACAGTTTGGCGCCTTTTCCGAAGAGCATCAGAAGCCTAGGACGTGTTTTGAAAGAGCTGATGAAATGTGGGTCGGTGGTGATTGATAACCAAAGCTTTGAAACACAACGAAACCTCAAGACAGATTCTGCAGGAAGCTTTGAGAGTATCTCTAAGTGGAGGTCGAGAGGAATTGATGATAATGATGATGATGATGATTTTGAAAACGATGGAGATCGTTTTCTTCTTCTTTTCGTGTTGATATTTTCGGTCTGCTCTTCTTGTTGCTCCATCAGTGCTCAAAACCCTAATTGTTCCCTCTCTGTTACTCCCCATCTTTAGGGTTTGTTAAACACTATTAAATATTTTTGGTCATTATTTTCAATAATGGAAAAGACTCAATGGGCTATTACAAAGTGAAGCTTAATTACAATAAATCCATTCCCACCCATTCCCACTCTCATGATGGCACGCGTAAGACAATGCTGCTTCAAGAGATTGGGGAGATTGACACGACATCACCGGCTCTTCTCGATTGCACAGTGTCTAATGCCGGTTGCATGAAGCTTCACAAGAATCCTTTTTCGCCTTTCGCCGACGTCGGTTTGGCCTACTTCGGTTTTAGGTTCAGCATGTATTATACTCTCTTCCTGCTCTTTTCAGTTTTTCGTATAAGGTTAACCGATGTTCAAGGTTGGTATCTGTGGGAGCTGGTTCTGGTTTGAATGTGTGTTTAATTTGCCTAGCTCCTAATGGACCGGGACAAAGCAGATATTTATGTGTGATTTGTTGGAAACATTTGAATCTGCCTAGCTCCTAAAGAATGTCAGCTCACCAGGGCAATGAACAACATATATGTCCCTCGGGAAGCTTGGACGACTAAAAGAGCTTCTGGTTATAACTTATAAGTAAGCATCTTCTCTTCTCGTAACTAGTTGATCCAAGATCTTTGTTTATGATAAGTCTTCTTGATCAGATTGATCTCTTAGAATTCAAAAATATATATACACATTCTTAGTGTTGCACTTATATTTATTTTATCTTTTATTCTTCTTTTGGACCACATATATATAATAAAACTTAGTTAAGAAAACGACGGGATATTAGATATAGTCAAATAACCCAAGTTTTTTATAGTTTAAATGTCATAAACTAAATGTAATTATTAAAGAAACAACACAAGAAGAAAACAAAGAGAAACAATCACAAAGACAATAGAGTTTCAATATGACTGGGGAAAACATGGAGCACTCGAAGGCGCCCGTCACCAAGTCCATGGCGTTGTCTAACATCTTCATCCGCAATGCCTCTATATTCGACTCTCCTGAAGCTCTTTCTCGCAGGATGGATATATATAACCGCTAAAATTTTGATCACCGTGCTTTGCACGTAAATCAACTCACCGTCATCAGTGGCACCCACTAGTTTGAAGTTTTCCAAACCCTTATCATAGTGAGAAGGAGGTAAAAATGTAAGATTCGACCACTGATGTTTCTCTGCATCCTCCAAAATCCACATACTCTTCCAAAAGGAACCAACACTAGCTAACTTTCTTCCATAACGTATCAACCTCGCCTGCCATTGCCAAAATGCTCCCCATGGAGCTGGTATCACACTCAACTTTTCAGATCTAACATCGAAGCTCATTATGGCCACGCTGGAAGCAAGTATGGCATTATAATATAAAACACCGTTGATGCATCGTCCATGAACACGCATGCGGTAGCTACCAAAAGGACGATGTTTATAGTTGGTTTTGATTTTTCTCCATGACTGTTTACCGGATCCTAACGTCAAAACCCAACATTCATCGGATTCTTCATTAGAAGGCATGCACATTACTTTGTGCTTACACTCGACTGGATCGTACCCTAAAAAGAATGCTGGATCCTTCCAGCTCTTTTCTGCTGCGGGTAAGGCTAAGAACTTTCTCATGGTAGGGTTCCATACCGTGATTGTTGCTGCTTTTCGGAAGCAGATCAAGCCATGGACAGATTCTGTTTTGCAGGTGAAGGAACAGCTTTTTGGGTATGTCATACGGTAACTATCAATAGGCCAAGAAGAGTAATGCAAATATGACTCATTGGGATTAGGGTTTTGTTGAGAAACCGAGGAAACAAAGAGTTTATCACCGCGTTTGAAAAAAAGTAGAAGGCTCGACCTAGTTTCGAACTTGTTGGTGAAATCTGGTTGGGTGGTAATTGTCGACCAAAGCTTCGAAACACAACTAAACCTCACGACAGATTTTGTCGGCAGCTTTAAGAATATCTCGGTAGCTAGATCGAGAGGTAAGGACGGTGTTGACTCTGCCGATGGTGAAGGTTCTCTTATTATTCTTCTGCTGTTATTTGCTCCTCTGGTCTTCCTTACTCGTCGCTTCATCCTTGGCCAAAGCCCTAATTTGTTCGCTACTCTCTTCACAGAATCGTTCCTCTTCTTTCCATTTCTTTTTCTTATAAATGTTTATATATGTACTAGGTGATCTGCCCGCATTTGCCCGCATTTGCGGGCATAATTATTTTATAAATATTTATTAGAAATATACTATTCGTTAAAATATCAAAAAAATATTTATTTTAAAATATATTGTTATCTTTAATCAGCTTTTACTATATTAATTGTAAAACATTTATCTAATTAAATAAGAAAATACATAATTGTTCATAAAAATTTAAGTCAAAATTTTTGAAGTTATCAAAATCTCAAAATAAATAAAAAAACACAATAATGTTAAATCGACCCAACTTTACATATTATATGAATCATTGTTAATTAAAATATTGATTATAATTAGATTTTAAAATATCTCCCATGATAATTAAATAAATACGCAAACATATCATATTGACAAACAAAATATTAATATGTAATGTATAAGATAAAAACATTTCATATCTATTGTTATTTTAATTTCTAAATGCTATAATAGGGAAAAATAAGCTATAATCAATCTATATTTTTTACTCTAAAATAGAAATTGCTACTTTCTATAAAATGAAATTTCTTTATTTTTAAATCATATTTTTTTGAAGCAGTCTTTAACTTTCAAGATTTAATAATTATAACTAAAATAAAGTATTGTAAAAATATTTGATTAAAAAATAGAGAATCAAGCCTTGTTTATATAATAGTCTTCTAAAGAAATTTTATTAAAACAAAGTCATAACTCTGTGAAACTCTTGAAATAAATTAAACGTAAACATAATTGATTTTATAATATAAGGTACATGTTGTAAATAAAAATTTAATATTTTGAAAATATTCTCTTTTGGAGCAGATATTTTTAAAATATTTTTAAATATGATTCTCGTAAAAACTTTTAAAATAAAATAAAGAAATAATAATTTTCAACTTAAATAACAAATACATTTTATTTTGCAAATGTAATAATACTTAAAAAACACTACAAAAAATGTATTTATATATTAACATATACCATTAATTTTGATAACTATATATCTAACAAAAAATCCTTAATAGACAAAAAATTTGAAAGAAAAAATGATGCTGTGACCTACTAACAATAATAACATAACTTCAAGTTAATTGTAACATGTACATTTACATTTAATATTAATTAATATTTTGATATATAATAATAAATTATAGATCATAATAAAATATAAATGCAATAATATTTTACAATTTTGATATATTTGAATTCTATTTTTTATAATTATAGAATTTCTACTAAAAATTCTTCAAAATTTGATATAGCTTTTTTTATAAAAAACTGTAATTTTCTAGTTCCAATAACATTAGTTTCTTTTTAATATATAATCTTTTGAAAATATTATTTAATTTATGTTTTGATAATTAGAACATCTAAAAAATTTCTCTTAATTTTATAGAATTTATTCTAACCAAAAATCATAAAAATATTTCCAAGATTATAATTTTAAATATATACATATATACTATCAAATATAATTAAATAAATACATATTTTCTTAATTTTTCATATAATTTAGAAAGTTCAAAACTATATATTGTGAGCAAATAATAAAATAGAAAAATTAAAAAAAAATATTCTAAAAATATATATTTCTTATTTCTGTATCTACATTGTGCAGGAAAAAACTTAGTTTGAAATATTTTTTTTTAAAATCTGTATTATTATAATTATCCATTATTATTATGATTTTTCTAATTATCCCATGATTATTAGAGTATGATTAATAATTGAAAAAGATAAAAAATAATTAGAAATAAGGGTTTAAGGGCAAAGGCAATACGTCTGCAGAGCGATGGCCACAATCTTCTTCTCTTCCTCTCCACTTGCTTGAAAACAGACAAAAATCGCCACCATAAACCCTATTTTATCTTCGCGCCTGCTGCGAGGAGTCACTCTCTTCAAGCTGGGTCGATTAGCTTCTCTTATGGCCATGGGGGTTTCTTTCACCTCCCACACCAACCCTCTCCTTCGCCACTTATCTCCTTCCCCTTCTTGGGTTTCTCGCTCTTCCTTCCTCCTCCTCCCTTGCCGTAAAACCCTTCAAAGGTTTCTACTTTTCTCTTACTTCTTCGCCTCTTTACCTTATTATCATCCATTAATCTGCTCTGTTTCGTAAACTTGTTCTAGTGGTGTTTGATTTTCAAAGCTCGCTAATGGGTTTCATGAAAGACAGCAGCTTTGTTCATTTCTTCAGTAAAGTTTTAGTCTTTCTTCTTCTTTTTGGTGTTTTTGTTGATGGTTTAGTTTGTTGAGACTTTACTTGATTGTGGACTCTGTTTCGTAGCATTTAGGCTCATTTCTCTATTGTGGTTTTGGTTTTCAAGCTCGCTAACGGGTTTCATGAAAGATAATAGCTTTGTTCATGTCTTCATTGATGTTTTAATATGCTCTATCTCGTCATTTTATCTGGTTCTAGCTTTAGTTTGTTAAGACTTCACTTGATTGTGTATTAGTCTGCTCTGTTTCATTGTTCTTAGGTTCAATTTTCAGGAAAAAGCAATAACTTTGTTGTGTCTTCAGTTCATTGAAGTTTGAATTTGTTAGTTTTGTGGGTTTTAAGTTGAATTTGTTTCGTGTGAATTTCAGGAGATTAGCTTCCACAGAAGGTTATTCGAGCTCCACAGTTTGTCATGGATTCCAAAACCCGGTTCATCAACGGCCATCTTCTGTTGTGTTCAATGGAGAGTGGATACTTCTGTCGGAGCCTAACAGGGCAAGGATGGTTCCAAAGACAAACAAAGTGGGGAACCAGACTGAAGTTGGCGAAACCGTGAGCCATCAAGTTCCTGGAACTGTAAGTGCTTGGAGGGAAGAAGCAAATAAGTTTAGAGCAAGACACGGCCAAGCTGCTAGAAACCTCGATGATGATGGTTCTTATTTCAATGGTTCCTCCGTCCCTAGTGCTTCTTCCTATGGAACCTCTCAGAAGATTGATTATGGATTCAAGCCTAGAGGTAACAACAGTACTTCCGCTACACTCCATGAGGAATCGATTGGGGTTATGCATTCTGAACCTGTTGTGACGTTGCCAAAAAAGAACTTGGAGGTTCGGTCAGATGTGGATGTGAGACTTCAAGGAGATAGGAAACCAAAACCTCTTGTGAGCGGAAAGTCTTCTGGTAAAGCAACCAAGGTGAATCCAGCTACTATTTCCAAAGTGGAGAAAAGCAATGAACCTTCGAAAGTCCGAGAAAACCTAAGGAGAATATATGACAAGGTCGTTGTTGTTGATACTGTGCCTGCTGCGAGGAATGTTGTGGCTAAGCTTGTGGATCAATACAGGAATCTTGTTCATGCTTGTGATACAGAGGTGAGCATCTTTTTTTCTGTTTTAAGTTGTCATCTTCACAGCTCAGAGACACTTACAGAATTGACCATATGAGTTTTGTTGTAATGCTTTGTTACTTACTGGTTTTGCCAATTCTTATAGGTGTCTGATATAGAGGTGAAGGATGAAACACCTGTAGACCATGGCAAACTGATATGTTTCAGTATCTATTGCGGGTCAGAAGCAGATTTTGGGAATGGAAAATCTTGCATCTGGGTAGATGTTCTTGGTGAAAACGGCAAGGAGATTTTGGCGGAGTTTAAACCCTATTTTGAAGACTCATCCATCAGAAAAGTGAGTTTCAAATTATCTTTTTCCTTTCTAGACATATAACTCAACTGGATTGTCTTCATATTCTTCTGTGCCATTTACTTGTTGTCTGCTTTGAATGAAAAACCTTTGATATGTTGGCTTTCTTCGTTTCAGGTCTGGCACAACTACAGCTTTGATAGCCACATTATTAGAAACCATGGAATCGAGCTCTCTGGATTTCACGCTGATACAATGCACATGGCAAGACTGTGGGATTCTGCTAGACGGACAGAGGGTGGTTACTCCCTTGAAGCGCTTACAAGTGACCCAAAAGTTCTTGGGGCCACACAGACAAAGGAGGAAGCAGATTTCCTCGGCAAGATTTCGATGAAGACTATTTTTGGCAAGAGAAAGCTGAAGAAAGATGGAACAGAAGGGAAGATTATCGTCATCCCTCCGGTTGAAGAGCTTCAGCTTAAAGATCGAGAGGCTTGGATTTCGTACTCTGCCTTGGATGCAATGAGCACGCTGAAGCTTTACGAGAGCATGTCAAAGAAACTGCAACTGAAAGAGTGGCGCCTTGATGGGAAGCTACTCTCGGGAAGGACAATGTTGGACTTTTACCATGAGTTCTGGCGACCCTTTGGTGAGCTTCTTGTCAAAATGGAAGGTGAAGGGATACTCGTAGATAGGGACTACCTGGCTGAGATTGAGATAGTAGCCAAAGCAGAACAGCAAGTTGCTGTGAGCAGGTTTCGAAATTGGGCGTCTAAGTACTGCCCCGATGCAAAGTATATGAATGTTGGCAGTGACACACAGTTGCGTCAGCTCTTCTTTGGTGGCATTTCTAACAGGTATCCTTCAGGACACTAACAAGAATAACATGATTAGTCTGAGTTTGGAGTCTTTAGGTTTTATGTAGGCTTAAGTTTTGTTTGTTTGTTTGTTTCAATTTCATTAACAGTGAGAATCATGAGGAGCTTCCGGTTGAAAAGCTTTTCAAAGTTCCAAACATCGACAAAATTATTGAAGAAGGCAAGAAAGCACCGACGAAGTTTAGAAACATCAAGTTGCATAGGATCAGCGATTATCCAATCTCAACTGAAACGTACACTGCCAGTGGTTGGCCCTCTGTTAATGGGGTCACTTTGAAAACCTTTGCTGGGAAAGTTTCTGCTGAGTACGACTTTATGGAGGATGTTACAGACACTATTGCAGAAGAAGAGGATGATGCTGCTGTTGATCAAGCTTCAGAAGCGCAAAAGTCCAAGACAGATGTTGACACATCTGCTTATGGAACAGCATATGCTGCGTTTGGAGGGGGTGAAAGAGGAAAGGAGGCATGTCATGCTATTGCCTCATTATGTGAAGTTTGCTCCATAGATTCGTTGATCTCAAACTTTATTCTTCCGTTACAGGTAAACTGAATTTTCAGCTGCTGATTCTCTTTCTTTCCCTTCAGGTTTATTGATGTTTGTGGAACTGTTTTATTTTTCCTGTCTGACAGGGAAGTAATGTATCAGGCAAAGATGGTCGAGTCCATTGCTCCCTGAATATCAATACGGAAACTGGCCGCTTATCAGCTAGAAGGCCAAACTTGCAGGTATGTTATATTTTGTTTAAATCACATTGCCTGAACCTAATTTTTGGTAATCATGTTATAAATATTTATTAGTGAGTTTATGTATTGTTAGTTGTTACTTTGAGCTAGTACAGAATTTCATGTGAAATGGTGAAGTTTTATTTTTCAAGCTTATGATATTGTAATTGCATCCATAGTTTGATATACTGAAGGTTTCTTTTATCTGTCTAGAACCAACCTGCGTTGGAGAAGGATCGGTACAAGATTCGCAAGGCCTTTGTGGCAGCACCTGGAAATTCACTCATTGTGGCTGACTATGGGCAGGTGAGAATCACAAAATTTCATGTTGTTGTAGAAACTTTCGTTTGGTTCGCTCTTTGACTGTAACTCGTCCTCTCTCTTCAGCTGGAACTTAGAATTCTGGCACATCTTACTGGTTGTAAAAGCATGATGCAAGCTTTCAAAGCAGGTGGAGATTTCCACTCGAGGACTGCCATGAACATGTATCCACATATTCGTAAAGCTGTGGAAAACGGGGAAGTGCTCCTTGAGTGGCATCCACAACCTGGCCAAGACAAGCCACCAGTGCCCTTGTTAAAGGTAGAGATACTTGGTACAGTTGGTCTAGAATCCATCGTTGACCGTGTGCATGAAGGAACTTAGCTTTGTGCCCAAATGATTTTAACTGTTTGTGGATATCTTATACTCAGGACGCCTTTGCTTCTGAGAGAAGAAAGGCTAAGATGCTCAACTTTTCAATTGCATATGGGAAAACCGCGCTCGGGCTTTCCAGAGATTGGAAGGTAGTAACAATATTAATGTTGGCATTGATCAACTTTGATGTGTGATTAAGCTACAACAATGCCTTTTTTTTCTCATCATATAAAGGTCTCAAAAGAAGAAGCTCAGGACACAGTCAATCTATGGTACAATGACAGACAAGAAGTAAGGAAATGGCAAGAACTGCGTAAGAAAGAAGCTATGAAGGATGGTTATGTACTCACTCTCTTAGGAAGGGCTCGTAGATTCCCAGCATACCAGTCTCGTGCACAGAGGAATCATATCCAAAGAGCAGCCATCAACACTCCAGTGCAGGTTTCCTTTTTGGTTCCTTTGATTTAATCAGAATACTAATATCCTTTTGCCTATTCCGCCAATCTCTCAACTCTGATCGTAATAATGACCCACACACTACAGGGAAGTGCAGCTGATGTTGCAATGTGTGCAATGCTGGAAATAACGACAAACCAAAGGTTGAAGGAGCTTGGTTGGAAATTACTTCTACAGGTAACAAAAGTGGATGATGCTTATCTATAACATCTATTCGTTTGAAAATGTGAGTGACTAGAAAAAGAATTTCTCCTGGAAACAGATTCACGATGAAGTAATCTTGGAAGGACCAATGGAGTCAGCGGAAATGGCCAAGGATATAGTTGTGGACTGCATGGCTAAACCCTTTAACGGCAAGAATATACTCTCAGTCGATTTATCGGTTGATGCAAAATGTGCTCAGAACTGGTATGCTGCTAAATAAGCTTAAGAGGGGTGGTCTTCTAACAAGACAAACACTTCAAGGAAAGGGGAGAATATGTTTTTTTGGCTATTGGTTCTGGTGACCATGAGGCAGTGTTTGGGTAGTAGATTTGGCTTGTCGGCTTCTTTTTTGTTTGTTTTTGTTCTTGTAAATGTTAGAAAAGCCTTTTAATACAGTGGGCAGTGTAAATAGATATCTCTATTCTATTTATCTAACTTGACAGTGTTTGATTGCAAACTTATGTTATAATAGATTAAAACAGAGAAGCGTATTGAGGGAACAGATTAGGGTGAAGAAGATGATAACATGACCATTTTTGGAACAGACCTAGGAAGAAGTGTTGTTGATGCAGTGAAGGCAAATGATTATGATTCACTTGGTAAAAAGGAGAAGAGAGTTTCAGGTGATGGATAGATCTATTACACAGATTCATGGTTACGTTAGGAAGTCAACTCTCAGAGGCAGACAAACTTTTCTAAGGCGTAGTAAGCACAACAGCATAGTCAACACTAAACATAGTATTAAATCGACAAATTCATTTTCTTTGATCCCAACCATGGTCCAGAGTGTAACCATCATTCAGCTTTTCGTACCGGTACGTGGTTGCCACCAGTGGCGATCTTGTACACGTAGAAACAGGTCATGAGAGCATTGCAAAATACACATACAAATGGGTTTCTCCAGTAAAAAAAACCAGAGCTATTGTTTGCACATAGGGAAAGGCAATATAGCAAATCTTCCGACTTTGTAGAAACTGTTGTCCCATGACAAGTGTGAGTTCAGCTGCAATAACTACATTACAAAATGAGTTATTGGTAACTCATTCCAGCATTAGTCGACACAATCAAGAGTCAAGAGCAATGGAGAAGAAGTAATCGACTTTATATAGTAAAGGAGATTGATTTATTCTTCAAAGATCACACAAAGAAAGTTTCGAGTTTGTAGATATTTAAACACATCATTATCACTAGATACATTTTTAGGTTTTTAATTTTTTTTTCTGATCTAAAAATAAAAAAAAAAATAATAATTGGGTCAATCGCAGACCGCTACGTATCAGTGGGGTCTGCAAACAGTGCACTAAACCCAACACAAACACTTCTTATTTAACAGACGTATGTTATTGATCTTACAAAAGTTTGTGCCCCTCCTCCTTTTTAAGATACGTGAAAGTTTCGAGTTTGTAGATATTTAAAAACATCATTATCGCTAGATAAATTTTTAAGTTTTTAAATTTTTTTTCTGATTTAAAAGTAATTGGGTCAATCGCGGACCGTCACGTATCAGTAGGACCCGCAAACAGTGCACTAAACCCAACAGACCTCTTATTTAACAGACCCACGTATTCAGTCTTTGGTCATGGTTAGTGATAGTCGTGTATTTAGGTCCAAGTTTACTAGTTGGTTTAGTTTCTTGATTTTAGGATCTATTGTTCTATGTAAAGGCTACATATAGTCATCTCTTATTGATGAAACCAGAGTATTATTAAGAGAATTACAGAGTTTTGATCTTACACTTTTAGCTAAGAGAGTTTTGGTGAGTCTTTGTAAGGTGAAACAAAGCACTAAGGGTTAGGAACATGAATGGTTCAAGAGACTTAGTACATGTCTTTGAACACGGGTGATTGGTTTAGCAAGTTAAGATTGGTGAGAAAACTGCTTTTGAGTGAAACGTGTAAGAATATTCAAAAGAACTAATCTGGGAAGAAATTTCTCATGTGTTATAGTATGTTCTAATTCATCTAGCCCATAACTCACACAATATTTAAAAACTATAGACGAAAATAAATGTTGTATAATGTTTTGCCTTAATTAATAGATTAATCGTGTGCATTTAAAGTTTCCAAGAAACATGCACAAAACCAATCACGTCACCTTTTCTAACGTTTCCAGTTTTTACTATTCATAGCATAATTCTTTTAACTATAATTTTCTTTCTCATGCATCAAGAGAAATATCTTGCATGCGCAATAAGAACAAGCAATCTGTTTTTGTAATTATACTAGATCAACAATATCTTTAATTTATTTTGAATAGGTGACTTTTGACAATGCAATCAGTACAAATTTAGCAATTATATTTACAATTAATTAAGTACTTTTTTACATTTCTTTTTATTTACATATTCTGCTACTGTATTTCAAATCAATTTAAATTAGTTAAATATAATGGTTGTTGTTTCTTTATAGTAAAAATAAAAACACAAACTGGAATATATAATATATATTATATAAATTTTATTAAATATAGTATTACCTTATTTAGTTTAGCCAAAATTAATAATAATTCATAAACAACTAATGCAAGAAAATAAAAATTTTAGTATGATGTTTTATTTTGAAATAAATTAACAAAAAACCACAAATTAATATATGAATAGTACAATTACATCAAATTGCATCAAGTTATAATTTTCAATATAATATTATGTACAAATAAAAAATATTATCAAATATCTATATTATAAAATAATATATTCTATTCTATAAATAAATTACTAAAAATATAAAATATACATGATATTTTTTTTTATAAAATCAACGTTTATGAGTTTAGGTTGAATACAAGTTGAATCGAATATCGAATAAAGAAAGAGAAAAAAAATATAATGCTTCCTCATCGCAAAAAAAAAAAAAAAAAAAAGAAAGGTAAGAATTTTGGATCTACAAAATGACGACACTGCTCACGCATAGCCAACGATATATGCGACATTGTGCAGCCAAAGAGTACCAAGTGCCAACTTATTTATAGTAAATTCGTCGAAAAAAATCAAACTTTCGTCAATCATTTAAAACTGTCTTATTTGAAAGATATCTACGGTAGAGTTTTTGGGTTAAAGTAAACACCTTCATCTCTTCCAAACAATTTCTCACGTTTTCATCCTTTTCCTTTCATAGTTTTGTTTCGTGCATGTCGATCACGAAAGCTACCATATATGTTCACTTATTTCTTGAGCATTAAGAAATAATAGTCTTTGTTAGGAAAGTCATGTTCGCGTTTAGAAAATGTAAAATCATAAAACATTTTTTTTAGTTGCTATTACAAATAGCAGACATACATTGGTCAACGACTCAGACCTCCACAGGACCACAGATACATACAAGGGTTCGGACAATGGTGTTAGATCCCATGATTGTAATATATGTGACTATGTAAGACTGTCGCTACAAGAAAAATACGTTTTAATAGCGGACGAAAACCGCTATCTAACGATACGATAGCGGTTTTCGAAGCGCTATATTATCGCCCGTCATAATAGGTAAAGGACATTACATAGCGGATTTTACCGTTGCGATTTTTTCTTCCGCTACGATAGCGCTTTTGTTTCTGCAATTAATTATTTTTTAATAGCGTGTAGCTAATGCTATTAATTGTATTTATTAATAGCGTTTTCTTTGTGTTATGGTTTAGAATACTATAGCGTTTTATTAATGCTATTACTCTTTTTATCAATAGCGTTTTCGTGTTGTTATTTTTAAAGCTTCTATAGCAGTTGCATAAGTGCTATATATACATATATATATATATATATATATATATTTCATTTTATATATTTTTTTTATTTATATATTTTATACACTTCAATTCCGGATTTTCAAACACAACAAAAGTTTATATTAGACTTCATAGATTCTTACACATAAAACATTCTACATAAGTTTTCTCAATTCTAACACACTACAAACATAAAGACTTCCCACAAAAGCAACAGATTTGTCTTAGATAAAAACAATCTTATCATTTGGCCAAGCCACAGTGCTTCCTACTGCATCACCTATGTATTCAATTTCAGAATTTGGCCTCCACACTGGTGCCCCATCGAACTCAGACACCTCAACCCACACCTTTGAAGCATTGGGACCTAAAGGTACGAAATGCACCTTCTCTGTTGGATCAGTTGAGAACACTCGACCTAATGCAACTCTGTGTCCCGAGTTAGTACAGCACAACAGAGCGCATTTCTGTTTACCACCTTTGTTGCTACTACCACTGCTGTTACCACTCTAAATCCAATAAATGTCAAACACAATCATCAGAATATCATCGACAGAAACATAACAAATGGATGAAGACATTACAATATCTAATTTCATTCTCAAAATTTTACAAACTAACCTGGTTGGATTTCTTGTTTGATTCAGTAGGTGAATGTGGATCAGGTAGGCTTAGCTTATCAAGAGGCCAAGCAATTGTTCCATGCACTGCATCACCCATATTTGTCATCTGAGGCGTTGGTCTCCAGAGATAGGCACCATGTTCAAAAACCATCTTGACTCTAAGAACTGCAGCATTCGGTCCCAGGGGAATTTTGTTCACCAGTTCACTTGGTTCAGTTGTCAACAATACACCCTCAGCAATCAACTCATCTTCTAATTTCCAGTAATCAAATATTTTTACTTTTCCTAAAGATGTAGCTATAGCCTGAATCATGAATAATATATACACAATTTTCAGTAGTAGATATAAAGTGATTATGAAAGAATGCAAAACACAACTTACCTCTGACCCATCGGTGTTACCATTGTTTGATAAGTCAATAGCATCGTCCAAGATAAGCTTCTCAGATGGCCATGCAATTTTGACACCAACAGCCTGAGTAAGTGAAACACAAGTTGGCGTAGGTCTCCATATAGGCGTTGTTCCTACTGATACAGACTTCACTACAACCGCAGCCGCATTAGGACCCAACAGAATTCTACCAATCTTATAGGTGGGTTCACTAGAGTAGAATTCTCCTTCAGCAACAATCAAATCATCATTGGAAACCCAATCCAATATCTGGCACCTTATTCCTCCCTTGCTCACATCACTTAACTCAGAAGTAGAACCATATCCGGTTTTTTGCTAAGGCAACAACCCAAAACATTGAAATTAAAACCTTAAACACCACAGAAATTCGAATAATTTTAAAAGAACAATAAAGGAGTTACCTTTTTACCGGCTAAGTCCTTAACCACATTTTGCAAATCTTGAACCTTGTTGATTAATTCTGCTTGAGTAGCTTCAAGCTTCTGGACATGTGAATCTCTAGCATGTAAGAATGCCAACTTGGTGGCAGTAACCCCTCGGCCCATCCCCCTAATTTTTCCAGGTTTATCTTTTCCTAGAACTTGAGTGACAACATCTTCCCCGATATTATCTGCTGAACTTGATTCCATTTTACTGTCAATTCTCTTTATCTTCTCCTGCAATCATAAATTCAACAACAGATGTAACTTGGTTACGATCAGAACATTTTTTTATACAAGTTTATAGAAAAATAACTTACAATTGTATCTGCAAATTCTTGACGCACGGGTCTTCCATCTGAATGTGTGTGACCAGCAACCCAAACCTTAGTTCTAGTAACTTTGTTAGGATCAGAAGTGTTTTTTTTCTACAAGTTAAAAAAAAATAGTTGTAAACAGTTGTTGTTTTCTTTAATGACCACTTACTAACTATTTGAAAATGAAAAACATACCATCTCATCTGCAAGCCGGACCATGCCTTTACGGCTAGTGGTGTGAGGAATTTGACCCTTCCTGAGATCCATGTATTTATCACTTTGTTCCTACCAAAAAAAATTATAAATTAATCCTAGTTAAAGTATATAATTGATCATACGCAGGAGATAGTAGATATTACCTGAAAAGCAGTAGTACATCTTGCTTTCACCCAATTGTTCCAAGCTGTATTAGATTGTATATTGCTGGGTTTGATTCTCTGTATTTGAGACTTGTTTTTGATAGCTCTAACTTGGGAACAAAGTCTAGATTTAGAGGCTCTCCACAAACAACCCATCTGCTTAAATACTACATCTTTTTGCCATTCTTCTGTCAAGTTGAATCTTCCTTGCAACACATATTCGAATTCATTAACATGTGTATTCATTTTTCATATTCTATAAGAGAATTCAGACAATTACCTGAATTTCCTCCCACAAAGCGTCTTTAGTTTTCTCTTCGAGATGTCTCCAGTCATCTAGCAGTACAGAAACATGCTCTCTGACAAGAGGCCCAAGGAAAGAGGACAGTGTCACTGATCCACGACCAACATGCTCTCCAAGACCATTAAATTCCACCTCTACCTTGTCCTCTATATGTTTTGCCACCTTCCGTATTTTTGTTGGACCTCTTGTCTTCTTCACTTGGTTATCTGATTGTTGGGTCTTCTTCACTTGGTTATCTGATTATCTGATGTAAATTGAGACAATGATAAAAATATTATACCTTGCCCTTTATCCAGTTAGAAAACCTTTCTGTGTGGCATTTCCATAATATTGTTTCATTTCTTGCGCATCTAGCATCAGTATCTTGAAGTTCTTCTAAATGCATTCTGAAATTTTTTGTTTCATTAGATTCAGGAACAGATGTATAAAAAAAATTCAAAAATTAAATATCAAGATCACTTACTGAACATAAGGATCCATCACTGCAGTATTCATGAGGATATACCGATGAGCTATATCTCTCTCCTTATCTGTAAGTGTCACTTCTGTAGCTTTTTGCAGTGGCCGCCCTTCAAGTACATTTCGGTTTGGCTCTAAATCTTCATTTCTTGTCATTACTTCTTCAAATGGAACATATTTCTTCATGAACTCCATACAAAATGCAAGGCATTCAACAGCTAGATAACCCTCCGCCATACAAGCTTCAGGTCTTGCAAAATTCTTCACATAAGCCTTCAGTGTCTTCATATATCTACAAATCAATAAACAAGAAATCTGCTTCAGTGTCTTCATATATATAAGTGTCTCCAATTATATACTGTAAAAACTAAAATTTTACCTCTCGAATGGATACATCCACCTGAAGTGAATAGGATCACCCATGCGTGCTTCTCTTGCCAGATGGAGTGGAAGGTGAAACATGATATCAAATAATGAAGGTGGAAAGAATCTCTCCAGCTGACACATTGTCTCTACAAACTCTGCTTCTAGTGCAAGTAGCTTCTCTGGACCTAAAACACGTTGGCAGAGTCTGTTGAAGAAATTACATACACGCGTTACTGCAAGCCGAGGTCCTTTTGGAAGTAAACCTCACAACGCCACCGGTAACAGATTCTGTATAAGAACATGGTGGTCATGTGACTTCATGCCACCAATAGAAGGAGGATCCAGAGAGAAACAGTTGGATATATTGGCACAGTATCCATCAGGGCCTCTTAATTTGGATAACCTTCTGCAGAATTTTCTTTTTTCTTCCTTAGAAAGCCAATATGCAGCTGGTGGCAAGTAAGTTTTCTTCCCTCTCACTTGTGGATGTAAGTTCCTTCTAATACCCATGTCTTCTAGATCCTTTCTTGCTTTCAAGCCATCCTTAGATTTGGCACTATGCATCAGAATAGACAACAACGCATCAGACACATTTTTTTCGACATGCATGACGTCGATGTTATGCCTCACAGGCATATCCTGCAATTGATTGTACAATTATTTATCAGAAAATAATATTCACAATTTCAGAAATCAATTTCTATATTTGTAACTTATAAACTGAAACATACCTTCCAATATGGCAAGTCAAAGAAAACAAATTTTTTCTTCCAACGCCACATATCATCATCTTCTTCACACTCGTCAGCTGAATCAACATCATATTCATCTCCTTCATTCCTTTTTTGTTTACTCTTCTTAGGTAAAGCTTTCGCAAAAACGTTTTTAAAGTCCCTAAGACTTTCAAATATTTCTGCACCACTCTGTATCCTCTTTGCAGTACCAACCTCCACTGTATTGTCAAACCATATTTTCCTTCTTCTGTAAGGATGACTAGGCATGAGCCGCTTCCTGTTCCCCATGTAAACATGTTTGCGACTAAATTTCAACCACTTATGAGGTGTATCCTTTTCACAGACATTACAAGCTTGCTTCCCTTTCACTTTACACCCAGCTAATGTCCCTAAACCAGGATAATCCGTGATGCTCCACATCAACATAGCTCTAAGTGTAAAGCTCTCCTTCTTAAACGAATCATAAACTTCCATACCTTGTATCCATAAATCCTTCAGGTCCTCTATCAATGGCTGTAGATATACATCAATGTTGTTGCCAGGTGCGTTTGGGCTAGGTATCAACATTGTCAACATGATGTTCTCGGACCTCATACACTTCGTTGGAGCCATGTTGTAGTTCACCAGAAGAACAGGCCATATGCTATGCTTGATGTTCTGCATAGAGAATGGATTCATGCCATCTGTTGAAATGCCTAGTCTTAGGTTTTTTGCTTCAGATGCGAACTCTGGCCATTTGTTGTTTATCTGAACCCAAGTCAATGAATCAACAGGATGTCGCATACTTCCATCTTCAGAGGCATTACTGGAGTGCCAACACAAGTCCTCAGCCAACCGCTTTGATCTAAACATTCTCCTGAACCTGTCTTTTATCGGAAAATAACGAAGCACCTTAGCAGGAATCCCTTTCTTCTCCTCACCAGTATGCTTATCTGTCTCCCATCTTGATTCACTACATCTTGGACAGCTCACCGCATCCTCAAACTCTTTTCTATACAGAATACAGTCATTCTTGCAGGCGTGGATGACATCATACCCAAAACCAAACTGTTTCAAAAACTTCTTCATCTCATCTGTAGACTTAGGCAGAACATTTTCACCGGGAAGAAGATCATGAACCAATGACAGTAGCTGATCAAAAAAGTTCTCAGACATCCCACTCTTGACCTTTATCTATACAGACCCATGATTGCAGCAACCTTCGTAAATTTCTGACAGTTTGGGTACAAGGGAGTTTCTGCATCTTCTAACTTCTTTCTGAAGTAAGCTTCTTCAGGCGTATCAGGCCCCTCAAACATACCACCATTATCCTCTGCATTTGCTTCATTGCCTTTAGCTGCAAAGAAGCTTGATCTGAACAAGTCGTATGCCTCATTCTCAAACCAGTTGACATCAGCTGACTTATCAGGTCTTGTCTCCCCGTGTTTTGTCCAAAACTTAGAACTCTTGTACTTCAGATCCATTCCTCTAATCACCAGATGCTCAAAAACTTTCTCACTAGATTGATGGCAAACATTGCAGCAATCAACACAAGGGCAGGACATTTCAGCTGGATCACCTAAAAGTCTTGATGAAGAAGACACAAACTCAATAGCTCCTTTCTCATACTCAAGGCTATTCCTGTCGGATTAAAACAAGTAAAATTAATTAAACACTCAGGAAAAAAAAACGAATGAGATTTACAGAAAAAAAATTTACAAAAGACAATGAAGTTAGGTTAATACCTTGGTAACCATACCCAAGTTTTGTCCATGATACAGCTCCGACCAAACGTGCATACAAGACACTCACTTTATCACGGCAGAACAACGAAACAGATATAGATGTAATAATAACAAAATGGAATGAGATTTCTACCTTACAAAATCTTTCCGATTTTACTTAGAGTCTCCTGCAAAAGAAGAAAATAATGTTAAAATAGTATGAAATAACAAGCAAATTGTACAAAAAAAAAGAGAATAAGTTCAACAGAAACCTTAAAACAAAGATCTCGAAAAATACAGATTCCTGCAAAAAAATATAGAAAAGAAGGATTCAATTAAACATTCAATAACCCTATATAAGAATTAGCATAGAGATAAAATCGATGTTGAAGCTGATAGCAACGAGACGAAACACGAATTCACCTTCGATTGATTTGGAATGGATTTCAATCAGAGGTGATTTCAATCACAATGGATTCGGGATGATTAATGCTAGGAACACAGGAATTGAGAATGAAATTTTGCAGTGAAAGAGATGCAGGTGGAGTCTAGCGAGCAAATTGGAGACAAACGAGAGAGAGAGGGAAGAACAGAGAGAGGGAAGAACATAGAGAGGGAAGAACAAAACCCTAATAATTTGGGGATTTTCTTTTCGACACTAAAATTTTAAGAGCCAAAAATGACTAAGTGTCCCGGGCATTACCGCTTTACTCAACCATAACACTTTTATTATTTTTTTTGCTATAATAGGTAAGCGTATACTTTAAAACCAGACACTTAATTATGATTTTTAAGCTCGACACTCAAACATAGCGGTTAGAAATATACAAACGCTATCTTAAAAACACGGGTATATCTACGATAGCAGAATCGTAAAAAACGCTATACCGGCCTGCTATTGAAGCCCATTTTTTTTGTAGTGTGTAAGTGTTCTTCAGTGACAAAAAAATATTAAATATTATACATAAAGAGGAATATGATGACGTAAAATCCAGTGTGTCAACTTATCATTATAGAACAGTTCATATGTAAGTTCCAAAAAGAAAAAAAAATGTCATGTGTACTACTAGCCTTAGTTAAAAAAAAACAATTTATATGTACTACTAGATAATGATATACGAACTGGTTAATTCTGATCTACTAGATAAAAATATATCATATATGTATATTATTTATGCAACTATACACGTAATCAGTTTACTTAAATCTCCATCCAACACCCAAACTCTTCTATATAAACCCCTCCAACTGAATAATCATCATCAGATTGATTAACCTTACAGGCAATACTACTAAAGAATCACCCAATGGCAATTCCAAAACCAAACTACTCTTTAGCCATCCTTGTAATTCTCTTTTCTGTTTCGGGTACAACCAGCCAACGTCAATGTAATCCGGCATGTAAGGCTAAAGAACCTTTCAATTGCGACAATATACTTACATTTAACCGAACTGGTTTCCCAAAGAATTTTACTTTTGGTGTATCTACTTCTGCATATCAGGTAGAGAAATACAAAACATATTTATGTATGTAATACATCTTTATTTGATGGCTTACAAAGATCGATTTATATACACCTTTTTGTATACAATTTGTTTTTGATAAAGAAAAGAAGCTGGAACTATTTCATTTTATGTATATCTTCATGCATTTCTTTTGCTATACATTTTGTATATGTTTAACTAGATTGAAGGTGCTGCACATCGAGCTTTGAACAGCTGGGACTATTTCACTCACAGATATCCAGGTCATTATTAATTTACAAAGCGCAACTTAATAATATAGTGTAATTCTAATCATTGTCCCCTTTATATGTAATGCTCGCATTTTGTCTTTTCATGAGACAGAAAAAGTTCGGGACCGTAGCTCGGGTGACCTTGCTTGCGATTCATATAATCTTTATAAGGTATTCATAAAACTATTAATACTGTAATAAAGTACATAACCATGTATGTATAAAAAAACCCAACAAAAAGGTTATTTTTAGTATCCTCCCGACCTCCATTATGTATATATAATAATATAAACCCCTCCAATTGAATAGTCATCATCAGATTGATTAAATTATCATTCTCAATTTACAACATAAACTCTTTGCGTTGATTAACCCTAATAAGATATGAAATATTTCTTAAACTTTACAAAGCGTACTTAAAATGTATTTTGGGGTATTTTTGAAAGCAAAAAGTAAGAAATTAGTTAGTTTAAGATATTATCAATGAAATCTAACCATAAACTTTGTATACTTTTAAAGGAAGATGTCGAAATGCTGAAAAGAATGAACGTCCAAGCATACCGATTCTCAATAGCATGGTCAAGGGTGTTGCCAAGTATATATAAACACAATCAAAATCTTTTAATATTACAAAAACCATATAAAAGAAGAAGTACACTGTATAATAAAACTGAAGTTTTGTCAGAGGGAAGATTGGTTGGAGGAGTAGACGAGAATGGGATAGCATACTACAATAATCTCATCAACAGACTTAAAGCAAATGGTACGTAGAATCTTAATTTTAACTTATGCTCACATATATATTGACATATAAATTAAATTATTCTATATTTATATATGTCTGTGGAAATATATATATATATTGGCTTATTGATCTTATTGCGTTAAATAACTTTATGCCAATGCGCACAGGCATAGAACCATATGTGACATTATTTCACTGGGATGTTCCCCTAACTCTAGAAGACGAGTATGGGGGTTTCTTAAGTCCTCGTATAGTGTAAGTGAACTAATTTACCTATCTACCAATCTAATTTTCCTTTATTTTAGCTTACTAAAATCATATGAAAATATCAATATTTTCCATATGTAAAGGGATGATTACAAGAACTACGTTGAACTTATGTTCCAAAGATTTGGAGATAGAGTAAAGTTTTGGATGACTTTAAACCAGCCTTACTTTTTCGCAACGAAAGGGTATGGAGATGGGTCAAATCCACCTGGAAGATGTACAGGCTGTGAATCTGGAGGAGATTCTGGGACCGAGCCATACCTAGTCGCTCATCACCAACTCTTAGCTCATGCCGTAGCTGTATCTCTATACCGTAAAAAATATCAGGTATGTGTGTGTAATACTCTTGCCATAATTCATTTTATATAAATATGCCTTCGTATGTGTTCTGGTGTCAAAATATCTAATATAAAATTAATATATAAACAGAAATTTCAAGGTGGCCAAATAGGGACAACTTTGATCGGGACATGGTTCACCCCACTAAATGAAACTAGCAGCCGTGACAAAGCTGCTGCCGAAAGGGCATTTGATTTCACCGTCGGATGGTATATAATTTATGTTTAATATACTGATCTCAAACAAGAACTATATTGAAAGTATGAAGTCATATAGCTTTTAAGTAACATTTTTTTTCTCTATGAGTTATACATATGTTTCTAATTGAAGGTTCTTGGATCCATTGGTCTATGGAGAGTATCCAAAGACAATGAAAGACATAATAGGAGATAGATTGCCAAAATTTACACCTCAAGAATCAGAGTTAGTTAAAGGATCACTTGATTTTCTTGGATTAGACTATTATTTCACACAATATGCAACATATGCAACTACTCCTCAAGAAAATCCCAGTGTCTTAACCGATCCAAGAGTTACCCTCAGTTGTACGTAAATAAACCATCATAGTTTCTTTTAAATCCAAATATTTAATTTGACACACTGTAATACGTTTTATTTAATTTCAGATTATCAGAACGGAATTCCGATCGGTGTTGAGGCTAGTATCTTAAATGACCTTATGTTATGTTTAGAAGATAACAACATTGATTTGACAATTTTTCTTCTTGCACAGGCAGCTAGCTTTGTGTATTATGCTCCAGGTTTCCGTATTATTCTAAATTACATCAAAGAGGCCTACAAAAATCCACTTACCTACATCACTGAACACGGTACATGTATATAAGTATATCGTTTTCCAATGCTTTTCAAATATGATTATATACCAAACAAGAAGCTTTTATCAGGAGTTTCTGATTATGGAAATCTGCCAATTGAAAATGCTCTTGCCGATAATGGACGAATCCAGTGCCATTGCAGCCATCTTTCTTGTCTCAAATGCGCAATCGAGTGAGTTATTTTTGTGTATATCTGCGTGGCATATTTGTTTACGTGTGTTAACTTTTGGATATTAACCTAACTACGTTAAAATAGGGATGGGTGCAACGTAGCAGGATACTTTGCATGGTCTTTGATGGACAATTATGAATTTGTGGAAGGTTACACGCTACGGTTCGGTATGAACTGGGTCAACTTCACCAATCCCGTTGATCGAAAAGAGAAAGACTCCGGAAAATGGTTCTCAAAGTTCATTGCTAGGGAACAAATAGATCTTGTTAACTTACATGTATCCAACAACTTCATAATCTAATAGTTCCGAGGTACTGTTTACATTGTATATTTTCTAATTATATAGACATGCTACTAGTACTGTAATGAATGGGACTTAACACCCTATATAACGATCATAAATAAATAAAAGTATGTGAAGCAAGTACTATAAATAAATAAAGGGTATATATCTACACTTCTTTATATAATTTGTATAGAATTTATATCATTTTGGGAGTGCTACATTCCTCCAGTTCAAGGCACTGGTTGGTATTTTTTTTTTCTCAATTCAAATAATACTAGAATTCAGAAATTGGTATATTTTAATATTTGTAATGTTCATTTAGGCATTTTATATTAAGAACCAGTTTAGAATATTTTCTTTTACTTCTGTTTAATTTATATAATTTCATATTTAGATCAGAATGATAAGTGCTAAGGGTTTATATAAATACTAAGTGCTATTTTATTATCATAGTTCTAGGTTCATATTTGTACTCCGAATCCTTAAAGTAGGGATTTAGTTTCCTAATATAATATTGAATGCCTTTAAATGATATGCCTGAATTTGCTTGGTTGCTACCCAAACAAGTAAATTAAATAATAGGCTAAAAGATAATGTGTTACGAACGAAAACCGTTTACCAATTTCACAAACTTAAGAGAATTATTTAAAATAAAATTACATATGGATTTTTCAAAGAACATCAATTAGCATATATATTCGCATTTCAGAGTTTCGGATATGTGCAGAGGTATATATCGTGTTTGAAGCTATATAAGTATTGGACATTACATATATAAGAAAGAGGAATATAAAAATGATGCCGTAACACATAACATGGCTAATTGTTTATTAGTAACAAATCAATTGTCGTGTATTACTATTAACAACTCAATCATTCTTACTTAGATTACACTATTTTTTTAAACATGGGTTAGATTACACTATACAAAATTGGAAAATGTTATGAGCATATGATGTAAATTTTACTTCAGAAAAGAGACAGCGAGTCATGAGGTGGAGAACGTGGAGGTTAAAAATCATTGTAAATATTCGTACGTAACGAGTTTACTTCAAACCCCATGCAAATTCTCATGCACGCAACTTTTCTTATATAAACCCTTCCAAGTTCATTATTTCTCATCATCATCAAATTTACCATCACCAAAAAGCAAATTGAAACAACGAAGAACTAAAGAAAGCAAATCACACAATGTTCTCAACCATGGAATGTCCAAAAGCTCACTTCTTTGTAACCATTCTTGTCATTCTCTTTGCGGTTTCAAGTAGCCAAAATGTTTGCAACCCTGCCTGTAAGGCTAAAGGACCCTTCAACTGCGACAATCCCCTTACATTCAACCGAACTAGTTTTCCAAAGAACTTCATTTTTGGTGCGGCTACTTCCGCCTACCAGGTTACATATCTCTTTGTTAGAGACCTTTTAATATAAGATTTAGAGATCTATGAAGATTATTTTCATCTGTTACGGAAAATCTTTATCCCGTCCTGCATGATTTATATTTACTTTTTACCAGATTGAAGGTGCTGCACATAGAGCACTGAACGGATGGGACTATTTCACTCATAGATATCCAGGTCACAACACATCACTCATTAAAATTTACCCGTATAACTAATTAACATTCACTTCGATGTAGGGAAAATTATTTGTGCAAATAACGAATGGGACTATTTCACTCATGCATATATATATATATATATATATATGTCCAAGTCATGCTCATATTTCGATTTGCCATATATATGTACAGAAAAAGTTCCAGATCGCAGTTCCGGAGACCTTGCTTGTGATTCGTATGATCTTTACAAGGTGAGAGTTTTTTAATGATTAATGTGTGTATACATGTTGTTTGTTCCGTTTCAGGAATGTAATCTGACTCTTCAAATCTCATATAATTAACAGGAAGATGTCAAATTACTGAAAAGAATGAACGCTCAAGCCTACCGACTCTCAATAGCATGGTCAAGGGTCTTACCAAGTAAGTGCAGATGATAAGCTGAGCAAAATTTTATCGTTGTTACTAATATTTATTATTATTTGACTAATGTTATGATTGTGTATATGCTTACCTTTAGAGGGAAGATTGATTGGAGGGATTGACGAGAACGGGATAAAATACTATAATAACCTCATCAATGAGTTAAAAGCAAATGGTAAATATATTCTATAAATTTGTATTGTTAATAATAAATATATGAGTAAGATTTAATTGTTCGATGATCAATTTTTGTGTGAATAAAGGCATAGAACCGTATGTAACAATATTCCACTGGGATGTTCCTCAAACTCTAGAAGATGAATATGGAGGTTTCTTGAGCCGGCGTATAGTGTAAGTGCATTAAATAAATTTTATATTAAACTTGTTTACTTTGTCTTAGGTCTATCTTTATATTGAACTTGTTTTCTTTATCTTTGATCTATTTTATATTAGATCTTACATCACATCAGATCTATCTTTTATCTAATATGTATGACAATGACCAGTGAGGACTACAAAAACTACGCCGAGCTTCTATTCCAGAGATTCGGAGACAGAGTCAAATTTTGGATCACTTTAAACCAGCCTTACTCTCTCGCAAGCAAAGGTTATGGAGACGGATCATATCCACCTGGACGGTGCACTGGCTGTGAATTTGGAGGAAATTCTGGAACCGAACCTTATATAGTTGCACATAACCAACTCCTAGCTCATGCAAAAACTGTTGCATTATACCGACAAAGATACCAGGTTCACAAATTACCAAAAATGTCATGATTTTTTTCTTACAAGATTTTTTTGTATATAGAAATAATCCAAAACAATCTTGCATGCAGAAATCTCAAGGTGGTAAGATAGGAACAACCTTGATCGGGAGATGGTTCACCCCATTAAACGACAACAGCATTCGCGACAAGGCTGCTGCAAAGCGAGCATTTGATTTCTTTGTCGGATGGTATTATTATATCAGTCAATTAATTGACTCACTGATTTCATGAATATACACACATATATAAAGCTTTGATTATAACGCCTTGAAACGTAACAAATATACTTGTAATATTCAATTTATCATTTTTGTTCTATATATATGAAGGTTTTTGGATCCAATGGTCTACGGAAGATATCCGAAGATAATGCGACAGATGGTTGGACGTAGATTGCCAACATTCACACCTCAAGAATCAAAGTTAGTCAAAGGATCACTTGATTTTCTAGGGTTGAACTATTACGTTACACAATATGCAACCAATGCACCTCCTTCCACCAAACCTAGTGTCATCACCGATTCAAGAGTTACTATTGGATGTATGTAAAAATAATATGTGTTTCTTATACTATATATATATATATATATATCTTTATTAATTTTCTAAACTCATATTATTTTTTTTACTTGGCTACAGTCTATCGCAACGGAGTACCTATCGGTGTTCAGGTTATCAGCGAATTCTGTCTAGAATCATCATTTTATGGACACCACATCATTTATTCGAATTTCCTTTCTTTTTTTTCCTTCCCTTCTTGTACAGGCGCCTAGCTTCGTCTACTACCCTCCAGGATTCCGACAGATTCTAAATTATATCAAAAACAATTATGGAAACCCACTTACCTATATCACTGAAAACGGTACCTACATATCAGCATACCAATACAAAATGTTTAACCAATGAAAACCTTTTCTATGTGTGTGTCTAATTTGGAAATCTTTTGTTCAAATTTTCAGGAGTTTCTGATCTTGATACCGGAAACTTAACACTACCAGCTGCTCTTGCCGATAATGGACGAATTCAAAATCATTGCAGCCATCTTTCATGTCTCAAATGCGCTATCGAGTGAGTTAACTTTATTTGACATAGTTTTGAGAATGATTATAAGTGTTAACATTATTTCAAATATATATTGCAGTGATGGATGCAACGTAGCAGGGTATTTCGCATGGTCATTGATGGACAACTACGAGTTCGGAAATGGTTACACTCTCCGATTTGGTATGAACTGGGTCAATTTCACTAATCCTGCTGATAGAAGAGAAAAAGCTTCTGGCAAATGGTTTTCTAAGTTCATAATCAAACAATAAGAAGAATCGACTTATAAAGTCTTTTGTGCATCCAACCTACTGAATCTAATAATTACTCTACTCTATGTATTGTTTGTTTTTTTTAAATTAATAATTATTAAAGTTTACGTGATGTGTATGTGTTCGACTGCTCGTCATATATTGTAATAACCAGGCCTTAATTTTGGTCATTTAAAAAAAACTGAAATGTGTTATTTTCTTGTTTTTATACTCTTTCCAAGAATAACTTCTAAATATATTTGATACTTATCAGTTATCGACATTTTTGGTGGTAATGGAATCAAAATTCACACAATCAAATTTATAGTGAAGAAACAAAGAATTTATGGGGGTTCAAATTTACTGCAGAACTAATAACAGGTACTCAAAAATATGCTCGAAGCAAAACAGATAATAATAGAAAAAAGAATTTGGAAACAAGATATTTTATTACTGCTTATTCGAGAGACAGAATCGTACATGACATTCGTCCGAAAGCGAGATTACAACGGAAAATTAAATAGCACATGCAGTAACATTCTATCTAAGTTCGCTAGAATAACAACCTATGTCAAGAAAATCATATGTGAGTCGTGATTCGTTTAGCATCTGATTGAAGAGAATTTAAATAGCTAAGTATCTTCTTCTTCCTCCTCTGTCCCAGCCTTTTTATATACTCCTCCAAAGTCGGCTGTATTGTCATTTTCCTGCATATCCAAATCTTCTATTTTCTCTGATCTTTCTTTATTTGTCAAAATTTGAGCTTATCTCTTTCATAAATCTTCCATTGTCTTGTTTTCTTCTTTATTCCTCTTCAACCAAAGTAACCCATCACTGAAATCAGGCTACTATAATTTAAAATCTTAAGTGGGCTGTTCGTGCTATTAGATTTTTCAGACCCTTTTACAGTTTACTCGTTTTTACGATTTTTCTTGAAATATTATCAATATGCTATAAGATGCATTTTTCTGTGCCACTGGTCAAGGAAACGATAAATATCATTTCTCTCTGTCTCAATTAGATTAGATATTTCTATATTCTAAAATATTGAAAGATTTATAGTTAATAGAAACTTTAGGTGTTACCCGGAGACATGAAGAAAACATTGCCCAGAGTTCAGAAATCTTTTAAGAAGAAGGAAAAAGTCGCCGTCCTTCTCTAAGCAGGTAAAACTGAATTCCTATATTAAGTATCCCCAACTATGCTAAGTATCCCTAACATTTGTTGCTGCACGGGAAAATTGTCTTACTCTTATCAAATAAATCACTATTTACTTATGTGTTTAAATTTAACTTTAAAAATATATATTTCTTTAATAAATTAAACTAATTCTTATTAATTATAATATTCACCATAACTTTAACTTTATATGCCTAAAACAACACAAAATTCTGAAATTTACAATATATATTTTAATTTTTAATTATAATATTGAGTAATTATTTAAGTTCATAATAATTAATTCAAATTTATAAAATAAGGATTCTTAAATTTAAAATTTTAAAATAAGTGTTTATAAATTTATTAATTTTATAATACTTACATAATAAAGGTTTGTTAAGTTTTATTTGATAAAAATAAAACTTATATAATTTAATGTTTACACCATTAATACAAGAAACTATTTTAGCGCTTAAGATGCTCTTACTTGTATTTCGGTGCATGAGTTGAAGTCAAATAACAGAAAAATATTTTTAACAGTGTTTATTGATAATAGGAGTTTTGAGACTCCTAAGTCAAATAATAGTATGATGGAAGTAATATGTCGAACCAGTTCTGAGGGATTTAAAGCACCAAAAATACAAGCACTTTCTTAATCTAAATGCAATCAATAGTTTGGAGTTTATGATGACTAACAGTTCTAATAATGAAAATAAAAAGCAACAAAGATGACTTTTCAATTATTCTAAAGGAGAATTCATGGATATAGGAACTTGACTTTGGGTGATCAGGACTCGGACAAAGATGACAGAATGACAAACCAAATGAATGACCATAAGCCTAAACACTATCCTAAGCAAACTCTATGTCTAAATGAATGCTAATTTACTAACATATCTCAAACATCAAATTTTTTTGGTTGAATGACATGCAAGCAATCATTAAGAACAAGTTCAATAGCTATCCTAACACTCTTAACAACAAATGTCTTTGGCAAGATGCATTAGAAACTTAGTAGAGTTTTCTCAGACATTTTAACAAACACATTTTGGATGGAAATGTCTAGAGATCATCTTTTGAATGATCAGAACAAAAGAAGCAGTAAGATTACTCTACTAGTAAGCAAGGAATGAGATTAATCTATCCTAAAACATCTTTGATCTAACCTAATCACCCTTGATCTCCTAACCCATGAATCCTATGAAGGACTACTCACTAAAGTTCATGATCATTCTTAAACCTATTTTAGGTTTCAGATTGATCATAAACAGGAACATAAATCAATAGAAATAACAATAAAAACAATGAAAATCAATGATGGAATGGAAGAAATCTCTCAATAGAATTATGTTTTACCAACTCTAATCTCAATAATCAGCCTCCAATGGCTTACAACATACTTAATCTTAAGTTTTAGAACAGCGAAACGAGCATACAAAAGTCTAAAATGCCCATGAGAAAATTTTAATTTCGGAATAGAAATCGATCGCAGCGACCAGGGAGACCCGCTCCAGCTGACCGCTGCGGAAGAGGACGAGCGACGGGGACGAGCTGCTGTGGATACGTCGCTGCGGGTGATGGCTTCACAGCGACCAGGCAGGGTCGCTGTGGGCGTCGCTCCAGAATGAGATGAGCGACTGGAGGGGTCGCTGCGCCTAGTCCGCTCCGGGTGATGGCTTCACAGCGACCAGGCAGGGCCGCTGTGACATGTCGCTGTGGCTCTGCTCGTCCTTAGGTCACTCCTTTTGCCTCTTTTGAGCCCCTAATGCATCTCAAATGCCTCCAAAAACTCCATGTGATGCTCCAATACCTGATAGAGACTCATGTAAGCAAAATGCAACCTTAACATGGATAAAACCTAACCTACATGATGAAAAATGCATGCAAATGAAGAGATGAAACAATGCAATAATGCAAGATATCATTTATGGAAAAGATGGCTTTTAAAAAAATATTTATAATAATATTAGTATTTTAGTTTGTTATATCAATGCTTAAAACTCACCTAAATATCCGTGTAGGCTGCATGATATCCATCTAAACGGTAATATTCATCTGAATTATATAAACGTGCACAAAACATTGTAAAACATGAAAATAGTATTATGGTTGACAATCAAATAGGGTCCAAAACCGCATAAACAGACGTCTAAACCGCATTTTAGAACACTGACTTCTGTAAAAAAAAATAAAAGTTGACAAAAAAAGTTATTTATCGTAATACAAGGTTCGTATTTGTACTTGGAATCCTTAAATTAATGTTTCATGTTTCTTAATATAATACTAGATCTTAACCCGCACTGCCGTACATATGTTTTATTTAATTTATGTTCAATATAAAATTCTAAACCGTCGATTTAATAAAAAAAAATTATATGTTTTGTAATTTTAAGATTTAGTTAATTTCCTTAAAATCTTATATCTTTTTAGTTCATGCGATTTAGTTAATATTCATACAATATTAATATTTAATAATATGATCAAATATGAATATCATTTTGATTAGATAAAATTTGAAAATGTAACCAATTAATTTAAATTGATTATAAATGTATTGACTGAATGTATAAATATAAATAAATATAAAAAGGAAATACTTAATTTATTATAAATGCAATAACTAAATGTGCAAATAATAGAAATTACAAAAGATACTACTATCCAAGTTACCAAACAATTTTCATTTAAACTCCTATCTTTGTTTCCAAACAGTACCAAAGGTACTTCAGTTTTAATAATATATAGTGGATGCGTTAAAGTTAAAATGAAGCAAGTCTTAATTTTCGTAGTCAGGGAAACATTGATATGTACAGATGAGTTATTGAACAATAAGCTAAAAGGGAATGTGTTTCGAACGGAATTGTTAACCAATTTCACAAAAAAATTAAAATTATTATAAACTAAATTTCATATGAATTGTGGAAGCACCGTGGTCTAGTAGTCAAGGTTTAAAGGTTTCTACACCTAGGCATGGAGTTCGAATTCCAAATGACATAATTTCATCAGGAGGTCTGGGTTTCGATTCCCAGAGAAGGCGAATTATGCAGAAAATTGGAGAATGATGTTTAGAGGAGACCTTCAGCATGGCGAAAGGAGTATCATCAAGAATGGATCCCATAGAGCGGCACAAAGGTGACACAGTCAGAAGTGATTCTTCATAAGACATGTAGAATTGTCAGCTAATATTATCTATGTAACCCATCAGGTATATATCGTTCGTGTTCGAAGCTACATACAAATTTGACATTACATATATAAGCAAGAAAAATATGATGTCGAAACTTAACATGGCTAATTGTTAATTCGTAATAAATCAACTTTCGTGTAATTATAACTTTTTTTAACAAATACATGGTTAAACTTGGGTCTATTAAAAACATAGACCTGGGTTACATTTCACGGATAGACTCTTTCATCATGGATAGATTCTCTCTTCACGGATAAATTCTCTCTTAAGTATTCAAATGAGCGGAAAGCAATAACACATATCCGTATGATCAGCAGGGTTTGAACCAGGATATAATAAGTCAATCTTCCTTGCTTGGATAATTAACATTTAACACTACATAAATTTAAAAAACTGTAATGAGCATATGATGTAAATTTTACTTCAGAAAAGAGAGAGCGGGTCATGACTCATGAGGTTCTTCAGAAAAGAGAGAGCGAGTCATGAGGTGGGGAACATAGAGGTTAAAAATCGTTGCAAATATTCATACGTAACGAGTTTACTTCAAACCCCATGCAAATTCTCGTAAACCTTCCAAGTTCATTATTTAGTCATCATCATCAAGTTAAACATTAACAAAAATCAAATTAAAATAACTAAGAACTAAAGAAAGCAAGCCACACCAAGCTCTCAACTACATAAATTCTAAATGACCACTTCTCTTTGGCAATTCCTGTCATTCTATTTGCGGTGTCAAGTAGCTAAAATTTTTGCAACCCTGCACGTAAGGCTAAAGAACCCTTCAACTGCGACAATCCCCTCACGTTCGACCAAACTAGTTTTCCATAGAACTTCACTTTTGGAGTGGCTACTTCCGCCTCCCAAGTTACATATCTCTTTGATACTGACCTTTTAATATAATTGGTCTTTAAGTGATATGGAAAATTGGCTTGTTTTCTTCAAAGTATAAAGTGGATGTTGACATTGGGGATGATTGGTTGGGTTGTAACTAGTGACTTTAGCTTTAATTTCTATCTACAACCATTTAAGTTACCAATCATGGTTTAAGTAATTTTTAAAATAAAAGTCAATAAAAATAAAAAAAATGGTTGTAGAAACCTTATGTTCTAAAGCAAAAAAAATATGACTATGATTTTTTTTTTTAATTTTGTTATAGGATGATTATATATCCTTTTTATAATTTATCTCATTAAATTTCTACAATTACACTAGAAACAGCTA